>OZ025194.1:4364409-4715790 GCA_964019065.1 Catostylus mosaicus | reverse complement strand
ATGGTTAGGATTAGGTATATTTTATTTAATTCTATTTGATTTAATTGTTTCTTCCTTTTCTTCATTCCATTTTATTTTAGGATAGGGTAAGGGTTAGGGTTAAGGTTAGGGTTAGGGTTAGGGTTAGGGTTAGGGTTAGGGTTAGGGTTAGGATTATGGCTAGGGTTAGGGTTAGGGTTAGGGTTAGGGTTAGGCTTAGGGTTAGTGTTAGGGTTAGGGTTAGGGTTATTGTTACAGTTAGGGTTAGAGTTAGGGTAATGGTTAGGGTTGGGGTTAGGGTTAGTGTTAGGGTTAGGGTTAGTGTTAGGGTTTGCTTTACGGTTAGGGTTAGGGTTAGGGTTAGGGATAGGGATGGGGTTAGGGTTAGCGTAAAGGTTTGGGTTAGGGTTAGGGTTATGGTTAGGATTAGGTATATTTTATTTAATTCTATTTGATTTAATTGTTTCTTCTTTTTCTTCATTCCATTTTATTTTAGGATAGGGTAAGGGTTAGGGTTAAGGTTAGGGTTAGGGTTAGGGTTAGGGTTAGGGTTAGGGTTAGGGTTAGGGTTAGGGTTAGGGTTAGGGTTAGGGTTAGGGTTAGGGTTAGAGTTAGGGTTAGGGTTAGGGTTAGGGTTAGGGTAAGGGTTAGGGTTAGAAGTAGGGTTAGGGTTAGGGTTAGGGTTAGGGTTAGGGTTAGGGTTAGGGTTAGGGTTAGGGTTAGGGTTAGGGTTAGGGTTAGGGTTAGGGTTAGGGTTAGTGTTAGGGTTAGGGTTAGTGTTAGGGTTAGGGTTAGTGTTAGGGTTAGGGTTAGGGTTATTATTACAGTTAGGGTTAGAGTTAGGGTAATTGTTAGGGTTGGGGTTAGGGTTAGAGTTAGGGTTAGGGTTAGTGTTAGGGTTTGCTTTACGGTTAGGGTTAGGGTTAGGGTTAGGGATAGGAATAGGGTTAGGGTTAGGGCAAAGGTTTGGGTTAGGGTTAGGGTTATGGTTAGGATTAGGTATATTTTATTTAATTCTATTTGATTTAATTGTTTCTTCTTTTTCTTCATTCCATTTTATTTTAGAATAGGGTAAGGGTTAGGGTTAAGGTTAGGGTTAGGGTTAGGGTTAGGGTTAGGGTTAGGCTTAGGGTTAGGGTTAGGGTTAGGGTTAGGGTTAGGATTATGGCTAGGGTTAGGGTTAGGGTTAGGGTTAGGGTTAGGGTTAGGGTTTGTGTTAGGGTTAGGGTTAGGGTTATTGTTACAGTTAGGGTTAGAGTTAGGGTAATGGTTAGGGTTGGGGTTAGGGTTAAAGTTAGGGTTAGGGTTAGTGTTAGGGTTTGCTTTACGGTTAGGGTTAGGGTTAGGGTTAGGGTTAGGGATAGGGATTGGGTTAGGGTTAGGGTAAAGGTTTGGGTTAGGGTTAGGGTTATGGTTAGGATTAGGTATATTTTATTTAATTCTATTTGATTTAATTTTTTCTTCTTTTTCTTCATTCCATTTTATTTTAGGATAGGGTAAGGGTTAGGGTTAAGGTTAGGGTTAGGGTTAGGGTTAGGGTTAGGGTTAGGGTTAGGGTTAGGGTTAGGGTTAGGGTTAGGGTTAGGGTTAGGGTTAGGGTTTGGGCTAGGGTTAGGGTTAGGATTAGGGTTAGGGTTAGGGTTAGGGTTGGGTTAGGGTTAGGTTTATGGTTAGAGTTAGGGTAATGGTTAGGGTTAGGGTTAGGGTTAGGGTTAGGGTTAGGGTTAGGGTTAGGGTTAGGGTTAGGGTTAGGGTTACGGTTAGAGTTAGAGTTAGGGTTAGAGTTAGGGTTAGGGTTAGGGTTAGGGTTAGGGTTAGGGTTAGGGTTAGGGTTAGGGTTAGGGTTAGGGTTAGGGATAGGGTTAGGGTTAGGATTAGGTATATTGCATTTAATTCTTTTTTATTAAATTGTATCTCCTTTTTTTCAAACTATTTTGTCATTGACTTTCTGCTAATTTGTCAGTTATAGCCTATCGTTTGCAAGGACAATAAGAAGGCCTAAAATATTGCTTACTGTAAAAACATTAATTTTCTCAATAATTGTCGAATAAAATGACATGAGAAAAGCCTGAAATCAATGTAAAGAGAGAACTACAATTAAAACAATCTATTTTGTCATTGACTTACTGCTAGTTTTCTAAGTTATAGCCTATTGTTTGCAATGACGCTAACAAGGTCTAAACCATTCCTGACGACAAAAACATTTATTTTCTCAAAAATGGTCGAATAAAATTTTCTCAAAAAATTTGAAATCAATGTAAAGTACAGAACTGCACTGAAAAGAAGCTATTTATACATTGACTTACTGCTAGTTTTTCAGTAATAGCCTATCTTTTCCAAAAACACTAACAGGGCCTAAAATATTATTTACTAAACAAACATTAATTTTCTAAAAAATGGTCGAATATATTCACATGAAAAAACTTGACATCAATGTAAAATAAAGAGCTTCAATGAAAGCAAGCTATTTTGTCATTGAATTACTGCTAGTTTGTCAATAATAGGTTATATTTTGCAATGACACTTTAAGGTCTAATACATTGCTTACTACAAAAACATTAATTTTCTCAAATTAGGTCGAATAAGATCAGATGAAAATGATTGAAATCAATGTAGAGTACAGATCTACAAAGAAAACAAATTATTATGACATTGAATTACTCCTTATTTGTCAGTAATAGATTATCATTTGCAATGACATTAACGAGGCCTAAAAAATTGTTTGCTAGAAAAGCATTGATCTTCTCAAAAATAGTTGAATAAAATCACATAAAACATTTTTAAATTATTATAATACATAGAACTAGAATGAAAACAAGCTATCATTTTGTTGAATTACTCCTAGTTTTTCAGTTATAACCTTTCCTTTGCAACAAAACTATTAAGGATTAAAACAATGTTTATTAGATCTAAATTGATTTTCTCAAAAATAGTCAAATAAAACAACACGAAAATGCTTGAAATCAATGTAAAGTACAGACATAAAAATGAAAACAAGCTATTTTATCTTTGAATTACTTCTTGTCTTTTCAGTAATAGGTATTGTTTTGCAACGACACTAGCCAGGCCTGAAACATAGTTTACTAGAAAAACATTGTTTTTCTCAAAAATAGTCAAAAACACCTCAGGAAAAAGCATGAAATCAATGTAAAGTAGAGAATAACAATGAAGACAAGCTACTTATACATTGAATTACTGCTAGTTTTTCAGTAATAGCCAATCTTCTGCAACTACACTTACAAAGCCTAAAACATTGTTTTCTCAGAGAACATTGATTTTCAACAAAATGGTCGAATAAAATCACATGAAAAAGCTTGAGATCAATCTCAAGTAGAGAAGTGCAATGAAAACAAGCTATTTTATCATTCAATTACTGCTAGTTTGTCAATAATAGCTTATGTTTGTCAATGACACTAACAAGGCGTAAAAGAATGTTTACTGCAAAAATATTCATTTTCTCAAAAATGGTCGAATAAAATCACATGAAAAAGCTTGAAGTCAATGTAAAGTAGAGAGCTACATATAAAACAAACTATTTTGTCATTTAATTACTGCTAGTTTCTCAGTAATAGTCGATTTTTTGCATTGACCCTAACAAGGCCTAAAACATTCAATAAAACAAAAACATTGATTTTCTCAGAGATGGGTGAAAAAAATTTTATGAAAAAGCCTGAAATCAATGTAGAGTACAGAACTGCAATGAAAAGAAGCTATTTATACATTGACTTACTGCTAGTTTTTCAGCAGTAGCCTATCTTTTGCAATGACAATAACAAGAACTAAAATATTGCTTACTATAAAAACATTAATTATCTCAAAAACGGACGAGTAAAATGACATGAGAAAGCTTGAAATCAATGTAAAGAAGAGAACTACAGTTAAAACAAGCTATTTTGTCATTGAATTACTGCTAGCTTGTCATTTATAGCCTATTGTTTCCAATGACACTAACAAGGCCTAAAACATCATTTACTACAAAAACATTAATTTTTTCAAATATGGTCGAATAAAATCACATAAAAATGTCTGAAATCAATGTAGAGTACAGTACTACAATTAAAACAAGCTATTTTGTCATTGAATTACTGCTAGTTTGTCAGTTATAGCCTATTGTTTGCAATGACGCTAACAAGGCCTAAAACATTCCTGACAACAAAAACGTTGATTTTCTCAAAAATGGTCGAATAAACCTTTATGAAAAAGCTTGAAATCAATGTAAAGTACAGATCTGCAATAAAAAGAAGCTGTTTATACATTGAGTTACATTGACTTCAATGGAAACTGCTTGAAATTAATGTAAAATACAGACATAGAAATGAAGGCAATCTATTTTATCATTGAATTACTTCTAGTTTGTCAGTAATAGGTTTTGTTTTGCAACGACACTAACATGGCCTTACACTTCGTTTACTAGAAAAACATTGTTTTTCTCAAAAATAGTCAAAAACCCCTCAAGAAAAAGCTTGAAATCAACGTAAAGTAGAGAATTACAATGAAACGAGCCATTTTGTCATTGAATTACTGCTAGTTTTTCAGTAATAGATTATATTTTGCAACGACACTATTAAGGCCTAGTCATTCTTTACTAGAAAGACATTGATTTTCTCAAATATGGTCAAACAAATCACATGAAAATGCCTGAAATCAATGTAAAATAAAGAAGAACAATGAAGACCAGCTATTTTTACATTGAATTACTGCTAGTTTTTTAGTAATAGCAAATCTTCTGCAATCACACTTACAAAGCCTAAAACATTGTGTTTTAAGAAAACATTGATTTTCTCAAAAATGGTAGAATAAAATCACATGAAAAAGCTTGAAATCAATGTCAAGTAGAGAAGTACAATGAAAACAAGCTACTTTATCATTGAATTACTGCTAGTTTGTCAATAATATCTTATGTTTTGCATTGACACTAACAAGGCCTTAAAGAATATTTACTACACAAACATTAATTTTATTAAGGTGGTCGAATGAAATTACATGAAAATGCTTGAAATCAATGTCAAGTAGAGAACTACAATGAAAACAAGCTCTTTTGTCATTGAATTATTGTTTTTTTGTCAGTAATAGCTTATATATTGCTATAACACTAACAAGGCCTAAAACAATGTTTTCTAAATAAAACATTAAGTTACTCAAGAATCTTCGAATAAAATCACATGAAAAAGCCTGAAATCAGTGTAGAGTACAGAAATACAATTAAACAAGCTATTTTGTCATTGAACTACTGCTAGTTTGTCAGTAAGAGCCTATCGTTTGCATAGACGCTAACAAGACCTAAAACATTCCATACAACAAAAACATTGATTTTCTCGAAAAAGGGAGAATACAATTTACTGAAAAAGCTTTAAATCAATGTAAAGTACAGAACTGCAATGAAAATAAGCTATTGATACATTGACTTACTGCTAGTTTTTCTGTAATAGCCAATCTTCTGCAACTACACTTACAAAGCCTAAAACATTGTTTTCTAAGAGAACATTGATTTTCAACAAAATGGTCGAATAAAATCACATGAAAAAGCTTGAGATCAATGTCGAGTAGAGAAGTGCAATGAAAACAAGCTATTTTATCATTGAATTACTGCTAGTTTGTCAATAATAACTTATGTTTTGCATTGAAATTAACAAGGCCTTGAAAAATATTTACTACAAAATCATTGATTTTATCAAAGTGGTCGAACAAAAATTCATGAAAATGCGTGAAATAAATGTAAAGTAAAGAACTACAATAAAAACAATCTCTTTTGTCATTGAAATATTGCTATTTTATCAAAAATAGCTTATATATTGCAGTAACACTAACAAGGCCTAAAACAATGTTTACTAAATAAAACAGTAATTTACTCAAAAATGGTCAAATAGAATCACATAAAAAGGCTTGAAATCAATGAAAAGAGAAAAACTACAATGAAAACAAGCTCTTTTGTCATTGATTTACTGCTAGTTTGTCAGTAATAGCTTATGTTTGTCAATGACACTAACAAGGCGTAAAAGAATGTTTACTGCAAAAATATTCATTTTCTCAAAAATGGTCGAATAAAATCACATGAAAAAGCTTGAAGTCAATGTAAAGTAGAGAGCTACATTTAAAACAAACTATTTTTTCATTTAATTACTGCTAGTTTCTCAGTAATAGTCGATTTTTTGCATTGACCCTAACAAGGCCTAAAACATTCAATAAAACAAAAACATTGATTTTCTCAGAGATGGGTGAAAACAATTTTATGAAAAAGCCTGAAATCAATGTAGAGTACAGAACTGCAATGAAAAGAAGCTATTTATACATTGACTTACTGCTAGTTTTTCAGCAGTAGCCTATCTTTTGCAATGACAATAACAAGAACTAAAATATTGCTTACTATAAAAACATTAATTATCTCAAAAACGGACGAGTAAAATGACATGAGAAAGCTTGAAATCAATGTAAAGAAGAGAACTACAGTTAAAACAAGCTATTTTGTCATTGAATTACTGCTAGCTTGTCATTTATAGCCTATTGTTTCCAATGACACTAACAAGGCCTAAAACATCATTTATTACAAAAACATTAATTTTTTCAAATATGGTCGAATAAAATCACATGAAAATGTCTGAAATCAATGTAGAGTACAGTACTACAATTAAAACAAGCTATTTTGTCATTGAATTACTGCTAGTTTGTCAGTTATAGCCTATTGTTTGCAATGACGCTAACAAGGCCTAAAACATTCCTGACAACAAAAACGTTGATTTTCTCAAAAATGGTCGAATAAACCTTTATGAAAAAGCTTGAAATCAATGTAAAGTAGAGATCTGCAATAAAAAGAAGCTGTTTATACATTGAGTTACATTGACCTCAATGGAAACTGCTTGAAATTAATGTAAAATACAGACATAAAAATGAAGGCAATCTATTTTATCATTGAATTACTTCTAGTTTGTCAGTAATAGGTTTTGTTTTGCAACGACACTAACATGGCCTTACACTTCGTTTACTAGAAAAACATTGTTTTTCTCAAAAATAGTCAAAAACCCCTCAAGAAAAAGCTTGAAATCAACGTAAAGTAGAGAATTACAATGAAACGAGCCATTTTGTCATTGAATTACTGCAAGTTTTTCAGTAATAGATTATATTTTGCAACGACACTATTAAGGCCTAGTCATTCTTTACTAGAAAGACATTGATTTTCTCAAATATGGTCAAACAGATCACATGAAAATGCCTGAAATCAATGTAAAATAAAGAAGAACAATGAAGACCAGCTATTTTTACATTGAATTACTGCTAGTTTTTTAGTAATAGCAAATCTTCTGCAATCACACTTACAGAGCCTAAAACATTGTGTTTTAAGAAAACATTGATTTTCTCAAAAATGGTAGAATAAAATCACATGAAAAAGCTTGAAATCAATGTCAAGTAGAGAAGTACAATGAAAACAAGCTACTTTATCATTGAATTACTGCTAGTTTGTCAATAATATCTTATGTTTTGCATTGACACTAACAAGGCCTTAAAGAATATTTACTACACAAACATAAATTTTATTAAAGTGGTCGAATAAAATTACATGAAAATGCTTGAAATCAATGTCAAGTAGAGAACTACAATGAAAACAAGCTCTTTTGTCATTGAATTATTGTTTTTTTGTCAGTAATAGCTTATATATTGCTATAACACTAACAAGGCCTAAAACAATGTTTTCTAAATAAAACATTAAGTTACTCAAGAATCTTCGAATAAAATCACATGAAAAAGCCTGAAATCAGTGTAGAGTACAGAAATACAATTAAACAAGCTATTTTGTCATTGAACTACTGCTAGTTTGTCAGTAAGAGCCTATCGTTTGCATAGACGCTAACAAGACCTAAAACATTCCATACAACAAAAACATTGATTTTCTCGAAAAAGGGAGAATACAATTTACTGAAAAAGCTTTAAATCAATGTAAAGTACAGAACTGCAATGAAAATAAGCTATTGATACATTGACTTACAGCTAGTTTTTCTGTAATAGCCAATCTTCTGCAACTACACTTACAAAGCCTAAAACATTGTTTTCTAAGAGAACATTGATTTTCAACAAAATGGTCGAATAAAATCACATGAAAAAGCTTGAGATCAATGTCGAGTAGAGAAGTGCAATGAAAACAAGCTATTTTATCATTGAATTACTGCTAGTTTGTCAATAATAACTTATGTTTTGCATTGAAATTAACAAGGCCTTGAAAAATATTTACTACAAAATCATTGATTTTATCAAAGTGGTCGAACAAAAATTCATGAAAATGCTTGAAATAAATGTAAAGTAAGGAACTACAATAAAAACAATCTCTTTTGTCATTGAAATATTGCTATTTTATCAAAAATAGCTTATATATTGCGGTAACACTAACAAGGCCTAAAACAATGTTTACTAAATAAAACAGTAATTTACTCAAAAATGGTCAAATAGAATCACATAAAAAGGCTTGAAATCAATGAAAAGAGAAAAACTACAATGAAAACAAGCTCTTTTGTCATTGATTTACTGCTAGTTTGTCAGTAATAGCTTATGTTTGTCAATGACACTAACAAGGCGTAAAAGAATGTTTACTGCAAAAATATTCATTTTCTCAAAAATGGTCGAATAAAATCACATGAAAAAGCTTGAAGTCAATGTAAAGTAGAGAGCTACATTTAAAACAAACTATTTTTTCATTTAATTACTGCTAGTTTCTCAGTAATAGTCGATTTTTTGCATTGACCCTAACAAGGCCTAAAACATTCAATAAAACAAAAACATTGATTTTCTCAGAGATGGGTGAAAACAATTTTATGAAAAAGCCTGAAATCAATGTAGAGTACAGAACTGCAATGAAAAGAAGCTATTTATACATTGACTTACTGCTAGTTTTTCAGCAGTAGCCTATCTTTTGCAATGACAATAACAAGAACTAAAATATTGCTTACTATAAAAACATTAATTATGTCAAAAACGGACGAGTAAAATGACATGAGAAAGCTTGAAATCAATGTAAAGAAGAGAACTACAGTTAAAACAAGCTATTTTGTCATTGAATTACTGCTAGTTTGTCATTTATAGCCTATTGTTTCCAATGACACTAACAAGGCCTAAAACATCATTTACTACAAAAACATTAATTTTTTCAAATATGGTCGAATAAAATCACATGAAAATGTCTGAAATCAATGTAGAGTACAGTACTACAATTAAAACAAGCTATTTTGTCATTGAATTACTGCTAGTTTGTCAGTTATAGCCTATTGTTTGCAATGACGCTAACAAGGCCTAAAACATTCCTGACAACAAAAACGTTGATTTTCTCAAAAATGGTCGAATAAACCTTTATGAAAAAGCTTGAAATCAATGTAAAGTACAGATCTGCAATAAAAAGAAGCTGTTTATACATTGAGTTACATTGACTTCAATGGAAACTGCTTGAAATTAATGTAAAATACAGACATAAAAATGAAGGCAATCTATTTTATCATTGAATTACTTCTAGTTTGTCAGTAATAGGTTTTGTTTTGCAACGACACTAACATGGCCTTACACTTCGTTTACTAGAAAAACATTGTTTTTCTCAAAAATAGTCAAAAACCCCTCAAGAAAAAGCTTGAAATCAACGTAAAGTAGAGAATTACAATGAAACGAGCCATTTTGTCATTGAATTACTGCTAGTTTTTCAGTAATAGATTATATTTTGCAACGACACTATTAAGGCCTAGTCATTCTTTACTAGAAAGACATTGATTTTCTCAAATATGGTCAAACAAATCACATGAAAATGCCTGAAATCAATGTAAAATAAAGAAGAACAATGAAGACCAGCTATTTTTACATTGAATTACTGCTAGTTTTTTAGTAATAGCAAATCTTCTGCAATCACACTTACAAAGCCTAAAACATTGTGTTTTAAGAAAACATTGATTTTCTCAAAAATGGTAGAATAAAATCACATGAAAAAGCTTGAAATCAATGTCAAGTAGAGAAGTACAATGAAAACAAGCTACTTTATCATTGAATTACTGCTAGTTTGTCAATAATATCTTATGTTTTGCATTGACACTAACAAGGCCTTAAAGAATATTTACTACACAAACATTAATTTTATTAAGGTGGTCGAATGAAATTACATGAAAATGCTTGAAATCAATGTCAAGTAGAGAACTACAATGAAAACAAGCTCTTTTGTCATTGAATTATTGTTTTTTTGTCAGTAATAGCTTATATATTGCTATAACACTAACAAGGCCTAAAACAATGTTTTCTAAATAAAACATTGAGTTACTCAAGAATCTTCGAATAAAATCACATGAAAAAGCCTGAAATCAGTGTAGAGTACAGAAATACAATTAAACAAGCTATTTTGTCATTGAACTACTGCTAGTTTGTCAGTAAGAGCCTATCGTTTGCATAGACGCTAACAAGACCTAAAACATTCCATACAACAAAAACATTGATTTTCTCGAAAAAGGGAGAATACAATTTACTGAAAAAGCTTTAAATCAATGTAAAGTACAGAACTGCAATGAAAATAAGCTATTGATACATTGACTTACTGCTAGTTTTTCTGTAATAGCCAATCTTCTGCAACTACACTTGCAAAGCCTAAAACATTGTTTTCTAAGAGAACATTGATTTTCAACAAAATGGTCGAATAAAATCACATGAAAAAGCTTGAGATCAATGTCGAGTAGAGAAGTGCAATGAAAACAAGCTATTTTATCATTGAATTACTGCTAGTTTGTCAATAATAACTTATGTTTTGCATTGAAATTAACAAGGCCTTGAAAAATATTTACTACAAAATCATTGATTTTATCAAAGTGGTCGAACAAAAATTCATGAAAATGCTTGAAATAAATGTAAAGTAAAGAACTACAATAAAAACAATCTCTTTTGTCATTGAAATATTGCTATTTTATCAAAAATAGCTTATATATTGCAGTAACACTAACAAGGCCTAAAACAATGTTTACTAAATAAAACAGTAATTTACTCAAAAATGGTCAAATAGAATCACATAAAAAGGCTTGAAATCAATGAAAAGAGAAAAACTACAATGAAAACAAGCTCTTTTGTCATTGATTTACTGCTAGTTTGTCAGTAATAGCTTATGTTTGTCAATGACACTAACAAGGCGTAAAAGAATGTTTACTGCAAAAATATTCATTTTCTCAAAAATGGTCGAATAAAATCACATGAAAAAGCTTGAAGTCAATGTAAAGTAGAGAGCTACATTTAAAACAAACTATTTTTTCATTTAATTACTGCTAGTTTCTCAGTAATAGTCGATTTTTTGCATTGACCCTAACAAGGCCTAAAACATTCAATAAAACAAAAACATTGATTTTCTCAGAGATGGGTGAAAACAATTTTATGAAAAAGCCTGAAATCAATGTAGAGTACAGAACTGCAATGAAAAGAAGCTATTTATACATTGACTTACTGCTAGTTTTTCAGCAGTAGCCTATCTTTTGCAATGACAATAACAAGAACTAAAATATTGCTTACTATAAAAACATTAATTATCTCAAAAACGGACGAGTAAAATGACATGAGAAAGCTTGAAATCAATGTAAAGAAGAGAACTACAGTTAAAACAAGCTATTTTGTCATTGAATTACTGCTAGCTTGTCATTTATAGCCTATTGTTTCCAATGACACTAACAAGGCCTAAAACATCATTTACTACAAAAACATTGATTTTTTCAAATATGGTCGAATAAAATCACATGAAAATGTCTGAAATCAATGTAGAGTACAGTACTACAATTAAAACAAGCTATTTTGTCATTGAATTACTGCTAGTTTGTCAGTTATAGCCTATTGTTTGCAATGACGCTAACAAGGCCTAAAACATTCCTGACAACAAAAACGTTGATTTTCTCAAAAATGGTCGAATAAACCTTTATGAAAAAGCTTGAAATCAATGTAAAGTACAGATCTGCAATAAAAAGAAGCTGTTTATACATTGAGTTACATTGACTTCAATGGAAACTGCTTGAAATTAATGTAAAATACAGACATAGAAATGAAGGCAATCTATTTTATCATTGAATTACTTCTAGTTTGTCAGTAATAGGTTTTGTTTTGCAACGACACTAACATGGCCTTACACTTCGTTTACTAGAAAAACATTGTTTTTCTCAAAAATAGTCAAAAACCCCTCAAGAAAAAGCTTGAAATCAACGTAAAGTAGAGAATTACAATGAAACGAGCCATTTTGTCATTGAATTACTGCTAGTTTTTCAGTAATAGATTATATTTTGCAACGACACTATTAAGGCCTAGTCATTCTTTACTAGAAAGACATTGATTTTCTCAAATATGGTCAAACAAATCACATGAAAATGCCTGAAATCAATGTAAAATAAAGAAGAACAATGAAGACCAGCTATTTTTACATTGAATTACTGCTAGTTTTTTAGTAATAGCAAATCTTCTGCAATCACACTTACAAAGCCTAAAACATTGTGTTTTAAGAAAACATTGATTTTCTCAAAAATGGTAGAATAAAATCACATGAAAAAGCTTGAAATCAATGTCAAGTAGAGAAGTACAATGAAAACAAGCTACTTTATCATTGAATTACTGCTAGTTTGTCAATAATATCTTATGTTTTGCATTGACACTAACAAGGCCTTAAAGAATATTTACTACACAAACATTAATTTTATTAAGGTGGTCGAATGAAATTACATGAAAATGCTTGAAATCAATGTCAAGTAGAGAACTACAATGAAAACAAGCTCTTTTGTCATTGAATTATTGTTTTTTTGTCAGTAATAGCTTATATATTGCTATAACACTAACAAGGCCTAAAACAATGTTTTCTAAATAAAACATTAAGTTACTCAAGAATCTTCGAATAAAATCACATGAAAAAGCCTGAAATCAGTGTAGAGTACAGAAATACAATTAAACAAGCTATTTTGTCATTGAACTACTGCTAGTTTGTCAGTAAGAGCCTATCGTTTGCATAGACGCTAACAAGGCCTAAAACATTCCTGACAACAAAAACGTTGATTTTCTCAAAAATGGTCGAATAAACCTTTATGAAAAAGCTTGAAATCAATGTAAAGTACAGATCTGCAATAAAAAGAAGCTGTTTATACATTGAGTTACATTGACTTCAATGGAAACTGCTTGAAATTAATGTAAAATACAGACATAAAAATGAAGGCAATCTATTTTATCATTGAATTACTTCTAGTTTGTCAGTAATAGGTTTTGTTTTGCAACGACACTAACATGGCCTTACACTTCGTTTACTAGAAAAACATTGTTTTTCTCAAAAATAGTCAAAAACCCCTCAAGAAAAAGCTTGAAATCAACGTAAAGTAGAGAATTACAATGAAACGAGCCATTTTGTCATTGAATTACTGCTAGTTTTTCAGTAATAGATTATATTTTGCAACGACACTATTAAGGCCTAGTCATTCTTTACTAGAAAGACATTGATTTTCTCAAATATGGTCAAACAAATCACATGAAAATGCCTGAAATCAATGTAAAATAAAGAAGAACAATGAAGACCAGCTATTTTTACATTGAATTACTGCTAGTTTTTTAGTAATAGCAAATCTTCTGCAATCACACTTACAAAGCCTAAAACATTGTGTTTTAAGAAAACATTGATTTTCTCAAAAATGGTAGAATAAAATCACATGAAAAAGCTTGAAATCAATGTCAAGTAGAGAAGTACAATGAAAACAAGCTACTTTATCATTGAATTACTGCTACAATGCCAGCCAAAAGTGTTGGAACACCATGCTCGACTTGTCGATGCAGTCTCTCCCCTCCCCCCCTATACAATGTTGTAATATGATTATAAAATAAATGCAAATGGAGAAATGAGGTGGAAAAGTGCATCACATGTCTTGGAACATGTTCATCCTTCTCCTCAACATTGTTTGAGGGGGGAAGGGGGGGCTGTCTGCTTAAAAAATTACAATGAGGTAGAAAATATAAATATGCAGCCAATGGATACCTGTTGTTCCAACTACTTTTGGCGGGCATTGTCTTTCTAAAATTTCTGAAACGGCCTTTTGGAAATAAGTAATTAGTTGCAGACAGGGGTTTTTCGTGGCGCTGATTTCGTTGGCGGTGTTATATTTTTGATCAGAATGATTGGTGACCTCGAAATAGCTGGAAGGTTCTGGTTCCATGCCCCATTCTATGTATTTTGGGGGATTTTACTCTGATAAAAAGTAAAAAAATATACATCTAAAATATACTTCTAATTAACCTTTGCTACTTTTCAAACTCTATTTATTGTATGTCACTCACAAATGTATTCTATACTGCCAATCTGGCATGGAATACAGGGAAAGGTGAATATTACATCACATAATGATCCTGTGTGTCTCCTACGAGGCACAGTACATTGAAGGAAGGACCACACATTGAAATTCCTGTATCTTTCTTTGGTGATGGATGAAAGAGGAAGGTACAGAAATGATATTATATAAAACCATATGTGTCATGCAATTTCATGTATATATATTTATATATAACACTATATTTTAACAATATATTCTAATAAATACATAGTTTTATCAGTGTCTAGTCTATTAAATTTCTTCATCAATATCTAAGCAGAAGATAACTGCAATCAATCCTGTAAAACATAAGAAGTAATTAGTTAAAACCTCAACCGTTTAATTGTTTGTTGTAAATACCAGCATGCATAGTGCATAAAATGCGGTGTACTCGATTAATCTTTTTCTTTTGAAACACGATAGTAAGGAGATCATTTATTTGTGCGATATATTTCATCATAATTCTACGTACGTTATGGCTCAAAAACAAACTGATTCTGTCATTGCTGTCGACTCTGTGCGAAAGGTATATATTATAACATATAGCAATGCAGATACATATACCTTCAACCGTCAATCCTTTGCAGAAGCCATTATTATAGCCTTCCACGAAAGTACCACAACGAAAGTAGAGCAGTGGGCCTGTTCCATGGAAAGTCACAAAGAAGGAGGCTTTCATTTTCATATGTGCATTTTGCTCAACAAGACTCAGCGGTGGTTGAAAGTAAAAAATGCCATAAAAGACCGTTTCGGCATTGTGGTCAATTTTTCCGGCCATTCAGGCTATCATTCGGCGTATGAGTACGTGACAAAGGAGGATACTGAATTCGTTGCAAGTGAAGGTCACCCAGCAAATGTTACTGCCCCAAAGACCCTGAAAGCAACGAAAGCAGCATGCAAGAAAGGGGCAAAAAGAGTCAAAAAAAATAAGAAATTGGGCAATGTCCAAGTAGCTGAACTAATGTTAAAAAAGCAAATGCATACCATGTTGGAAGTTTTGGCTTATGCAAATAGCAGGAAAATTGTTGGGGACTTAGCACTTTATGAGTTCATTCTGAACAGGGGCCAGAAGAAAGTTTCTGAGCTGCTGAAGTCTGTTTGGGACATCCAGTCTGCCAAAGACAAGCTTGGGAGATCCTCACAGACACGCATTGAGATTCTTCAAGCACAATTGAAAGAGCCATGTGTGTGTGAGGGCCAGTGGTTGTCTTGTGCCCTGGAGATCCTGCAAAACAACGAAGTGGAGAGGGCAGTATTCTCTGACGCCATTGTTAAGCTCCTTGTAATGGGTCGTGGCAAAGGGCGAAATATATACATATGTGGGCCAGCAAATTGTGGTAAAACATTTATTTTAGACCCCTGCGGATTATCTTCAAGTCCTTTTTATCTCCGGCCACATGTTCCTATGCTTGGCTCGGAGTTGAGGATAAAGAAATAATTTTCCTAAATGATTTTAGGTACTCTCCAGTTATCATACCTTGGAGTGATCTGCTATTGCTGCTTGAAGGCCACGTCGTTCACTTTGCCGCCCCAAAAACGTCGTACAGCGAGGATATCTTGTTTGAGAAAGATACCCCCATCTTTGCTACGTCGAAAGCACCAATAACTTTCGTAAAGAATGGAGTGCTCGATGATCGCGAGACGGAAATGATGAACGTGCGATAGCGAATGTTTACCTTTCGCTATCAAATACCTGTTGACAAACAAAAGGTTGTTCCACTCTGTGGGCATTGCTTTGCCAGCCTTTTGTTGTCATAGGTTAGGTACAATGGTTGATAATGACATTTATTGATACGCTGTTGCTGTTGCTCCTGCTTCCCGAGTTTCTTGTAAACCGAGTACGGTTTACAGTTGCTAAATTGTGAAAAAAAAATATTACTTGCAACATGTCACTTTTGTAAATATCATGAATAGGTGTGCACTGATGTGGGTAACATTGTGAATGACACACTTGGGGCATCTATCTTGACATTCGGACGATAGTTGGAAAAACTTCACGGTCTACGGCAAATTTTACTATAAAATACGTCATTCAATATATCATTCTAAAAAAAAGCGTAGACCGTGAGATTTCCCAGAAACTATGTCCTTTCTGCTCCATATTTCTGTACCAAAATTCTAAACAAGAACATTTATCATAGTGCACATCTACTTCATAGAGTATATTGAAAATTTACCTGCGACTTTTTCTTTTATTTCACACAACATTATAAGTTTCCCACCGTAGACCGTTGGAGAATTTACAGTCGTCACATGATGAGGCATAAATGAATAGGCACTTCGACGAATACAATAGGTGCATTGTTCTGGGATTATTTATAATAGATGACGTCGGTCTAGTATCCTAAGAATTATTCAGTCAATAAATAGACAATTTGTCTTGAAAAATATCTTTACATCACAAAATCTCAGATCAATATTTAATACGATAACCCTTATTGCGTGACATTACTTTTAGTCTGTTAGGTAAAGAGCTAATTGTTTTATCTATTGTTAATGTTTTACAGTTTTTCATCGTTCTAACGACTCTTTCTTTAAACTGAAGGAAGGACTCTTTGCATATTTTCTGTTCCATGGCCTCCTTTCTCAATTCCGATCGTACGACGTGAAACACATTTTCAATGGGATTAATGTCTGGTGATCTGGGTGGAATGCTAAGAAACTGTATGGCACAGTCCTCCACAGCGTCAAGTGCCACTCTACTTGTTTGGGAGGGATCGTTGTCCATAACAAAGATCAATTCCTCACGTCCTTTTAGCTCTGCTAGTTCCATCAACTTTTTATGCAGCGTATTTTGTACAAATTTTGCAAAATAATGCCCGTCCATTTTTGTATACTCTTCCAATAAAACAACACCACATCCACTGCTTATACCAACCAGAAAATGGATCCTTTTCCCACCAGCCAGATTCTTGGTTCCCCTGCCGGTGATCATAAGTCCTTCATTGTTTCTTCTATACACTTTCCCGTGCGCTGAAGCAGCTTCTTTGTATGGGTTACTCTTGTATACAAATGATACGCCATCTAAATACAGCAACACGTTGTCACTCCAAAACTGAGAACCATATTTCCTTAACGCATCTCGCGCAAATTTAACCCGTTTCTTCCTATCCTCCACAGACAAAACGCCCTTTCTTCTTGCTGTTAGCCTATAATAGTTCGCGTCGTTTAAGGCTCGTATTAATGTCCTGTAGCTGACGTGGGACATTCCAGCTTCCCTGCCAACCTCCAGCACTGTCACATTCGGGTTTTCCTGTCTCATTGTCAAAAACTTTCGAAGAAATCGGCTCCTATCTCTATCCGTAAAAATGCGAGGTCTGCCAAGTTTTACAATCATTCCATTAGTTTTGCCTTCGTCCTTTGTGACCATGCCCTCTTTACATATTCTCAGCACTGATGATGCTGACACTTGGCAGCGTTTGCTGATGTCTCTTAAAGATAATTGTCCCTCCGTTCTCAAGAAATAGATATAGGCCCGTGTCTTGTCGGCTATTTTCTTTCTGAATACCATTTTTGTTCATGAAATGGCAGATGAAACACTATAGACTTAGGTTGTTGTGTGAAATTACGCATAGATATATCATTATAAAGATAAATAGACAATGGGGATCGAAAATCACTTTGTTAAAATTAGGTTCTTCGTTATTATTAGGGGGTTACATTTTGGGCGCCAAAAAATGTAAACCAAGAAATATAGAAGATAGATATTGAGTATAACGTGTTATGGAATAATTACTTCCTCTGTTTTGGCGGTCCCATTTTGAGAATTGCGGCTAAATTTTGGCGGTTAAATTTTGGCGGTTGCAAATATGATATATAACACGTGACTTAAATCCCAATTGTTCTTCAAAGAGTATGTTACAAGAATATCTGTGGCTTCCGGTTGTTACTAAACATACCCATATCATATTCGAGTACAGTTTTAAATTTAAACAGGTACTTACTTCTCATGGCATCAAATGAGATTAGGGATTTGCATTTCATTCATATAAAACTACATTTTCCCTCTCATATGGAACATATAGAGTACTTTTATTGGCGTAAATATGATAAACTGCTTGAAAAGACATAACTAACTTTCTAATTTACTCTCTTCTCCTTTCAATGGTCTAAATAGTGTTATGTTTTCTACCAGTTAACTTCAACCATTTTAGAATTGACGTAATAGGAAGAATAGCATACAGCCTCCTTTTCATTCAGATGCGAAAAGTGCAATGATATTTGAACAGTGTTCAATACCCCCAGATTCATGGCAAAGCACAACTCATGAGGGTAAAACCACCCCCATTGTTTGTAGATATCTTAAGGCTGATACCTAAAAGTAGAAATTAATGTCAACAAACTGCAATTTATTCAAGCATGCACAAGAAACCGCTACTTGTATGAGGGTAATGCAAAATATAAAAGATCACCACAATACGACCACACCCTTTCGTTATACAGGCATGATTTTCAGTTCATTGACTTCAGGACCCTCCATTACCCCAGGGTAGGTAGTTTCCTCCCATAGATATCAGTTATAGTTTGAGAACAAAAAAAGACAATGCCAGCCAAAAGTGTTGGAACACCATGCTCGACTTGTCGATGCACTCTCTCCCCTCCCCCCCTATACAATGTTGTAATATGATTATAAAATAAATGCAAATGGAGAAATGAGGTGGAAAAGTGCATCACATGTCTTGGAACATGTTCATCCTTCTCCTCAACATTGTTTGAGGGGGGAAGGGGGGGCTGTCTGCTTAAAAAATTACAATGAGGTAGAAAATATAAATATGCAGCCAATGGATACCTGTTGTTCCAACTACTTTTGGCGGGCATTGTAGTTTGTCAATAATATCTTATGTTTTGCATTGACACTAACAAGGCCTTAAAGAATATTTACTACACAAACATTAATTTTATTAAAGTGGTCGAATAAAATTACATGAAAATGCTTGAAATCAATGTCAAGTAGAGAACTACAATGAAAACAAGCTCTTTTGTCATTGAATTATTGTTTTTTTGTCAGTAATAGCTTATATATTGCTATAACACTAACAAGGCCTAAAACAATGTTTTCTAAATAAAACATTAAGTTACTCAAGAATCTTCGAATAAAATCACATGAAAAAGCCTGAAATCAGTGTAGAGTACAGAAATACAATTAAACAAGCTATTTTGTCATTGAACTACTGCTAGTTTGTCAGTAAGAGCCTATCGTTTGCATAGACGCTAACAAGACCTAAAACATTCCATACAACAAAAACATTGATTTTCTCGAAAAAGGGAGAATACAATTTACTGAAAAAGCTTTAAATCAATGTAAAGTACAGAACTGCAATGAAAATAAGCTATTCATACATTGACTTACAGCTAGTTTTTCTGTAATAGCCAATCTTCTGCAACTACACTTACAAAGCCTAAAACATTGTTTTCTAAGAGAACATTGATTTTCAACAAAATGGTCGAATAAAATCACATGAAAAAGCTTGAGATCAATGTCGAGTAGAGAAGTGCAATGAAAACAAGCTATTTTATCATTGAATTACTGCTAGTTTGTCAATAATAACTTATGTTTTGCATTGAAATTAACAAGGCCTTGAAAAATATTTACTACAAAATCATTGATTTTATCAAAGTGGTCGAACAAAAATTCATGAAAATGCTTGAAATAAATGTAAAGTAAAGAACTACAATAAAAACAATCTCTTTTGTCATTGAAATATTGCTATTTTATCAAAAATAGCTTATATATTGCAGTAACACTAACAAGGCCTAAAACAATGTTTACTAAATAAAACAGTAATTTACTCAAAAATGGTCAAATAGAATCACATAAAAAGGCTTGAAATCAATGAAAAGAGAAAAACTACAATGAAAACAAGCTCTTTTGTCATTGATTTACTGCTAGTTTGTCAGTAATAGCTTATGTTTGTCAATGACACTAACAAGGCGTAAAAGAATGTTTACTGCAAAAATATTCATTTTCTCAAAAATGGTCGAATAAAATCACATGAAAAAGCTTGAAATCAATGTAAAGTAGAGAGCTACATTTAAAACAAACTATTTTTTCATTTAATTACTGCTAGTTTCTCAGTAATAGTCGATTTTTTGCATTGACCCTAACAAGGCCTAAAACATTCAATAAAACAAAAACATTGATTTTCTCAGAGATGGGTGAAAACAATTTTATGAAAAAGCCTGAAATCAATGTAGAGTACAGAACTGCAATGAAAAGAAGCTATTTATACATTGACTTACTGCTAGTTTTTCAGCAGTAGCCTATCTTTTGCAATGACAATAACAAGAACTAAAATATTGCTTACTATAAAAACATTAATTATATCAAAAACGGACGAGTTAAATGACATGACAAAGCTTGAAATCAATGTAAAGAAGAGAACTACAGTTAAAACAAGCTATTTTGTCATTGAATTACTGCTAGCTTGTCATTTATAGCCTATTGTTTCCAATGACACTAACAAGGCCTAAAACATCATTTACTACAAAAACATTAATTTTTTCAAATATGGTCGAATAAAATCACATGAAAATGTCTGAAATCAATGTAGAGTACAGTACTACAATTAAAACAAGCTATTTTGTCATTGAATTACTGCTAGTTTGTCAGTTATAGCCTATTGTTTGCAATGACGCTAACGAGGCCTAAAACATTCCTGACAACAAAAACGTTGATTTTCTCAAAAATGGTCGAATAAACCTTTATGAAAAAGCTTGAAATCAATGTAAAGTACAGATCTGCAATAAAAAGAAGCTGTTTATACATTGAGTTACATTGACTTCAATGGAAACTGCTTGAGATTAATGTAAAATACAGACATAAAAATGAAGGCAATCTATTTTATCATTGAATTACTTCTAGTTTGTCAGTAATAGGTTTTGTTTTGCAACGACACTAACATGGCCTTACACTTCGTTTACTAGAAAAACATTGTTTTTCTCAAAAATAGTCAAAAACCCCTCAAGAAAAAGCTTGAAATCAACGTAAAGTAGAGAATTACAATGAAACGAGCCATTTTGTCATTGAATTACTGCTAGTTTTTCAGTAATAGATTATATTTTGCAACGACACTATTAAGGCCTAGTCATTCTTTACTAGAAAGACATTGATTTTCTCAAATATGGTCAAACAAATCACATGAAAATGCCTGAAATCAATGTAAAATAAAGAAGAACAATGAAGACCAGCAATTTTTACATTGAATTACTGCTAGTTTTTTAGTAATAGCAAATCTTCTGCAATCACACTTACAAAGCCTAAAACATTGTTTTTTAAGAAAACATTGATTTTCTCAAAAATGGTAGAATAAAATCACATGAAAAAGCTTGAAATCAATGTCAAGTAGAGAAGTACAATGAAAACAAGCTACTTTATCATTGAATTACTGCTAGTTTGTCAATAATATCTTATGTTTTGCATTGACACTAACAAGGCCTTAAAGAATATTTACTACACAAACATTAATTTTATTAAGGTGGTCGAATAAAATTACATGAAAATGCTTGAAATCAATGTCAAGTAGAGAACTACAATGAAAATAAGCTCTTTTGTCATTGAATTATTGTTTTTTTGTCAGTAATAGCTTATATATTGCTATAACACTAACAAGGCCTAAAACAATGTTTTCTAAATAAAACATTAAGTTACTCAAGAATCTTCGAATAAAATCACATGAAAAAGCCTGAAATCAGTGTAGAGTACAGAAATACAATTAAACAAGCTATTTTGTCATTGAACTACTGCTAGTTTGTCAGTAAGAGCCTATCGTTTGCATAGACGCTAACAAGACCTAAAACATTCCATACAACAAAAACATTGATTTTCTCGAAAAAGGGAGAATACAATTTACTGAAAAAGCTTTAAATCAATGTAAAGTACAGAACTGCAATGAAAATAAGCTATTGATACATTGACTTACTGCTAGTTTTTCTGTAATAGCCAATCTTCTGCAACTACAGTTACAAAGCCTAAAACATTGTTTTCTAAGAGAACATTGATTTTCAACAAAATGGTCGAATAAAATCACATGAAAAAGCTTGAGATCAATGTCGAGTAGAGAAGTGCAATGAAAACAAGCTATTTTATCATTGAATTACTGCTAGTTTGTCAATAATAACTTATGTTTTGCATTGAAATTAACAAGGCCTTGAAAAATATTTACTACAAAATCATTGATTTTATCAAAGTGGTCGAACAAAAATTCATGAAAATGCTTGAAATAAATGTAAAGTAAAGAACTACAATAAAAACAATCTCTTTTGTCATTGAAATATTGCTATTTTATCAAAAATAGCTTATATATTGCAGTAACACTAACAAGGCCTAAAACAATGTTTACTAAATAAAACAGTAATTTACTCAAAAATGGTCAAATAGAATCACATAAAAAGGCTTGAAATCAATGAAAAGAGAAAAACTACAATGAAAACAAGCTCTTTTGTCATTGATTTACTGCTAGTTTGTCAGTAATAGCTTATGTTTGTCAATGACACTAACAAGGCGTAAAAGAATGTTTACTGCAAAAATATTCATTTTCTCAAAAATGGTCGAATAAAATCACATGAAAAAGCTTGAAGTCAATGTAAAGTAGAGAGCTACATTTAAAACAAACTATTTTTTCATTTAATTACTGCTAGTTTCTCAGTAATAGTCGATTTTTTGCATTGACCCTAACAAGGCCTAAAACATTCAATAAAACAAAAACATTGATTTTCTCAGAGATGGGTGAAAACAATTTTATGAAAAAGCCTGAAATCAATGTAGAGTACAGAACTGCAATGAAAAGAAGCTATTTATACATTGACTTACTGCTAGTTTTTCAGCAGTAGCCTATCTTTTGCAATGACAATAACAAGAACTAAAATATTGCTTACTATAAAAACATTAATTATCTCAAAAACGGACGAGTAAAATGACATGAGAAAGCTTGAAATCAATGTAAAGAAGAGAACTACAGTTAAAACAAGCTATTTTGTCATTGAATTACTGCTAGCTTGTCATTTATAGCCTATTGTTTCCAATGACACTAACAAGGCCTAAAACATCATTTACTACAAAAACATTAATTTTTTCAAATATGGTCGAATAAAATCACATGAAAATGTCTGAAATCAATGTAGAGTACAGTACTACAATTAAAACAAGCTATTTTGTCATTGAATTACTGCTAGTTTGTCAGTTATAGCCTATTGTTTGCAATGACGCTAACGAGGCCTAAAACATTCCTGACAACAAAAACGTTGATTTTCTCAAAAATGGTCGAATAAACCTTTATGAAAAAGCTTGAAATCAATGTAAAGTACAGATCTGCAATAAAAAGAAGCTGTTTATACATTGAGTTACATTGACTTCAATGGAAACTGCTTGAGATTAATGTAAAATACAGACATAAAAATGAAGGCAATCTATTTTATCATTGAATTACTTCTAGTTTGTCAGTAATAGGTTTTGTTTTGCAACGACACTAACATGGCCTTACACTTCGTTTACTAGAAAAACATTGTTTTTCTCAAAAATAGTCAAAAACCCCTCAAGAAAAAGCTTGAAATCAACGTAAAGTAGAGAATTACAATGAAACGAGCCATTTTGTCATTGAATTACTGCTAGTTTTTCAGTAATAGATTATATTTTGCAACGACACTATTAAGGCCTAGTCATTCTTTACTAGAAAGACATTGATTTTCTCAAATATGGTCAAACAAATCACATGAAAATGCCTGAAATCAATGTAAAATAAAGAAGAACAATGAAGACCAGCTATTTTTACATTGAATTACTGCTAGTTTTTTAGTAATAGCAAATCTTCTGCAATCACACTTACAAAGCCTAAAACATTGTGTTTTAAGAAAACATTGATTTTCTCAAAAATGGTAGAATAAAATCACATGAAAAAGCTTGAAATCAATGTCAAGTAGAGAAATAAAATGAAAACAAGCTACTTTATCATTGAATTACTGCTAGTTTGTCAATAATATCTTATGTTTTGCATTGACACTAACAAGGCCTTAAAGAATATTTACTACACAAACATTAATTTTATTAAAGTGGTCGAATAAGATTACATGAAAATGCTTGAAATCAATGTCAAGTAGAGAACTACAATGAAAACAAGCTCTTTTGTCATTGAATTATTGTTTTTTTGTCAGTAATAGCTTATATATTGCTATAACACTAACAAGGCCTAAAACAATGTTTTCTAAATAAAACATTAATTTACTCAAGAATATTCGAATAAAATCACATGAAAAAGCCTGAAATCAGTGTAGAGTACAGAAATACAATGAAACAAGCTATTTTGTCATTGAACTACTGCTAGTTTGTCAGTAAGAGCCTATCGTTTGCATAGACGCTAACAAGACCTAAAACATTCCATACAACAAAAACATTGATTTTCTCGAAAAAGGGAGAATACAATTTACTGAAAAAGCTTTAAATCAATGTAAAGTACAGAACTGCAATGAAAATAAGCTATTCATACATTGACTTACAGCTAGTTTTTCTGTAATAGCCAATCTTCTGCAACTACACTTACAAAGCCTAAAACATTGTTTTCTAAGAGAACATTGATTTTCAACAAAATGGTCGAATAAAATCACATGAAAAAGCTTGAGATCAATGTCGAGTAGAGAAGTGCAATGAAAACAAGCTATTTTATCATTGAATTACTGCTAGTTTGTCAATAATAACTTATGTTTTGCATTGAAATTAACAAGGCCTTGAAAAATATTTACTACAAAATCATTGATTTTATCAAAGTGGTCGAACAAAAATTCATGAAAATGCTTGAAATAAATGTAAAGTAAAGAACTACAATAAAAACAATCTCTTTTGTCATTGAAATATTGCTATTTTATCAAAAATAGCTTATATATTGCAGTAACACTAACAAGGCCTAAAACAATGTTTACTAAATAAAACAGTAATTTACTCAAAAATGGTCAAATAGAATCACATAAAAAGGCTTGAAATCAATGAAAAGAGAAAAACTACAATGAAAACAAGCTCTTTTGTCATTGATTTACTGCTAGTTTGTCAGTAATAGCTTATGTTTGTCAATGACACTAACAAGGCGTAAAAGAATGTTTACTGCAAAAATATTCATTTTCTCAAAAATGGTCGAATAAAATCACATGAAAAAGCTTGAAGTCAATGTAAAGTAGAGAGCTACATTTAAAACAAACTATTTTTTCATTTAATTACTGCTAGTTTCTCAGTAATAGTCGATTTTTTGCATTGACCCTAACAAGGCCTAAAACATTCAATAAAACAAAAACATTGATTTTCTCAGAGATGGGTGAAAACAATTTTATGAAAAAGCCTGAAATCAATGTAGAGTACAGAACTGCAATGAAAAGAAGCTATTTATACATTGACTTACTGCTAGTTTTTCAGCAGTAGCCTATCTTTTGCAATGACAATAACAAGAACTAAAATATTGCTTACTATAAAAACATTAATTATATCAAAAACGGACGAGTTAAATGACATGACAAAGCTTGAAATCAATGTAAAGAAGAGAACTACAGTTAAAACAAGCTATTTTGTCATTGAATTACTGCTAGCTTGTCATTTATAGCCTATTGTTTCCAATGACACTAACAAGGCCTAAAACATCATTTACTACAAAAACATTAATTTTTTCAAATATGGTCGAATAAAATCACATGAAAATGTCTGAAATCAATGTAGAGTACAGTACTACAATTAAAACAAGCTATTTTGTCATTGAATTACTGCTAGTTTGTCAGTTATAGCCTATTGTTTGCAATGACGCTAACGAGGCCTAAAACATTCCTGACAACAAAAACGTTGATTTTCTCAAAAATGGTCGAATAAACCTTTATGAAAAAGCTTGAAATCAATGTAAAGTACAGATCTGCAATAAAAAGAAGCTGTTTATACATTGAGTTACATTGACTTCAATGGAAACTGCTTGAGATTAATGTAAAATACAGACATAAAAATGAAGGCAATCTATTTTATCATTGAATTACTTCTAGTTTGTCAGTAATAGGTTTTGTTTTGCAACGACACTAACATGGCCTTACACTTCGTTTACTAGAAAAACATTGTTTTTCTCAAAAATAGTCAAAAACCCCTCAAGAAAAAGCTTGAAATCAACGTAAAGTAGAGAATTACAATGAAACGAGCCATTTTGTCATTGAATTACTGCTAGTTTTTCAGTAATAGATTATATTTTGCAACGACACTATTAAGGCCTAGTCATTCTTTACTAGAAAGACATTGATTTTCTCAAATATGGTCAAACAAATCACATGAAAATGCCTGAAATCAATGTAAAATAAAGAAGAACAATGAAGACCAGCAATTTTTACATTGAATTACTGCTAGTTTTTTAGTAATAGCAAATCTTCTGCAATCACACTTACAAAGCCTAAAACATTGTTTTTTAAGAAAACATTGATTTTCTCAAAAATGGTAGAATAAAATCACATGAAAAAGCTTGAAATCAATGTCAAGTAGAGAAGTACAATGAAAACAAGCTACTTTATCATTGAATTACTGCTAGTTTGTCAATAATATCTTATGTTTTGCATTGACACTAACAAGGCCTTAAAGAATATTTACTACACAAACATTAATTTTATTAAGGTGGTCGAATAAAATTACATGAAAATGCTTGAAATCAATGTCAAGTAGAGAACTACAATGAAAATAAGCTCTTTTGTCATTGAATTATTGTTTTTTTGTCAGTAATAGCTTATATATTGCTATAACACTAACAAGGCCTAAAACAATGTTTTCTAAATAAAACATTAAGTTACTCAAGAATCTTCGAATAAAATCACATGAAAAAGCCTGAAATCAGTGTAGAGTACAGAAATACAATTAAACAAGCTATTTTGTCATTGAACTACTGCTAGTTTGTCAGTAAGAGCCTATCGTTTGCATAGACGCTAACAAGACCTAAAACATTCCATACAACAAAAACATTGATTTTCTCGAAAAAGGGAGAATACAATTTACTGAAAAAGCTTTAAATCAATGTAAAGTACAGAACTGCAATGAAAATAAGCTATTGATACATTGACTTACTGCTAGTTTTTCTGTAATAGCCAATCTTCTGCAACTACAGTTACAAAGCCTAAAACATTGTTTTCTAAGAGAACATTGATTTTCAACAAAATGGTCGAATAAAATCACATGAAAAAGCTTGAGATCAATGTCGAGTAGAGAAGTGCAATGAAAACAAGCTATTTTATCATTGAATTACTGCTAGTTTGTCAATAATAACTTATGTTTTGCATTGAAATTAACAAGGCCTTGAAAAATATTTACTACAAAATCATTGATTTTATCAAAGTGGTCGAACAAAAATTCATGAAAATGCTTGAAATAAATGTAAAGTAAAGAACTACAATAAAAACAATCTCTTTTGTCATTGAAATATTGCTATTTTATCAAAAATAGCTTATATATTGCAGTAACACTAACAAGGCCTAAAACAATGTTTACTAAATAAAACAGTAATTTACTCAAAAATGGTCAAATAGAATCACATAAAAAGGCTTGAAATCAATGAAAAGAGAAAAACTACAATGAAAACAAGCTCTTTTGTCATTGATTTACTGCTAGTTTGTCAGTAATAGCTTATGTTTGTCAATGACACTAACAAGGCGTAAAAGAATGTTTACTGCAAAAATATTCATTTTCTCAAAAATGGTCGAATAAAATCACATGAAAAAGCTTGAAGTCAATGTAAAGTAGAGAGCTACATTTAAAACAAACTATTTTTTCATTTAATTACTGCTAGTTTCTCAGTAATAGTCGATTTTTTGCATTGACCCTAACAAGGCCTAAAACATTCAATAAAACAAAAACATTGATTTTCTCAGAGATGGGTGAAAACAATTTTATGAAAAAGCCTGAAATCAATGTAGAGTACAGAACTGCAATGAAAAGAAGCTATTTATACATTGACTTACTGCTAGTTTTTCAGCAGTAGCCTATCTTTTGCAATGACAATAACAAGAACTAAAATATTGCTTACTATAAAAACATTAATTATCTCAAAAACGGACGAGTAAAATGACATGAGAAAGCTTGAAATCAATGTAAAGAAGAGAACTACAGTTAAAACAAGCTATTTTGTCATTGAATTACTGCTAGCTTGTCATTTATAGCCTATTGTTTCCAATGACACTAACAAGGCCTAAAACATCATTTACTACAAAAACATTAATTTTTTCAAATATGGTCGAATAAAATCACATGAAAATGTCTGAAATCAATGTAGAGTACAGTACTACAATTAAAACAAGCTATTTTGTCATTGAATTACTGCTAGTTTGTCAGTTATAGCCTATTGTTTGCAATGACGCTAACGAGGCCTAAAACATTCCTGACAACAAAAACGTTGATTTTCTCAAAAATGGTCGAATAAACCTTTATGAAAAAGCTTGAAATCAATGTAAAGTACAGATCTGCAATAAAAAGAAGCTGTTTATACATTGAGTTACATTGACTTCAATGGAAACTGCTTGAGATTAATGTAAAATACAGACATAAAAATGAAGGCAATCTATTTTATCATTGAATTACTTCTAGTTTGTCAGTAATAGGTTTTGTTTTGCAACGACACTAACATGGCCTTACACTTCGTTTACTAGAAAAACATTGTTTTTCTCAAAAATAGTCAAAAACCCCTCAAGAAAAAGCTTGAAATCAACGTAAAGTAGAGAATTACAATGAAACGAGCCATTTTGTCATTGAATTACTGCTAGTTTTTCAGTAATAGATTATATTTTGCAACGACACTATTAAGGCCTAGTCATTCTTTACTAGAAAGACATTGATTTTCTCAAATATGGTCAAACAAATCACATGAAAATGCCTGAAATCAATGTAAAATAAAGAAGAACAATGAAGACCAGCTATTTTTACATTGAATTACTGCTAGTTTTTTAGTAATAGCAAATCTTCTGCAATCACACTTACAAAGCCTAAAACATTGTGTTTTAAGAAAACATTGATTTTCTCAAAAATGGTAGAATAAAATCACATGAAAAAGCTTGAAATCAATGTCAAGTAGAGAAATAAAATGAAAACAAGCTACTTTATCATTGAATTACTGCTAGTTTGTCAATAATATCTTATGTTTTGCATTGACACTAACAAGGCCTTAAAGAATATTTACTACACAAACATTAATTTTATTAAAGTGGTCGAATAAGATTACATGAAAATGCTTGAAATCAATGTCAAGTAGAGAACTACAATGAAAACAAGCTCTTTTGTCATTGAATTATTGTTTTTTTGTCAGTAATAGCTTATATATTGCTATAACACTAACAAGGCCTAAAACAATGTTTTCTAAATAAAACATTAATTTACTCAAGAATATTCGAATAAAATCACATGAAAAAGCCTGAAATCAGTGTAGAGTACAGAAATACAATGAAACAAGCTATTTTGTCATTGAACTACTGCTAGTTTGTCAGTAAGAGCCTATCGTTTGCATAGACGCTAACAAGACCTAAAACATTCCATACAACAAAAACATTGATTTTCTCGAAAAAGGGAGAATACAATTTACTGAAAAAGCTTTAAATCAATGTAAAGTACAGAACTGCAATGAAAATAAGCTATTCATACATTGACTTACAGCTAGTTTTTCTGTAATAGCCAATCTTCTGCAACTACACTTACAAAGCCTAAAACATTGTTTTCTAAGAGAACATTGATTTTCAACAAAATGGTCGAATAAAATCACATGAAAAAGCTTGAGATCAATGTCGAGTAGAGAAGTGCAATGAAAACAAGCTATTTTATCATTGAATTACTGCTAGTTTGTCAATAATAACTTATGTTTTGCATTGAAATTAACAAGGCCTTGAAAAATATTTACTACAAAATCATTGATTTTATCAAAGTGGTCGAACAAAAATTCATGAAAATGCTTGAAATAAATGTAAAGTAAAGAACTACAATAAAAACAATCTCTTTTGTCATTGAAATATTGCTATTTTATCAAAAATAGCTTATATATTGCAGTAACACTAACAAGGCCTAAAACAATGTTTACTAAATAAAACAGTAATTTACTCAAAAATGGTCAAATAGAATCACATAAAAAGGCTTGAAATCAATGAAAAGAGAAAAACTACAATGAAAACAAGCTCTTTTGTCATTGATTTACTGCTAGTTTGTCAGTAATAGCTTATGTTTGTCAATGACACTAACAAGGCGTAAAAGAATGTTTACTGCAAAAATATTCATTTTCTCAAAAATGGTCGAATAAAATCACATGAAAAAGCTTGAAGTCAATGTAAAGTAGAGAGCTACATTTAAAACAAACTATTTTTTCATTTAATTACTGCTAGTTTCTCAGTAATAGTCGATTTTTTGCATTGACCCTAACAAGGCCTAAAACATTCAATAAAACAAAAACATTGATTTTCTCAGAGATGGGTGAAAACAATTTTATGAAAAAGCCTGAAATCAATGTAGAGTACAGAACTGCAATGAAAAGAAGCTATTTATACATTGACTTACTGCTAGTTTTTCAGCAGTAGCCTATCTTTTGCAATGACAATAACAAGAACTAAAATATTGCTTACTATAAAAACATTAATTATCTCAAAAACGGACGAGTAAAATGACATGAGAAAGCTTGAAATCAATGTAAAGAAGAGAACTACAGTTAAAACAAGCTATTTTGTCATTGAATTACTGCTAGCTTGTCATTTATAGCCTATTGTTTCCAATGACACTAACAAGGCCTAAAACATCATTTACTACAAAAACATTAATTTTTTCAAATATGGTCGAATAAAATCACATGAAAATGTCTGAAATCAATGTAGAGTACAGTACTACAATTAAAACAAGCTATTTTGTCATTGAATTACTGCTGGTTTGTCAGTTATAGCCTATTGTTTGCAATGACGCTAACGAGGCCTAAAACATTCCTGACAACAAAAACGTTGATTTTCTCAAAAATGGTCGAATAAACCTTTATGAAAAAGCTTGAAATCAATGTAAAGTACAGATCTGCAATAAAAAGAAGCTGTTTATACATTGAGTTACATTGACTTCAATGGAAACTGCTTGAGATTAATGTAAAATACAGACATAAAAATGAAGGCAATCTATTTTATCATTGAATTACTTCTAGTTTGTCAGTAATAGGTTTTGTTTTGCAACGACACTAACATGGCCTTACACTTCGTTTACTAGAAAAACATTGTTTTTCTCAAAAATAGTCAAAAACCCCTCAAGAAAAAGCTTGAAATCAACGTAAAGTAGAGAATTACAATGAAACGAGCCATTTTGTCATTGAATTACTGCTAGTTTTTCAGTAATAGATTATATTTTGCAACGACACTATTAAGGCCTAGTCATTCTTTACTAGAAAGACATTGATTTTCTCAAATATGGTCAAACAAATCACATGAAAATGCCTGAAATCAATGTAAAATAAAGAAGAACAATGAAGACCAGCTATTTTTACATTGAATTACTGCTAGTTTTTTAGTAATAGCAAATCTTCTGCAATCACACTTACAAAGCCTAAAACATTGTGTTTTAAGAAAACATTGATTTTCTCAAAAATGGTAGAATAAAATCACATGAAAAAGCTTGAAATCAATGTCAAGTAGAGAAGTACAATGAAAACAAGCTACTTTATCATTGAATTACTGCTAGTTTGTCAATAATATCTTATGTTTTGCATTGACACTAACAAGGCCTTATAGAATATTTACTACACAAACATTAATTTTATTAAAGTGGTCGAATAAAATTACATGAAAATGCTTGAAATCAATGTCAAGTAGAGAACTACAATGAAAACAAGCTCTTTTGTCATTGAATTATTGTTTTTTTGTCAGTAATAGCTTATATATTGCTATAACACTAACAAGGCCTAAAACAATGTTTTCTAAATAAAACATTAAGTTACTCAAGAATCTTCGAATAAAATCACATGAAGAAGCCTGAAATCAGTGTAGAGTACAGAAATACAATTAAACAAGCTATTTTGTCATTGAACTACTGCTAGTTTGTCAGTAAGAGCCTATCGTTTGCATAGACGCTAACAAGACCTAAAACATTCCATACAACAAAAACATTGATTTTCTCGAAAAAGGGAGAATACAATTTACTGAAAAAGCTTTAAATCAATGTAAAGTACAGAACTGCAATGAAAATAAGCTATTGATACATTGACTTACAGCTAGTTTTTCTGTAATAGCCAATCTTCTGCAACTACACTTACAAAGCCTAAAACATTGTTTTCTAAGAGAACATTGATTTTCAACAAAATGGTCGAATAAAATCACATGAAAAAGCTTGAGATCAATGTCGAGTAGAGAAGTGCAATGAAAACAAGCTATTTTATCATTGAATTACTGCTAGTTTGTCAATAATAACTTATGTTTTGCATTGAAATTAACAAGGCCTTGAAAAATATTTACTACAAAATCATTGATTTTATCAAAGTGGTCGAACAAAAATTCATGAAAATGCTTGAAATAAATGTAAAGTAAAGAACTACAATAAAAACAATCTCTTTTGTCATTGAAATATTGCTATTTTATCAAAAATAGCTTATATATTGCAGTAACACTAACAAGGCCTAAAACAATGTTTACTAAATAAAACAGTAATTTACTCAAAAATGGTCAAATAGAATCACATAAAAAGGCTTGAAATCAATGAAAAGAGAAAAACTACAATGAAAACAAGCTCTTTTGTCATTGATTTACTGCTAGTTTGTCAGTAATAGCTTATGTTTGTCAATGACACTAACAAGGCGTAAAAGAATGTTTACTGCAAAAATATTCATTTTCTCAAAAATGGTCGAATAAAATCACATGAAAAAGCTTGAAGTCAATGTAAAGTAGAGAGCTACATTTAAAACAAACTATTTTTTCATTTAATTACTGCTAGTTTCTCAGTAATAGTCGATTTTTTGCATTGACCCTAACAAGGCCTAAAACATTCAATAAAACAAAAACATTGATTTTCTCAGAGATGGGTGAAAACAATTTTATGAAAAAGCCTGAAATCAATGTAGAGTACAGAACTGCAATGAAAAGAAGCTATTTATACATTGACTTACTGCTAGTTTTTCAGCAGTAGCCTATCTTTTGCAATGACAATAACAAGAACTAAAATATTGCTTACTATAAAAACATTAATTATCTCAAAAACGGACGAGTAAAATGACATGAGAAAGCTTGAAATCAATGTAAAGAAGAGAACTACAGTTAAAACAAGCTATTTTGTCATTGAATTACTGCTAGCTTGTCATTTATAGCCTATTGTTTCCAATGACACTAACAAGGCCTAAAACATCATTTACTACAAAAACATTAATTTTTTCAAATATGGTCGAATAAAATCACATGAAAATGTCTGAAATCAATGTAGAGTACAGTACTACAATTAAAACAAGCTATTTTGTCATTGAATTACTGCTAGTTTGTCAGTTATAGCCTATTGTTTGCAATGACGCTAACGAGGCCTAAAACATTCCTGACAACAAAAACGTTGATTTTCTCAAAAATGGTCGAATAAACCTTTATGAAAAAGCTTGAAATCAATGTAAAGTACAGATCTGCAATAAAAAGAAGCTGTTTATACATTGAGTTACATTGACTTCAATGGAAACTGCTTGAGATTAATGTAAAATACAGACATAAAAATGAAGGCAATCTATTTTATCATTGAATTACTTCTAGTTTGTCAGTAATAGGTTTTGTTTTGCAACGACACTAACATGGCCTTACACTTCGTTTACTAGAAAAACATTGTTTTTCTCAAAAATAGTCAAAAACCCCTCAAGAAAAAGCTTGAAATCAACGTAAAGTAGAGAATTACAATGAAACGAGCCATTTTGTCATTGAATTACTGCTAGTTTTTCAGTAATAGATTATATTTTGCAACGACACTATTAAGGCCTAGTCATTCTTTACTAGAAAGACATTGATTTTCTCAAATATGGTCAAACAAATCACATGAAAATGCCTGAAATCAATGTAAAATAAAGAAGAACAATGAAGACCAGCTATTTTTACATTGAATTACTGCTAGTTTTTTAGTAATAGCAAATCTTCTGCAATCACACTTACAAAGCCTAAAACATTGTGTTTTAAGAAAACATTGATTTTCTCAAAAATGGTAGAATAAAATCACATGAAAAAGCTTGAAATCAATGTCAAGTAGAGAAATAAAATGAAAACAAGCTACTTTATCATTGAATTACTGCTAGTTTGTCAATAATATCTTATGTTTTGCATTGACACTAACAAGGCCTTAAAGAATATTTACTACACAAACATTAATTTTATTAAGGTGGTCGAATAAAATTACATGAAAATGCTTGAAATCAATGTCAAGTAGAGAACTACAATGAAAACAAGCTCTTTTGTCATTGAATTATTGTTTTTTTGTCAGTAATAGCTTATATATTGCTATAACACTAACAAGGCCTAAAACAATGTTTTCTAAATAAAACATTAAGTTACTCAAGAATCTTCGAATAAAATCACATGAAAAAGCCTGAAATCAGTGTAGAGTACAGAAATACAATTAAACAAGCTATTTTGTCATTGAACTACTGCTAGTTTGTCAGTAAGAGCCTATCGTTTGCATAGACGCTAACAAGACCTAAAACATTCCATACAACAAAAACATTGATTTTCTCGAAAAAGGGAGAATACAATTTACTGAAAAAGCTTTAAATCAATGTAAAGTACAGAACTGCAATGAAAATAAGCTATTCATACATTGACTTACAGCTAGTTTTTCTGTAATAGCCAATCTTCTGCAACTACACTTACAAAGCCTAAAACATTGTTTTCTAAGAGAACATTGATTTTCAACAAAATGGTCGAATAAAATCACATGAAAAAGCTTGAGATCAATGTCGAGTAGAGAAGTGCAATGAAAACAAGCTATTTTATCATTGAATTACTGCTAGTTTGTCAATAATAACTTATGTTTTGCATTGAAATTAACAAGGCCTTGAAAAATATTTACTACAAAATCATTGATTTTATCAAAGTGGTCGAACAAAAATTCATGAAAATGCTTGAAATAAATGTAAAGTAAGGAACTACAATAAAAACAATCTCTTTTGTCATTGAAATATTGCTATTTTATCAAAAATAGCTTATATATTGCGGTAACACTAACAAGGCCTAAAACAATGTTTACTAAATAAAACAGTAATTTACTCAAAAATGGTCAAATAGAATCACATAAAAAGGCTTGAAATCAATGAAAAGAGAAAAACTACAATGAAAACAAGCTCTTTTGTCATTGATTTACTGCTAGTTTGTCAGTAATAGCTTATGTTTGTCAATGACACTAACAAGGCGTAAAAGAATGTTTACTGCAAAAATATTCATTTTCTCAAAAATGGTCGAATAAAATCACATGAAAAAGCTTGAAGTCAATGTAAAGTAGAGAGCTACATTTAAAACAAACTATTTTTTCATTTAATTACTGCTAGTTTCTCAGTAATAGTCGATTTTTTGCATTGACCCTAACAAGGCCTAAAACATTCAATAAAACAAAAACATTGATTTTCTCAGAGATGGGTGAAAACAATTTTATGAAAAAGCCTGAAATCAATGTAGAGTACAGAACTGCAATGAAAAGAAGCTATTTATACATTGACTTACTGCTAGTTTTTCAGCAGTAGCCTATCTTTTGCAATGACAATAACAAGAACTAAAATATTGCTTACTATAAAAACATTAATTATCTCAAAAACGGACGAGTAAAATGACATGAGAAAGCTTGAAATCAATGTAAAGAAGAGAACTACAGTTAAAACAAGCTATTTTGTCATTGAATTACTGCTAGCTTGTCATTTATAGCCTATTGTTTCCAATGACACTAACAAGGCCTAAAACATCATTTACTACAAAAACATTAATTTTTTCAAATATGGTCGAATAAAATCACATGAAAATGTCTGAAATCAATGTAGAGTACAGTACTACAATTAAAACAAGCTATTTTGTCATTGAATTACTGCTAGTTTGTCAGTTATAGCCTATTGTTTGCAATGACGCTAACGAGGCCTAAAACATTCCTGACAACAAAAACGTTGATTTTCTCAAAAATGGTCGAATAAACCTTTATGAAAAAGCTTGAAATCAATGTAAAGTACAGATCTGCAATAAAAAGAAGCTGTTTATACATTGAGTTACATTGACTTCAATGGAAACTGCTTGAGATTAATGTAAAATACAGACATAAAAATGAAGGCAATCTATTTTATCATTGAATTACTTCTAGTTTGTCAGTAATAGGTTTTGTTTTGCAACGACACTAACATGGCCTTACACTTCGTTTACTAGAAAAACATTGTTTTTCTCAAAAATAGTCAAAAACCCCTCAAGAAAAAGCTTGAAATCAACGTAAAGTAGAGAATTACAATGAAACGAGCCATTTTGTCATTGAATTACTGCTAGTTTTTCAGTAATAGATTATATTTTGCAACGACACTATTAATGCCTAGTCATTCTTTACTAGAAAGACATTGATTTTCTCAAATATGGTCAAACAAATCACATGAAAATGCCTGAAATCAATGTAAAATAAAGAAGAACAATGAAGACCAGCTATTTTTACATTGAATTACTGCTAGTTTTTTAGTAATAGCAAATCTTCTGCAATCACACTTACAAAGCCTAAAACATTGTGTTTTAAGAAAACATTGATTTTCTCAAAAATGGTAGAATAAAATCACATGAAAAAGCTTGAAATCAATGTCAAGTAGAGAAATAAAATGAAAACAAGCTACTTTATCATTGAATTACTGCTAGTTTGTCAATAATATCTTATGTTTTGCATTGACACTAACAAGGCCTTAAAGAATATTTACTACACAAACATTAATTTTATTAAAGTGGTCGAATAAGATTACATGAAAATGCTTGAAATCAATGTCAAGTAGAGAACTACAATGAAAACAAGCTCTTTTGTCATTGAATTATTGTTTTTTTGTCAGTAATAGCTTATATATTGCTATAACACTAACAAGGCCTAAAACAATGTTTTCTAAATAAAACATTAATTTACTCAAGAATATTCGAATAAAATCACATGAAAAAGCCTGAAATCAGTGTAGAGTACAGAAATACAATTAAACAAGCTATTTTGTCATTGAACTACTGCTAGTTTGTCAGTAAGAGCCTATCGTTTGCATAGACGCTAACAAGACCTAAAACATTCCATACAACAAAAACATTGATTTTCTCGAAAAAGGGAGAATACAATTTAATGAAAAAGCTTTAAATCAATGTAAAGTACAGAACTGCAATGAAAATAAGCTATTGATACATTGACTTACTGCTAGTTTTTCAGCAGTAGCCTATCTTTTGCAATGACAATAACAAGGCCGAATATATTCACATGAAAAAGCTTGAAATCAATGTAAAGTAGAGAACTACCATTAAACAAGCTATTTTCTCATTGAATTACTGCTAGTTTGTCAATATTAGGTTGTATTTTGCAATGACACTTTAAGACCTAATACATTTTGTTTACTACAAAATCATTAATTTCTCAAATTAGGTTGAATAAGATCACATGAAAATGCTTGAAATCAATGTAAAGTCCCGAGCTACAATAAAAACAAGCTTTTTTGACATTTAATTATTGCTAGTTTTCTCAGTAATAGATTATGATTTGCAATGACATTAACAAGCCCTTAAACATTGTTTGCAAGAAAAGCATTGATTTTCTCAAAAATAGTTGAATAAAATCACATGAAACTGTTTTAAATTAGTGTATTATAGAGAACTAAAATGAAAATAAGCTATCATTTTATTGAATTACTCCTCCTTTTTCAGTAATAGCCTTTCCTTTGCAACGAAACTATTAAGGCTTAAAATAATGTCTATTAGATATAAATTGATTTTCTCAAAAATAGTCAAATAAAGCCACACGAAAATGCTTGAAATCAATGTAAAGTAGAGACATAAAAATGAAAACAAGCTATTTTATCATTGAATTACTTTTAGTTGTTTTAGTGATAGGAATTGTTTTGCAACGACACTAACAAGGCCTGAAACATAGTTTACTAGAAGAACATTGTTTTGCTCAAAAATAGTCAAAAACACCTCAGGAAAAAGCTTGAAATCACTGTAAAGTAGAGCATTACAATGAAAAGAAGCTATTTTGTCATTGAATTACTGCTAGTTTTTTCAGTAATAGATTATATTTTGCAACGACACTATTAAGGCCTAGTCAATCTTTTCAAGAAAGACATTGATTTTCTCAAATGTGGTCAAACAAAATCAAATGAAAATGCTTGAAATCAATGTAAAATACACAACTACAATAAAGACAAGCTATTCTTACATTGAATTACTGATAGTTTCTCAGTAATAGCCAATCTTCTGCAATTTCACATACAAAGCCGAAAACATTGTTTTCTAAGAGAACATTGATTTTCTAAAAACTGGTCGAATAAAATCACATGAAAATGCTTGAAATCAATGTCAAGTAGAGAGGTACAATGAAAACGAACTATTTTGTAATTGAATTACTGCTAGTTTGTCCATAATAGGTTATATTTTGCAATGACACTTTAAGACCTGATACATTGTTTACTAGAAAACATTAATTTTCTCAAATTAAATTGAATAAGATAACATGAAAATGCTTGAACTCAATGTAGAGTACCGATCTAAAATGAAAGCAAGATTTTTTGACATTGAGTTATTGCTAATTTTTCAGTAACAGCTTATCTCTTGCAATAACACTAACAAGGCCTAAAACATCCTTTAATCCAAAAACATTAATTTTTTCAAATATTATTGAATAAAATCACATGAAAATGCCTGAGAACAATGTAAAGTACAGAACTACAATGAAAACAAGCTGTATTCTCATTGAATTACTCTTAGTTTGTCAGTAATAGATTATGATTTGCAATGACATTAACAAGACCTAAAACATTGTTTGCAAGAAAAGCATAGATTTTCTCAAAAATAGTTGAATAAAATCACATAAAACTGTTTTAAATTAGTGTACTATACAGAACTAAAATGAAAATAAGCCATGACTTTATTGAATTACTCCTAGTTTTTCAGTAATAGCCTTTCCTTTGCAACGAAACTATTAAGGCTTAAAACAATGTCTATTAGATATAAATTATTCCTATCAAAAATAGTCAAAAACACCACATGAAAATGCTTGAAATCAATGTAAAATACAGAACTACAATGAACACAAGCTATTCTTACATTGAATTACTGATAGTTTCTCAGTAATAGCAAATCTTCTGCAATTACACTTACAAAGCCTAAAACATTGTTTTCTTAGAGAACATTGATTTTCTAAAAAATGGTTGAATAAAATCACATGAAAATGCTTGAAATCAATGTCAAGTAGAGAAGTACAATTAAAACAAACTATTTTATCATTGAATTACTGCTAGTTTGCCAATAATAGCTCTTGTTTTGCATTGAAATTAACAAGGCCAAAAACAATGTTTACTAAATAAAACATTAATTTACTCAAAAATGGTCAAATAGAATCACATAAGAAGGCTTGAACTCAATGAAAAGAAAAGAACTACAATGAAAACAAGCTTATTTGTCATTGATTTACTGCTAGTTTGTCAGTAATAGCTTATGTTTTGCAATGGCACTAACAAGGCGTAAAAAAATTATTTACTACAAAAACATTAATTTTCTCACAAATGGTCGAATAAAATCACATTAAAAAGCTAGAAAGTAATGTAAAGTAGAGAACTGCAAGTGAAACAAGCTATTTTATCATTGACTTACTGCTAGTCGGTCAGTAAGAGCCTATCGTTTGCATTGACCCTAACAAGACCTAAAACATTCCCCACAACAAAAACATTGATTTTCTCAAAAAAGGGAGAATACAAGTTGATGAAAAGGCTTTAAATCAATGTAAAGTATAGAACAACAATGAAAAGAACCTATTGATACATTGACTTACTGCTAGTTTTTCAGCAATAGCCTATCTTTTGCAATGACAATAACAAGGCCTGAAACATTGTTTACTATAAAAACATTAATTTTCTCCAAAATGGTCGAATTAAATAACATAAAAGAGCTTGAAATCAATGTAAAGTAGAGAACTAGAATTAAAACAAGCAATTTTGTCATTAAATTACTGCTCGTTTTTCGGTAATTGCCTATTGTTTGCAATGACGCTAACAAGGCCTAAAACATTCCTGACAACAAAAACATTGATTTTCTCAACAATGGTCGAGTATATTCACATGAAAAAACTTGATATCAATGTAAAGTAAAGAGCTACAATGAAAGCAAGCTTTTTTGTCATTGACATACTACTAGTTTGTCAATAATAGGTTATATTTTGGAATGACACAAAAAAGGCCTAATACATCATTTACTACAAAAACATTAATTTTTCCAAATAAGGTCGAATAAAATCACATGAAAAAGCTTGAAATCAATGTAAAGTAGAGAACTACAATTAAAACAAGCTATTTTGTCATTTAATTACGGCTAGTTTGTCATTAATAGTCTATCCTTTGTATTGATGCTAACAAGGCCTAAAACATTTCATACAACAAAAATAATAATCTTCTCAAAAATGGTCGAATAAAATCACATGAAAGAGCTTGAAATCAATGTAAAGTACAAAACTTCAATGAAAAAAAGCTATTTATACATTGACTTACTGCTAGTATTTCAGCAATAAACTATCTCTTGCAATGACAATAACAAGGCCTGAAACATTGTTTACTATAAAAACATTAATTTTCTCCAAAATGGTCGAATTAAATAACATAAAAGAGCTTGAAATCAATGTAAAGTAGAGAACTAGAATTAAAACAAGCAATTTTGTCATTAAATTACTGCTCGTTTTTCGGTAATTGCCTATTGTTTGCAATGACGCTAACAAGGCCTAAAACATTCCTGACAACAAAAACATTGATTTTCTCAACAATGGTCGAGTATATTCACATGAAAAAACTTGATATCAATGTAAAGTAAAGAGCTACAATGAAAGCAAGCTTTTTTGTCATTGACATACTACTAGTTTGTCAATAATAGGTTATATTTTGGAATGACACAAAAAAGGCCTAATACATCATTTACTACAAAAACATTAATTTTTCCAAATAAGGTCGAATAAAATCACATGAAAAAGCTTGAAATCAATGTAAAGTAGAGAACTACAATTAAAACAAGCTATTTTGTCATTTAATTACGGCTAGTTTGTCATTAATAGTCTATCCTTTGTATTGATGCTAACAAGGCCTAAAACATTTCATACAACAAAAATAATAATCTTCTCAAAAATGGTCGAATAAAATCACATGAAAGAGCTTGAAATCAATGTAAAGTACAAAACGTCAATGAAAAAAAGCTATTTATACATTGACTTACTGCTAGTATTTCAGCAATAAACTATCTCTTGCAATGAAAACATTAAGGCCTAAAATAGTGTTTACTATAAAAACATTAATTTTCTCAAAAATGGGCGAATAAAATCACATGAAAAAGCTTGAAAGCAATGTAAAGTAAAGAACTACAATTAAACAATCTATTTTTTTTCATTGAACTACTGCTAGTTTTTCAGCAATAGCCTATTTCTTGCAATGACAATAACAAGGCCTAAAACATTGTTTACTATAAAAATATTAATTTTCTCCAAAATGGTCGAATAAAATCACATGAAAAAGCTTTAAATCAATGTAGAGTACAGAACTGCAATAAAACGAAACAATTTATACATTGACTTACTGCTAGTTTTTTAGTAATAGCTTTTCTTTTGCAATAACACTAACAGGGCCTAAAACATTGTTTCATAAACAAACATTAATTTTCTCAAAAAGGGTCGAGTATATTCACATGAAAACACTTGAAATCAATGTAAAGTAAAGAACAACGATGAAAACAAGCTATTTTGTCAGTGAATTACTGCTAGTTTGTCAATAATAGTTTATATTTTGCGATGACACTTTACGACCTAATACATTTTGTTTACTACAAAAACATTAATTTCTCAAATTAGGTTGAATAAGATCACATGAAAATGCTTGAAATCAATGTAAAGTCCCGAGCTACAATGAAAACAAGCTATTTTGACATTGAATTATTGCTAGTTTTTCAGTAATAGATTATGATTTGCAATGACATTAACAAGGCCTGAAACATTGTTTCCAAGAAAAGCATTGATTTTCTCAAAAATAGTTGAATAAAATCACATAAACCTGTTTTAAATTAGTGTAATTTACAGAACTAAAATAAAAACAACTATTTTGTCATTGAATTACTGCTAGTTTTTCTATTATTGCCTATTGTTTGCAATGACGCTAACAAGGCCTAAAACATTCCTGACAACAAAAACATTGATTTTCTCAAAAATGGTCGAATATATTCACATGAAAAAGCTTGATATCAATGGAAAGTAAAGAGCTACAATGAAAGCAAGCTTTTTTGTCATTGAAATACTGCTAGTTTGTCAATAATAGGTTATATTTTGCAATGACATAAACAAGGCCTAATACATCATTTACTACAAAAACTTTAATTTTGTCAAATAAGGTCGAATAAAATCACATGAAAAAGCTTGAGATCAATGTAAAGTAGATAACTACAATTAAAACAAGCTATTTTGTCATTTAATTACGGCTAGTTTTTCAGTAATAGTCTATCCTTTCCATTGACGCTAACAAGGCCTAAAGCATTCCATACAACAAAAATAATAATTTTCTCAAAATTGGTCGAATAAAATCACAAGAAAAAGCTTTAAATCAATGTAAAGTACAGAACTGCAATGAAAATAACCTATTGATACATTGACTTACTGCTAGTTTTTCAGTAATAGCCTATCTCTTGCAATAACACTAACAGGGCCTAAAACAATGTTTCAGAAACAAAAATGAATTTTCTCAAAAAGGGTTGAGTATATTCACATGAAAACACTTGACATCAATGTGAAGTAAAGAACAACAATGAAAACAAGCTATTTTGTCATTGAATTACTGCTAGTTTGTCAATAATAGTTTATATTTTGTGATGACACTTTAAGACCTAATACATTTTGTTTACTACAAAAACATTAATTTCTCAAATTAGGTTGAATAAGATCACATGAAAATGCTTGAAATCAATGTAAAGCCCCGAGCTACAATGAAAACAAGCTATTTTGGCCTTGAATTATTGCTAGTTTTTCAGTAATAGATTATGATTTGCAATGACATTAACAAGGCCTAAAACATTGTTTGCAAGAAAAGCATTGATTTTCTCAAAAATAGTTGAATAAAATCACATAAAACTGTTTTAAATTAGTGTAATATACAGAACTAAAATGATAATAAGCTATCATTTTATTGAATTACTCCTAGTTTTTCAGTAATAGCCTTTCCTTTGCAACGAAACTATTAAGGCTTAAAACAATGTCAATTAGATATAAATTGTTCTTCTCAAAAATAGTCAAAAACACCACATGAAAATGCTTGAAATCAATGTAAAATACAGAACTACAATGAAGACAAGCTATTCTTACATTGAATTACTGATAGTTTGTCAGTTATAGCCAATCTTCTGCAATTACACTTACAAAGCCTAACACATTGTTTTCTAAGAGAACATTGATTTTCTAAAAAATGGTTGAATAAAATCACATGGAAATGCTTGAAATCAATGTCAAGTAGAGAAGTACAATGAAAACAAGCTATTGTATCATTGAATTACTGCTAGTTTTTCAATAATAGCTTATGTTTTGCATTGACACTAACAAGGCCTTAAAGAATATTTACTACAAAAACATTAATTTTATCAAAGTGGTCGAATAAAATCACATGAAAATGCTTGAAATTAATATAAAGTAGAGAACTACAATGAAAACAAACCTTTTTTGTCACTGAATTACTGCTAGTTTGTCAGTAATAGTCTATTTTTTGCATCGACCCTAACAAGGCCTAAAACATTCCATACAACAAAAACATTGATTTTCTCAAAAATTGTCGACTAAAATTTAATGAAAAAGCTTGAAATCAATGTAAAGTACAAAACTTCAATGAAAAAACCTATTTATACATTGACTTACTGCTAGTATTTCAGCAATAGCCTATCTTTTGCAATGACAATAACAAGGCTTAAAATAATGTTTACTTTAAAAACATTAATTTTCTCAAAAATGGTCGAATAAAATCACATGAAAAAGCTTGAAATCAATGTAAAGTAGAGAACTACAATGAAACAAGCTATTTTTTCATTTAATTACTGCTAGTTTGTCAGTAACAGTCTATTGTTTGCATCAACCCTAACAAGGCCTAAAACATTCCATACAGCAAAAACATTGATTTTCTCAAAAATGGTCGACTAAAATTTTATGAAAAAGCTTGAAATCAATGTAAAGTACAGAACTGCAATAAAAAGAAGCAATTTATACATTGACTTACTGCTAGTTTTTCAGTAATAGCCGATCTTTTGCAAAAAACACTAACAGGGCCTAAAACAGTGTTTGATAAACAAAAATTAATTTTCTCAAAAAAGGGTCGAATATATTCACATGAAAACACTTGACATCAATGTAAAGTAAAGAACAACGATGAAAACAAGCTATTTTGTCATTGAATTACTGCTAGTTTGTCAATAATAGGTTATATTTTGCAATGAAACTTTAAGACCTGATACATTGTTTACTACAAAAACATTAATTTTCTAAAATTAGATTGAATAAGATAACATGAAAATGCTTGAAATCAATGTAGAGTACCGATCTACAATAAAAACAAGCTATTTTGACATTGAATTATTGCTAATTTTTCAGTAACAGCTTATCTCTTGCAATAACACTAACAAGGCCTAAAACATCCTTTGATCCAAAAACATTAATATTTTCAAATATTGTTGAATAAAATCACATGAAAATGCCTGAAAACAATGTAAAGTACAGAACTACAATTAAAACAAGCTGTTTTGTCATTGAATTACTCTCAGTTTTTCAGTAATAGATAATGATTTGCAGTGACAATAACAAGGCTTAAAACATTTTTGCTAGAAAGACATTGATTTTCTCTACTGTGGTCGAACAAAATCACATAAAAATGCTTGAAATCAATGTAAAATACAGCACTACAATGAAGAGAAGCTATTTTTACATTGAATTACTGCTAGTTTTTTAGCAATAGCAAATCTTCTGCAATCACACTTACAAAGCCTAAAACATTGTGTTTTAAGAGAATATTGATTTTCTCAAAAATGGTGGAAGAAAATCACATGAAAAAGCTTGAAATCAATGTCAGGTAGTGAAGTACAATGAAAACAAGCTATTGTATCATTGAATTACTGCTAGTTTGTCAATAATAGCTTATGTTTTGCCTTGACACTAAGAAGGCCTTAAAGAATATTTACTAAATAAAACAATAATTTACTCAAGAATGGTCGAATAGAATCACATAAAAAGGCTTGAGATCAATGGGAAGAAAAGAACTACAATGAAAACAAGCTCTTTTGTCATTAATTTTCTGCTGATTTGTCAGTAATAGTTTACGTTTCGCAATGACACTAGCAAGGCCTAAAACAATGTTTGCTACAAAAATATTAATTTTCAAGAATTGTCGAATAAAATCACATGAAAATGCTTGAAATTAATGTAAAGTAGAGAACTACAATGAAACCAAGCTATTTTCTCATTGAATTACTACTAGTTTGTCAGTAATAGTCGATCGTTTGCATTGACGCTAACGAAACCCATAACATTCCATACAACAAAAACATTGATTTTCTCAAAAATGGGCGAATACAATTTTATGAAAAAGCTTGAAATCAATGTAATGTACAGAACTGCAGTGAAAGGAAGCTATTTACACATTGAATTACTGGTAGTTTTTCAGCAATAGCCTATCTTTTGCAATGACAATAACAAGAACTAAAATAGTTTTTACTATAAAAACATTAATTTTCTCAAAAATGGTCGAATCAAATCGCATGAAAAAGCTTGAAATCAATGTAGAGTACAGAAATACAATTAAACAAGCTATTTTGTCATTGAACTACTGCTAGTTTGTCAGTAATAGCCTATCGCTTGCATTGACGCTAACAGGGCCTAGAACATTCTATACAACAAAAACATTGATTTTCTCACAAATGGTCGAATAAAATCGCATGAAAAGCTTGAAATCAATGTAAAGTAGAGAACTACAATTAAAACAAGCTATTTTGTCATTGAATCACTGCTAGTCGGTCAGTAAGAGGTTATCGTTTGCATTGACGCTAACGAGACCTAAAACATTCCATACAACAAGAACATTGATTTTCTCAAAAAGGAAGAATACAATTTGATGATAAAGCTTGAAATCAATGTAAAGTACAGAACTGCAATAAAAAGAAGCAATTTTTACATTGACTTACTGCTAGTTTTTCAGCAATAGCCTATCTTTTGCAATAACACTAATAGGGCCTAAGGCATTGTTTACGAAACAAACATTAATTTTCTCAAAAATGGTCGTATATATTCACATGAAAAAACTTGACATCAATGTAAAGTACAGAACTAGAATGAGAACAAGCTGTTTTGTCATTGAATTACTCCTTATTTGTCAGTAATAGATTATGATTTTCAATGACATTAACAAGGCCTAAACCATTGTTTGCTAGAAAAGCATTACTTTCTCAAAAATAGTTGAATAAAATCACACGAAAGTGCTTGAAATTAATGTAAAATACAGACATAAAAGTGAAAACAAGCAATTTGATCATTGAACTACTTCCCGTTTGTCATTAAAAGGTATTGTTTTGCAACGACATTAACTTGGCCTGAAACATAGTTTACTAGAAAAACATTGTTTTTCTCAAAAATAGTCAAAAACACTTCAGGAAAAAGCTTGAAATCAATGTAAAGTAGAGAATTACAATAAAAATAAGCTATTTTGTCATTTAATTACTGCTAGTTTTTCAGTAACAGCCTATCTCTTACAATGACACTAACAAGGCCGAAAACATTGTATACTAAATAAAAAATTAATTTACTCAAAAATTTTCGAATAGAATCAAATGAAAATGCTTGAAACCAAAAAAAAATAAAGAACTACAATGAAAACAAGCTGTTTTGTCATTGCATTACTTTTAGTTTGTCAGTGATAGATTATGATTTGCAATGACATTAACAAGGCCTAAAACATTGTTTGCTAGAAAGCTTTGATTTTCCAAAAATAGTTGAATAAAATCACATAAAACTGTTTTAATTTCTTGTACTATACAGAACTTAAATGAAAACAAGCTACCATTTTATTGAATTACTCCTAGTTTTTCAGCAACAGCCTTTCCTTTGCAACGAAACTATTCAGGCTTAAAACAATGTCTGTTAGATATAAATTGATTTTCTCAAAAATAGTCAAATAAAATCACACGAAAATGTTTGAAATCAATGTAAAGTACAGACATAAAAATGAAAACAAGCTATTTTATCATTGAATTACTTCTAGTTTGTCAGTAATAGGTATTGTTTTGCAACGACAATAACGAGGCCTGAAACATAGTTTACTAGAAAAACATTGTTTTTCTCAAAAGTGGTGAAACAAAATCACATGAAAAAACTTGATATCAATGAAATGTCAAGAAATACAATGAAATCAAGCTTTTTTGTCATTGAAATACTGCTAGTTTGTCAATAATAGGTTACATTTTGCAATTACACTAACAAGGCCTAAAACATCATTTACTACAAAAACATTAATATTTTCAAATATGGTCGAATAAAATCACATCAAAATGCCTGAAATCAATTTAGAGTACAGAACTATAATTAAAATAAGCTATTTAGTCATTGATTTACTGCTAGTTTGTCAGTAATAGCCTATCGATTGCATTGACGCTAATAAGGCCTAAAACATTCCATACAACAAAAACATAAATTTTCTCAAAAATGGTCGAATAAAATCACACGAGAAAGCTTGAAATCAATGTAAAGTACAAAGCTTCTATCAAAAAAGGCTCTTGATACATTGACTTACTGCTAGTTTTTCAGCAATAGCCTATCTTTTGCAATGACAATAACAAGGCCGAAAATATTGTTTACTATAAAAACATTAATGTTCTCAAAAATGGTCGAATAAAATCCCATGAACAAGCTTGAAATCAATGTAAAGTAGAGAACTACAATGAAAACACGCTATTTTGTCATTTAATTACTGCTAGTTTGTCAGTAATAGTCTATCGTTTGCATTGACGCTAACAAGGCCTAAAACATTCCATACAACAAAAACTTTGATATTTTCAAAAATTGGCGAAAACATTTAAATGAAAAGCTTCAATCAATGTAAAATACAGAACTGCAATGAAAGGAAGCTATTTCTACAGTGACCTATTGCTAGTTTTTAAGTAGTAGCCTATCTTTTGCAATAACACTAATAGGGCCTACGGCATTGTTTACTAAACAACCATTAATATTCTCAAAAATGGTCGAATATATTCAAATGAGAAAACTTGACAGCAATGAAAAGTAGAGAACTACAATTAAAACAAGCTGTTTTGTCATTGAATTACTCTCAGTTTTTCAGTAATAGATAATGATTTGCAGTGACAATAACAAGGCCTAAAACATTTTTGCTAGAAAAGCATTGATTTTCTCAAAAATAGTTGAATAAAATCACATAACATTGTTTTAAATTATTGTAATATACAGAACTAAAATTAAAATAAGCTATCATTTTGTTGAATTACTCCTAGTTTCTCAGTAATAGCCGTTGCTATACAACGAAACTATTAAGGCTTAAAAGAATGTCTATTAGATATAAGTTGATTTTCTCAACAATAGTCAAATAAAGCCACACGAGAATGCTTGAAATTAATGTAAAATACAGACATGAAAATGAAAACAAGCTATTTTATCATTGAATTACTTCCCGTTTGTCAGTAATAGGCATTGTTTTGCAACGACACTAACAAGGCCTGAAACAAAGTTTACTAGAAGAATATTGTTTTTCTCACAAATCTTCAGAAACACCTTATGGAAAAGCTTGAGATCAATGTAAAGTAGAGAATTACAATGACAACAAGCTATTTTGTCATTGAATTACTGCTAGTTTTGCAGTAATAGACTATATTTTGCAACGCCACTATTAAGGCCTAGTCATTCTTTGCTAGAAAGACATTGATTTTCTCTACTGTGGTCGAACAAAATCACATAAAAATGCTTGAAATCAATGTAAAATACAGCACTACAATGAAGAGAAGCTATTTTTACATTGAATTACTGCTAGTTTTTTAGCAATAGCAAATCTTCTGCAATCACACTTACAAAGCCTAAAACATTGTGTTTCAAGAGAACATTGATTTTCTCAAAAATGGTGGAATAAAATCACATGAAAAAGCTTGAAATCAATGTCAGGTAGAGAAGTACAATGAAAATAAGCAATTGTATCATTGAATTACTGCTAGTTTGTCAATAATAGCTTATGTTTTGCATTGACACTAACAAGGCCTTAAAGAATATTTACTACAGAAACATTAATTTTATCAAAGTGGTCGAATAAAATTACATGAAAGTGCTTGAAATCAATGGGAAGAAAAGAACTACAATGAAAACAAGCTCATTTGTCATTAATTTACTGCTAGTTTGTCAGTAATAGCTTACAATTTGCAATGACACTAGCAAGGCCTAAAACAATGTTTACTACCAAAATATTAATTTTCAAAAATTGTCGAATAAAATCTCATGAAAATGCTTTAAATTAATGTAAAGTAGAGAACTACAATGAAAACAAGCTATTTTCTCATTGAATTACTGCTAGTTTGTCAGTAATAGCCTATCTTTTGGAATGACAATAACAAGAACTAAAATATTGTTTACTATAAAAACATTAGTTTTCTCAAAAATGGTCGAATAAAATCGCATGAAAAAGCTTGAAATCAATGTAAAGTACAAAACTTCAATGAAAAAAAGCTATTTATATATTGACTTACTGCTAGTTTTTCAGCAATAGCCTATCTTTTGCAATGACAATAACAAGGCCTAAAATAATGTTTACTATAAAAACATTAATTTTCTCAAAAATGGTCGAATAAAATCACATGAACAAGCTTGAAATCAATGTAAAGTAGAGAACTACCATTAAACAAGCTATTTTCTCATTGAATTACTGCTAGTTTGTCAATATTAGGTTGTATTTTGCAATGACACTTTAAGACCTAATACATTTTGTTTACTACAAAATCATTAATTTCTCAAATTAAGTTGAATAAGATCACATGAAAATGCTTGAAATCAATGTAAAGTCCCGAGCTACAATAAAAACAAGCTTTTTTGACATTGAATTATTGCTAGTTTTTTCAGTAATAGATTATGATTTGCAATGACATTAACAAGCCCTTAAACATTGTTTGCAAGAAAAGCATTGATTTTCTCAAAAATGGTTGAATAAAATCACAGAAAACTGTTTTAAAATAGTGTAATATACAGAACTAAAATAAAAACAAGCTATCATTTTATTGAATTACTCCTAGTTTTTCAGTAATAGCCTTTCCTTTGCAACGAAACTATTGAGGCTTAAAACAATGTCTATTAGATATAAATTGATTTACTCAATAATGGTCAAATAGAATCACATAAGAAGGCGTGAAATCAATGAAAGGAAAAGAACTAAAATGAAAGCAAGCTCTTTTGTTATTGATTTACTGCTAGTTTATCAGTAATGGTTTATGTTTTGCAATGACACTAACAAGGGCTAAAATAATGTTTACTATAAAAACATTGATTTTCTCAAAAATAGTCAAATAAAACCACGCGAAAATGCTTGAAATCAATGTAAAGTACAGACATAAAAATGAAAACAAGCTATTTTATCATTGAATTACTTCTAGTTTTGACACTAACAAGGCCTGAAACATAGTTTACTAGAAGAACATTGTTTTTCTCAAAAATAGTCTAAACGACCTCATGAAAAAGCTTGAAATCAATGTAAAGTAGAGGATTACAATGAAAACAAGCTATTTTGTCATTGAATTACTGCTAATTATACAGTAATAGATTATATTGTGCAACGACACTATTAAGGCCTAGTCATTCTTTTTTAGAAAGACATTGATTTTCTCAAATGTGGTCGAAAAAAATCAAATAAAAATGCTTGAAATCAATGTAAAATACAGAAGTACAATGAAGACAAGCTATTCTTACATTGAATTACTGATAGTTTCTCAGTAATAGCCAATCTTCTGCAATTACACTTGAAGAGCCTTAAACATTGTTCTCTAAGAGAACATTGATTTTCTAAAAAATTGTCGAATAAAATCAAATGAAAATGCTTGAAATCAATTTCAAGTAGAGAAGTTCAATGACAACAAACTATTTTATTATTGAATTACTGCTAGTTTGCCAATAATAGCTTCTGTTTTGCATTGAAATTAACAAGGCCTTATAAAATATTTACTACAAAAACATTAATTTTTTTCAAAGTGGTCTAATAAAATTTCATGAAAATGCTTCAAATCAATGTAAAATAAAGAACTACAAAGAAAACAGGTATTTTTTTCATTGAATTATTGCTATTTTTTCAATTATAGCTTATATATTGCAATAACAATAACAAAGCCTAAAACAATGTTTACTAAATAAAACATTAATTTACTCAATAATGGTCAAATAGAATCACATAAGAAGGCGTGAAATCAATGAAAGGAAAAGAACTAAAATGAAAGCAAGCTCTTTTGTTATTGATTTACTGCTAGTTTGTCAGTAATGGTTTATGTTTTGCAATGACACTAACAAGGGCTAAAATAATGTTTACTATAAAAACATTGATTTTCTCAAAAATAGTCAAATAAAACCACGCGAAAATGCTTGAAATCAATGTAAAGTACAGACATAAAAATGAAAACAAGCTATTTTATCATTGAATTACTTCTAGTTTGGACACTAACAAGGCCTGAAACATAGTTTACTAGAAGAACATTGTTTTTCTCAAAAATAGTCTAAACGACCTCATGAAAAAGCTTGAAATCAATGTAAAGTAGAGGATTACAATGAAAACAAGCTATTTTGTCATTGAATTACTGCTAATTATACAGTAATAGATTATATTGTGCAACGACACTATTAAGGCCTAGTCATTCTTTTTTAGAAAGACATTGATTTTCTCAAATGTGGTCGAAAAAAATCAAATAAAAATGCTTGAAATCAATGTAAAATACAGAAGTACAATGAAGACAAGCTATTCTTACATTGAATTACTGATAGTTTCTCAGTAATAGCCAATCTTCTGCAATTACACTTAAAGAGCCTTAAACATTGTTCTCTAAGAGAACATTGATTTTCTAAAAAATTGTCGAATAAAATCAAATGAAAATGCTTGAAATCAATTTCAAGTAGAGAAGTTCAATGACAACAAACTATTTTATTATTGAATTACTGCTAGTTTGCCAATAATAGCTTCTGTTTTGCATTGAAATTAACAAGGCCTTATAAAATATTTACTACAAAAACATTAATTTTTTTCAAAGTGGTCTAATAAAATTTCATGAAAATGCTTCAAATCAATGTAAAATAAAGAACTACAAAGAAAACAGGTATTTTTTTCATTGAATTATTGCTATTTTTTCAATTATAGCTTATATATTGCAATAACACTAACAAGGCCTAAAACAATGTTTACTAAATAAAACATTAATTTACTCAATAATGGTCAAATAGAATCACATAAGAAGGCGTGAAATCAATGAAAGGAAAAGAACTAAAATGAAAGCAAGCTCTTTTGTTATTGATTTACTGCTAGTTTGTCAGTAATGGTTTATGTTTTGCAATGACACTAACAAGGGCTAAAATAATGTTTACTATAAAAACATTAATTTTCTCAAAAATGGTTGAATAAAATCACATGAAAAAGCTCGAGATCAATGTAAAGTAGAGAAACACAATTAAACAAGCTATTTTATCATTGAATCACTGCTAGTCGGTCAGTAAGAGCCTATCGTTTCCATTGACGCTAACAAGACCTAAAACATTCCATACAACAAAAACATTGTTTTTCTCAAAAATTGTCGAAAACCCCTCTTGAAAAAGCTTGAGATCAATTTAAAGTACAGAACTACAGTGAAGGCAAGCTATTTATACATTGAATTACAGCTAGTTTCTCAGTAATAGCCATTGCAGGTAATTGTCATTGCAGGAGATAGGCTGTTACTGAAAAACTAGAAGTAATTAGACAATGAAAACAAGCTATTTTGTTATTGAATTAATTCTTATTTGTCAGTAATAGATTATGATTTTCAATGACATTAACAAGGCCTAAAGCATTGTTTCCTAGAAAAGCATTGACTTTCTCAAAAATAGTTGAATAAAATCACATAAAGCTGTTTTAAATTATCGTAATATACAGAACTAAAATGAAAACAAGCTATCATTTTATTGAATCACTGCTAGTTTTTCAATAATAGCCTTTCCTTTGCAACGAAACTATTAGGGCTTAAAACAATGTCTATTAGAATTAAATTGATTTTCTCAAAAATAGTCAAATAAAATCAGACGAAAATGCTGGAAATTAATGTAAAATACAGACATAAAAATGTAAACAAGCTATTTTATCTTTGAATTACTTCTAGTTTGTCACTAATAGGTTTTTTTTTGCAACGACACTAACTTAGCCTAAAACATAGTTTACTAGAAAAACATTGTTTTTCTCAAAAATAGTCAAAAACACCTCAGGAAAAAGCTTGAAATCAATGTAAAGTGGAGAATTTCAATGAAAACAAGCTATTTTGTCATTTAATTACTGCTAGTGTTTCAGTAAAAGTCTATCGTTTGCATTGACGCTAACAGGGCCTGAAACATTCCTTACAACAAAAACATTGTTTTTCTCAGAAATGGTCAAACACACCTCATGAAAAAGCTGTAAATCAATGTAAAGTAGAGAATTACAACGAAAACAAACTATTTTGTTATTGAATTACTATTAGTTTTTCAGTGAAAGATTATATTTTGCAACGACACTATTAAAACCTTGTCGTTCTTTATTAGCAAGACATTGATTTTCTCAAATTTGGTCGAACAAAATCACATGAAAATGCTTGAAATCAATGTAAAGTACAGAACTACAATGATAACAAGCTGTTTTGTCATTGAATTAATATTAGATTATGATTTGCTATGACACTAACAGGCCTAAAAGAATGGTTGCTAGATAAGCATTGATTTTCTCAAAAATAGTTGAATAAAATCACATACAACTGTTTTAAATTATTGTAATATACAGAACTAAAGTGAAAACAAGGTATCATTTTATTGAAATGCTGCTAGTTTTTCAGTAATAGCTTTTCCTTTGCAACGAGGCTATTAAGGGTTAAGACAACTTCTATTAGAAATAAATTGATTTTTCTCAAAAATAAACAAATAAAATCACATAAAAATGCTCGAATTAAATGTAAAGTACCGACATAAAAATAAAGAAAAGCTATTTTGTCCTTGAATTACTGCTAGTTTGCCAATAATAGCTTGTGTATTGCATGGACACTAACAAGGCCTAAAAGAATGTTTACTACAAAAACATAACTTTTCTAAGAGTGGTCGATTAAAATTACATGAAAATGCTTGAAATCAATGTAAAGTAAAGAACTACCATGAAAACAAGCTCTTTTGTCATTGATTTCCTGCTAGTTGTCAGTAATAGCCTTTCTTTTGCAATGACAATAAAATGGCGTAAAATAATGTTTCCTCTAAAAACATTAATTTTCTTAAAAATGGTCGAGTAAAATCACATGAAAAAGCTTGAAATCAATGTAAAGTAGAGAACTTCAATTAAAACAAGGTTTTTTTGTCATTTACTCACTCCTAGTTTGTCAGTAATAGTCTATCGTTTGCATTGATGCTAACAAGGTCTAAATCATTCCATACAACAAAAACATTGTTTTTCTCAAAAATAGTCAAACACACCTCATGAAAAAGCTGTAAATCAATGTAAAGTAGAGAATTACAACGAAAACAAACTATTTTGTCATTGAATTACTACTAGTTTTTCAGTGAAAAATTATATTTTGCAACGACACTATTAAAACCTTGTCGTTCTTTATTAGCAAGACATTGATTTTCTCAAATGTGGTCGATTAAAAATACATTAAAATGCTTGAAATCAATGTAAAGTAAAGAACTACCATGAAAACAAGCTCTTTTGTCATTGATTTCCTGCTAGTTGTCAGTAATAGTCTTTCTTTTGCAATGACAGTAAAATGGCGTAAAATAATGTTTCCTCTAAAAACATTAATTTTCTTAAAAATGGTCGAATAAAATCACATGAAAAAGCTTGAAATCAATGTAAAGTAGAGAACTTCAATTAAAACAAGGTTTTTTTGTCATTTACTCACTGCTAGTTTGTCAGTAATAGTCTATCGTTTGCATTGATGCTAACAAGGTCTAACTCATTCCATACAACAAAAACATTGGTTTTCTCAAAAAAAGTCAAAAACCCCTCTTGAAAAAGCTTGAGAACAATGTAAAATACAGAACTATAATCAAGACAAGCTATTTATACATTGAATTACAGCTAGTTTTTCAGTAATAGCCAATCTTCTGCAATTACACTTACAAAGCCTAAACATTGTTTTCTAAGAGAACATTGATTTTGTCAAAAATGGTCGAATAAAATCACATGAAAAAGCTTGAAATCAATGTCAAGTAGAGAAGTACAATGACAACAAGCTATTTTCTCATTGAATTACTGCTAGTTTGTCAGTAATAGCTTATATTTTGCAATGACACTAAGAAGGCGTAAAAGAATGTTTACTACAAAAATATTAATTTTTCTCAAATGAGCTCGAATGAAATCACATGAAAATGCTTGAAATCAATGAAAAGTGAAGAGCTACAATGAAAACAAGTTATTTATACATTGACTTACTGCTAGTTTTTCAGTAATAGCCTATCTCTTGCAATGAATCTAACAAGGCCTCGAACATCATTTACTACAAAACCATTAATTTTTTAAAAAATAGTCGAAGAAAATCACAGGAAAATGCCTGAAATCAATGTAATGTACAGAACTACAATGATAACAAGCTGTTTTGTCATTGAAATAATATTAGATTATGATTTGCTATGACACTAACAGACCTAAAACAATGATTTCTAGATAAGCATTGATTTTCTCAAAAATAAACGAATAAAATCACATAAAACTGTTTTAAATTATTGTAATATACAGAACTAAAATGAAAACAATGTATCATTTTACTGAATTGCTGCTAGTTTTTCAGTAATAGCTTTTCCTTTGCAACGAAACTATTAATGCTTAAGACAATGTCTATCAGAAATAAATTGATTTTCTCAAAAAAAGTCAAATAAAATCACATGAAAATGCTCGAATTAAATGTAAAGTACCGACATAAAAATAAAGAAAAGCTATTTTGTCCTTAAATTACTGCTAGTTTGCCAATAATAGCTTGTGTATTGCATGGACACTAAAAAGGCCTAAAAGAATGTTTACTACAAAAACATTACTTTTCTAAAAGTGGTCGATTAAAATTACATGAAAAATGCTTGAAATCAATGTAAAGTAAAAAAAACTACCATGAAAACAAGCTCTTTTGTCATTGATTTCCTGCTAGTTGTCAGTAATAGCCTTTCTTTTGCAATGACAATAACATGGCGTAAAATAATGTTTGCTCCAAAAACATTAATTTTCTTAATAATGGTGGAATAAAATCACATGAAAAAGCTTGATATAAATGTAAAGTAGAGAAAAACAATTAAAACAAGGTTTTTTTGTCATTTACCCACTGCTAGTTTGTCAGTAATAGTCTACCATTTGCAATAATGCTAACAAGGTCTAACTCATTCCATACAACAAAAACATTGTTTTTCTCAAAAATAGTCGAAAACCCCTCTTGAAAAAGCTTGAGATCAATGTAAAATACAGAACTACAATGAATACAAGCTATTTATACTTTGAATTACAGCTAGTTTTTCAGTAATAGCCAATCTTCTGCAATTACACTTACAAAGCCTAAAACATTGTTTTCTAAGAGAACATTGATTTTTTCAAAAATGGTCGAATAAAATCACATGAAAAAGCTTGAAATCAATGTCAAGTAGAGAAGTACAATGAAAAGAAGCTATTTTCTCATTGAATTACTGCTAGTTTGTCAATAATAGCTTATGTTTTCCATTGACGCTAACAAGGCCTTAAAGAATATTTACTACAAAAACATTAATTGTTTTAAAGTGGTCAAATAAAGTTACATGATAATGCTTGAAATCAATGTAGAGTAGAGTACTACAATGAAAACAAGCTCTTTTGTCATTGAATTATCGCTATTTTTTCAATAATAGCTTATATAATGCAATAACACTAGCAAGGCCAAAAAAATTGTTTACTTACCTAATACATTAATTTACTCAAAATTGGTAGAATAGAATCACTTAAAAATGCTTGAAATAAATGAAAAGTAAAGAAGTCCAATGAAAACAAGCTCTCTTGTCATTCATTTACTGCTAGTTTGTCAGTAATAGCTTATATTTTGCAATGACACTAAGAAGGCGCAAAAGAATGTTTACTACAAAAATATTAATTTTTCTCAAATGGGCTCGAATGAAATCACATGAAAATGCTTGAAATCAATGAAAAGTGAAGAACTACAATGAAAACAAATTATTTATACATTGACTTACTGCTAGTTTTTCAGTAATAGCCTATCACTTGCAATGAATCTAAAAAGGCCTAGAACATCATTTACTACAAAAACATTAATTTTTTAAAATAAAGTCGAAGAAAATCACATGAAAATGCCTGATATCAATGTAATGTACAAAACTACAATGATAACAAGCTGTTTTGTCATTGAATTAATCTTAGTTTGTCAGTAATAGTTTATGATTTGCTATGACATTAATAAGGCCTACAACATTGTTTGCTAGACAAGCATTGATTTTGTCAAAAATGGTGAATAAAATCACATAAAACTGTTTTAAATTATTGTAATATACAGAACTATAATGAAAACAAGCTATCATTTTATTGAATTACTCCTAGTTTCTCAGTAATAGCCTTTCCTTTGCAACGAAACTATTAAGTCTTGAAACAATGTCTATTAGAAATAATTTGATTTTCTCAAAAATAGTCAAACAAATTAACAAGAAAATGCTTGAAATCAATGTAAAGTACAGACATAAAAATGAAAAAAAGCTATTTTATCATTGAATTACTTCGAGTTTGTCAGTAATAGCTTTTATTTTGCAACGACACTAACATGGCCTGAAACAAAGTTTACTAGAAAAACATTGTTTTTCTCAAAAATAGTCAAAAACACCTCAGCAAAAAGCATGAAATCAATGTAAAGTAGAGAATAACAATGAAAAAAAGCTATTTTGTCATTGAATTACTCCTAGTTTTTCAGTAATAGATTATATTTTGCAACGACAGTCTTAAGGCCTAGTCATTTTTTTCTAGAAAGACATTGATTTTCTCAAATGTGGTCGAACAAAATTACATGATAATGCTTGAAATCAATGTAGAGTAAAGTACTACAATGAAAACAAGCTCTTTTGTCATTGAATTACTGCTAGTTTGTCAATAATAGCTTATGTTTTGAATTGACATTAAGAAGGCGCAAAAGATTGTTTACTGCAAGAACATTTATTTTTTCAAAAGTGATTAAAAGAAATCACATGATAAAGCTTGAAGTCAATGAAAAGTAAAGAAATACAATGAAAACAAGTTATTTATACATTGACTTACTACTACTTTTTCAATGATAGCCTATCTTTTACAATGACACTAACAAGGCCTAAAACATTGCTTACTAAACAAACATTCATTTTCTCAAAAATGGTCGAATAAATACACATAAAAAAGCTTGAAATCAATGTAAAGTAAAGAATTACAATGAAAACAAGCACTTTTGTCATTGAATTATTGCTAGTTTTTCAATAATAGCTTATATTTTGCAAAAATACTAACAAGGCCTACAACACTGTTTACTAAAGAAAAATTAAATTTACTCAGAAATGGTCGAATCAAATCACATGAAAAAGCTTGAAATCAATGTAAAATACAGAACTAAAATGAAGACAAGCTATTTATACATTAAATTACTGCTAATTTTTCTGTAATAGCCAATCTTTTGCAATTACACTTACAAAGCCAAAAACACTGTTTTCTATGAGAACATTGATTTTCTCAAAAATAGTCAAATAAAACCAAACGAAAATGCTTGAAATCAATGTAACATACAGACATAAAAATGAAAACAAGCTATTTTATCATTGAATTACTTCTAGTTTTGACACAAACAAGGCCTGAAACATAGTTTACTAGAAGAACATTGTTTTTCTCAAAAATAGTCTAAAACACCTCATGAAAAAGCTTGAAATCAATGTAAAGTAGAGGATTACAATGAAAACAAGCTATTTTGTCATTGAATTACTGCTAGTTTTTCAGTAATAGATTATATTGTGCAACGACACTATTAAGGCCTAGTCATTCTTATTTAGAAAGACATTGATTTTCTCAAATGTGGTCGAAAAAAATCAAATAAAAATGCTTGAAATCAATGTAAAGTACAAAACTTCAATGAAAAAAAGCTATTTATACATTGACTTACTGCTAGTATTTCAGCAATAGCCTATCTTTTGCAATGACAATAACAAGGCCTAAAATAATGTTTACTATAAAAACATTAATTTTCTCAAAAATGGTCGAATAAAATCACATGAAAAAGCTTGAAATCAATGTAAAGTAGAGAACTACCATTAAACAAGCTATTTTCTCATTGAATTACTGCTAGTTTGTCAATATTAGGTTGTATTTTGCAATGACACTTTAAGACCTAATACATTTTGTTTACTACATAATCATTAATTTCTCAAATTAGGTTGAATAAGATCACATGAAAATGCTTGAAATCAATGTAAAGTCCCGAGCTACAATACAAACAAGCTTTTTTGACATTGAATTATTGCTAGTTTTTTCAGTAATAGATTATGATTTGCAATGACATTAACAAGCCCTTAAACATTGTTTGCAAGAAAAGCATTGATTTTCTCAAAAATAGTTGAATAAAATCACAGAAAACTGTTTTAAAATAGTGTAATATACAGAACTTAAATGAAAACAAGCTCTTTTGTCATTAATTTACTGCTAGTTTGTCAGTAATAGCTTACAATTTGCAATGATACTAGCAAGGCCTAAAACAATGTTTACTACCAAAATATTAATTTTCAAAAATTATCGAATAAAATCACATGAAAATGCTTTAAATTAATGTAAAGTAGAGAACTACAATGAAAACAAGCTATTTTCTCATTGAATTACTGCTAGTTTGTCAGTAATAGTCTATCGTTTGCATTGACGCTAATGAAGCCCATAACATTCCATACAACAAAAACATTGATTTTCTCAAAAATGGGCGAATTTAATTTTATGAAAAAGCTTGAAATCAATGTAATGTACAGAACTGCAATGAAAGAGAGCTATTTACACATTGAATTACTGCTAGTTTTTCAGCAATAGCCTATCTTTTGCAATGACAATAACAAGAACTAAACTATTGTTTACTATAAAAACATTAGGTTTCTCAAAAATGGTCGAATAAAATCGCATGAAAAAGCTTGAAATCAATGTAGAGTACAGAAATACAATTAAACAAGCTATTTTGTCATTGAACTACTGCTAGTTTGTCAGTAATAGCCTATCGTTTGCATTGACGCTAACAAGGCCTAAAACATTCTATACAACAAAAACATTGATTTTCTCACAAATGGTCGAAGAAAATCGCATGAAAAAGCTTGAAATCAATGTAAAGTACAAAACTTCAATGAAAAAAAGCTATTTATACATTTACTTACTGCTAGTATCTCAGCAATAGCCTATCTTTTGTAATGACAATAACAAGGCCTAAAATAATGTTTACTATAAAAACATTAATTTTCTCAAAAATGGTCGAATAAAATCACATGAAAAAGCTTGAAATCAATGTAAAGTAGAGAACTACCATTAAACAAGCTATTTTCTCATTGAATTACTGCTAGTCGGTCAGTAAGAGCCTATCGTTTCCATTGACGCTAACAAGACCTAAAACATTCCATACAACAAAAACATTGTTTTTCTCAAAAATTGTCGAAAACCCCTCTTGAAAAAGCTTGAGATCAATGTAAAATACAGAACTACAGTGAAGACAAGCTATTTATACATTGAATTACAGCTAGTTTTTCAGTAATAGCCATTGCAGGTAATTGTCATTGCAGGAGATAGGCTGTTACTGAAAGACTAGAAGTAATTAGACAATGAAAACAAGCTATTTTGTTATTGAATTAATTCTTATTTGTCAGTAATAGATTATGATTTTCAATGACATTAACAAGGCCTAAAGCATTGTTTCCTAGAAAAGCATTGACTTTCTCAAAAATAGTTGAATAAAATCACATAAAACTGTTTTAAATTATTGTAATATACAACACTAAAATGAAAACAAGCTATCATTTTATTGAATTACTGCTAGTTTTTCAGTAATAGCCTTTCCTTTACAACGGATTTATTAAAGCTTAAAACAATGTCTATTAGAAATAAATTGATTTTCTCAAAAATAGTCAAATAAAATCCGACGAAAATGCTTGAAATTAATGTTTAATACAGATATAAAAATGAAAACAAGCTATTTTATCATTGAGTTACTTCTTGTTTGTCAGTAATAGGTTTTGTTTTGCTACGAGACTAACAAGACCTGAAACATAGTTTACTAGAAAACCATTGTTTTTCTCAAAAATAGTCAAAAACACCTCATGAAAAAGCTTGAATTCAATGTAAAGTAGAGAATTAGAATGAAAACAAGCTATTTTGTCATTGAACTACTGCTAGTTTTTCAGTTATAGTTTATATTTTGCAACGACACAATTAACGCCTTATCATTCTTTACTAGAAACACATTGATTTTCTCAAATGTGGTCGAACAAAATGAAAAAGCTTGAAATCAATGTAAAATACAGAGCTACAATGAAGACAAGCTATTTCTACATTGAATTACTGCTAGTTTCTCAGTAATAGCCAATCTTCTGCAATTACACTTACAAAGCCTTAAACATTGTTTTCTAAGAGAACATTGATTTCTCAAAAATGGTCGACTAAATGGACAAGAAAAAGCTTCAAATCAATGTCAAGTAGAGAAGTACAAAGACATAAAGCTATTTTATCATTGAATTGCTGCTAGTTTGTCAATGATAACTTATGTTTTGCATTGACACAAACAAGGCCTTAAAGAATATTTACTACAAAAACATTAATTTTTTCAAAGTGGTCGAATAAAATTACATGAAATTGCTTGAAATCAATGTAAAGTAAAGAACAACAATGAAAATAAGCTCTTTTTTCATTGAATTATTGCTATTTTTTCAATAATAGCTTATATATTGCAATAACACTTACAAGGCCTAAAACAATGTTTACCAAATAAAACTTTAATTTACTCAAAAATGGTCGAATAGAATCATATAAAAATGCTTGAAATCAATAAGAAGTAAAGAGCTACAATGAAAAAAAGCAATTGTGTCATTTAATTACTGCTAGTTTGTCAATAATAGGTTATATTTTTCAATGACACTTTAAGGCCTAATACATTGTTTACTACAACAACATTAATTTTTTGAATTATGGTCGAATAAAATCGCATGCAAATGCCTGAAAACAATGTAAAGTACACGAACTACAATGAAAACAAGCGGTTTTGTCATTGAATTACTCTTAATTTGTCAGTAATAGATAATGATTTGCAATGACATTAACAAGGCCTAAAACATTGTGTGCTAGAAAAGCATTGATTTTCTCAAATGTGGTCGAACAAAATTACATGATAATGCTTGAAATCAATGTAGAGTAAAGTACTAAAATGAAAACAAGCTCTTTTGTCATTGAATTACTGCTAGTTTGTCAATAATAGCTTATGTTTTGAATTGACATTAAGAAGGCGCAAAAGATTGTTTACTACAAGAACATTTATTTTTTCAAAAGTGATTAAAAGAAATCACATGATAAAGCTTGAAGTCAATGAAAAGTAAAGAAATACAATGAAAACAAGTTATTTATACATTGACTTACTACTACTTTTTCAATGATAGCCTATCTTTTACAATGACACTAACAAGGCCTAAAACATTGCTTACTAAACAAACATTCATTTTCTCAAAAATGGTCGAATAAAAACACATAACAAAGCTTGAAATCAATGTAAAGTAAAGAACTACAATGAAAACAAGCACTTTTGTCATTGAATTATTGCTAGTTTGTCAATAATAGCTTATATTTTGCAAAGACACTAACAAGGCCTAAAACAATGTTTACCAAATAAAACTTTAATTTACTCAAAAATGGTCGAATAGAATCATATAAAAATGCTTGAAATCAATAAGAAGTAAAGAACTACAATGAAAAAAAGCAATTGTATCATTTAATTACTGCTAGTTTGTCAATAATAGGTTATATTTTTCAATGACACTTTAAGGCCTAATACATTGTTTACTACAACAACATTAATTTTTTGAATTATGGTCGAATAAAATCGCATGCAAATGCCTGAAAACAATGTAAAGTACAAGAACTACAATGAAAACAAGCGGTTTTGTCATTGAATTACTCTTAATTTGTCAGTAATAGATAATGATTTGCAATGACATTAACAAGGCCTAAAACATTGTGTGCTAGAAAAGCATTGACTTTCTCAAAAATAGTTGAATAAAATCACATAAAGCTGTTTTAAATTATCGTAATATACAGAACTAAAATGAAAACAAGCTATCATTTTATTGAATCACTGCTAGTTTTTCAGTAATAGCCTTTCCTTTGCAACGAAACTATTAGGGCTTAAAACAATGTCTATTAGAATTAAATTGATTTTCTCAAAAATAGTCAAATAAAATCAGACGAAAATGCTGGAAATTAATGTAAAATACAGACATAAAAATGTAAACAAGCTATTTTATCTTTGAATTACTTCTAGTTTGTCACTAATAGGTTCTTTTTTGCAACGACACTAACTTGGCCTAAAACATAGTTTACTAGAAAAACATTGTTTTTCTCGAAAATAGTCAAAAACACCTCAGGAAAAAGCTTGAAATCAATGTAAAGTAGAGAATTACAATGAAAACAAGCTATTTTGGCATTTAATTACTGCTAGCTTTTCAGTAAAAGTCTATCGTTTGCATTGACGCTAACAGGGCCTAAACCATTCCTTACAACAAAAACATTGTTTTTCTCAAAAATGGTCAAACACACCTCATGAAAAAGCTGTAAATCAATGTAAAGTAGAGAATTACAACGAAAACAAACTATTTTGTTATTGAATTACTATTAGTTTTTCAGTGAAAGATTATATTTTGCAACGACACTATTAAAACCTTGTCATTCTTTATTAGCAAGACATTGATTTTCTCAAATTTGGTCGAACAAAATCACATGAAAATGCTTGAAATCAATGTAAAGTACAGAACTACAATGATAACAAGCTGTTTTGTCATTGAATTAATATTAGATTATGATTTGCTATGACACTAACAGGCCTAAAAGAATGGTTGCTAGATAAGCATTGATTTTCTCAAAAATAGTTGAATAAAATCACATACAACTGTTTTAAATTATTGTAATATACAGAACTAAAATGAAAACAAGGTATCATTTTATTAGCTTGTGTATTGCATGGACACTAAAAAGGCCTAAAAGAATGTCTCTCTCTCTCTCACTGCGCATTCGGCTCACAACTGTATCATTGTTCACCTTGCACGACACTACAAATTAAATTAGTCAAGTTTTTCCATCCATTACGATCGTCCGCGAGATGTCTCAAGATGTCAAGGTCTTTTTTGGTCTTAAACTGTCTTATTTGCAACCGTTGATGGTATTTTGCTGCTTTTACGATGTCGTTGTCAAGCAATACAGGCAGGGTGATTCTTTTCTCAAAAATGGTCAAACACACCTCATGAAAAAGCTGTAAATCAATGTAAAGTAGAGAATTACAACGAAAACAAACTATTTTGTTATTGAATTACTATTAGTTTTTCAGTGAAAGATTATATTTTGCAACGACACTATTAAAACCTTGTCATTCTTTATTAGCAAGACATTGATTTTCTCAAATTTGGTCGAACAAAATCACATGAAAATGCTTGAAATCAATGTAAAGTACAGAACTACAATGATAACAAGCTGTTTTGTCATTGAATTAATATTAGATTATGATTTGCTATGACACTAACAGGCCTAAAAGAATGGTTGCTAGATAAGCATTGATTTTCTCAAAAATAGTTGAATAAAATCACATACAACTGTTTTAAATTATTGTAATATACAGAACTAAAATGAAAACAAGGTATCATTTTATTGAAATGCTGCTAGTTTTTCAGTAATAGCTTTTCCTTTGCAACGAAGCTATTAAGGCTTAAGACAACTTCTATTAGAAAGAAATTGATTTTTATCAAAAATAAACAAATAAAATCACATGAAAATGCTCGAATTAAATGTAAAGTACCGACATAAAAATAAAGAAAAGCTATTTTGTCCTTGAATTACTGCTAGTTTACCAATAATAGCTTGTGTATTGCATGGACACTAACAAGGCCTAAAAGAATGTTTACTACAAAAACATAACTTTTCTAAGAGTGGTCGATTAAAATTACATGAAAATGCTTGAAATCAATGTAAAGTAAAGAACTACCATGAAAACAAGCTCTTTTGTCATTGATTTCCTGCTAGTTGTCAGTAATAGCCTTTCTTTTGCAATGACCATAAAATGGTGTAAAATAATGTTTCCTCTAAAAACATTAATTTTCTTAAAAATGGTCGAATAAAATCACATGAAAAAGCTTGAAATCATTTTAAAGTAGAGAACTTCAATTAAAACAAGGTTTTTTTGTCATTTACTCACTGCTAGTTTGTCAGTAATAGTCTATCGTTTGCATTGATGCTAACAAGGTCTAAATCATTCCATACAACAAAAACATTGTTTTTCTCAAAAATAGTCTAACACACCTCATGAAAAAGCTGTAAATCAATGTAAAGTAGAGAATTACAACGAAAACAAACTATTTTGTCATTGAATTACTACTAGTTTTTCAGTGAAAGATTATATTTTGCAACGACACTATTAAAACCTTGTCGTTCTTTATTAGCAAGACATTGATTTTTTCAAATGTGGTCGATTAAAATTACATGAAAATGCTTGAAACCAATGTAAAGTAAAGAACTACCATGAAAACATGCTCTTTTGTCATTGATTTCCTGCTAGTTGTCAGTAATAGTCTTTCTTTTGCAATGACAGTAAAATGGCGTAAAATAATGTTTCCTCTAAAAACATTAATTTTCTTAAAAATGGTCGAATAAAATCACATGAAAAAGCTTGAAATCAATGTAAAGTAGAGAACTTCAATTTAAACAAGGTTTTTTTGTCATTTACTCACTGCTAGTTCGTCAGTAATAGTCTATCGTTTGCATTGATGCTAACAAGGACTAAATCATTCCATACAACAAAAACATTGTTTTTCTCAAAAATAGTCAAAAACCCCTCTTGAAAAAGCTTGAGAACAATGTAAAACACAGAACTACAATCAAGACAAGCTATTGATACATTGAATTACAGCTAGTTTTTCAGTAATAGCCAATCTTCTGCAATTACACTTACAAAGCCTAAACATTGTTTTCTAAGAGAACATTGATTTTGTCAAAAATGGTCGAATAAAATCACATGAAAAAGCTTGAAATCAATGTCAAGTAGAGAAGTACAATGACAACAAGCTATTTTCTCATTGAATTACTGCTAGTTTGTCAGTAATAGCTTATATTTTGCAATGACACTAAGAAGGCGTAAAAGAATTTTTACTACAAAAATATTAATTTTTCTCAAATGAGCTCGAATGAAATCACATGAAAATGCTTGAAATCAATGAAAAGTGAAGAGCTACAATTAAAACAAGTTATTTATACATTGACTTACTGCTAGTTTTTCAGTAATAGCCTATCTCTTGCAATGAATCTAACAAGGCCTAGAACATCATTTACTACAAAACCATTAATGTTTTAAAATATAGTCGAAGAAAATCACATGAAAATGCCTGAAATCAATGTAATGTACAGAACTACAATGATAACAAGCTGTTTTGTCATTGATATTATATTAGATTATGATTTGCTATGACACTAACAGACCTAAAACAATGGTTTCTAGATAAGCATTGATTTTCTCAAAAATAAACGAATAAAATCACATAAAACTGTTTTAAATTATTGTAATATACAGAACTAAAATGAAAACAATGTATCATTTCATTGAATTGCTGCTAGTTTTTCAGTAATAGCTTTTCCTTTGCAACGAAACTATTAATGCTTAAGACAATGTCTATTAGAAATAAATTGATTTTCTCAAAAAAAGTGAAATAAAATCACATGAAAATGCTCGAATTAAATGTAAAGTACCGACATAAAAATAAAGAAAAGCTATTTTGTCCTTAAATTACTGCTAGTTTGCCAATAATAGCTTGTGTATTGCATGGACACTAAAAAGGCCTAAAAGAATGTCTCTCTCTCTCTCACTGCGCATTCGGCTCACAACTGTATCATTGTTCACATTGCACGACACTACAAATTAAATTAGTCAAGTTTTTCCATCCATTACGATCGTCCGCGAGATGTTTCAAGATGTCAAGGTCTTTTCTGGTCTTAAACTGTCTTATTTGCAACCGTTGATGGTATTTTGCTGCTTCTACGATGTCGTTGTCAAGCAATACAGGCAGGGTGATTCTTTTCCTTCCACGGAATTTCTTTGCTTTAGGTGGACATTCAAAGTAGTAATTCATCGACTGTTGACATGGTGTGCTTGTTGGTAATCGCAATATATGACCAAATGTTCTCCATCTTGCTTCCTTCATTTCAGCGCTCAATGGTTTTTCTCTGCTCTTCTCGTATAGTTGCTTGTTGTGTATTCTCTTATCATTCCATACTTGACGAAGTTGTTTTCGATGGATGCAGTCTAGTTCTTTACTTTCACTTTTTGTGAGTGCTAGTATTGCAAAATTGTATGTTAGTACTGGCTTTACGATTGATTTGTAGATCTTTAGTTTCGTTTGAATATTGACTTTCTTGTTCATCCATAATTTCTTTGCCGATGCTTGGGCTATAATTGAGAGTTGCTCCCGCCTTTTCATATCTTGGTAATCACCAAGTAAATTTCCTAGTTTTTTTGTCCATCTCCACTTTTCTGCTTTACCTTGTTCTCTTTTGATAGCAGTTTCTTCTGTTTTTTCTTCATTTACTTTCAAGTTAAATCTTCCAAGGCAGTCTTTTACAATTTCTTTCAATACTTCAGAGCGGGAGTTGTCTTCACTTAAGAAATCACTATCATCAGCGTAAATTATTTCTGTTGGTAAGCTTGATCTTTCTACTTGGTTTTTTTCATTCAAATCTACTCGTAATGTTCGCAAAGCATTCTCTAGAGCTATGTTGAAAAATATTCCCGAAATTCCATCGCCTTGTGGGGATCCTATATTTGTCTTCACATTTTCTCTCCTATGTTTTCCAAACTTTATCGAGATTGATGTTTTACTCAATAATATTCGACTCATCCTTTGTTCGTCTTCGTTTAGAATTGTTTCAAGAACGTTCATCAAAGGCTTTCGTTGTATGGTATCAAAGGCACTGCTCATATCGATTCCAATGATATTAACCTGTAGATCTTTATATAATTGCGCTTTGGCAGCTATAAATCTATGCGTCCAAACAGCATCAGATGTAGATCGACCTCTCCTGTAGGCTGATTGACTTGGAGATATATAAGTGTCAACCTAAAAGAATGTTTACTACAAAAACATTACTTTTCTAAAAGTGGTCGATTAAAATTACATGAAAAATGCTTGAAATCAATGTAAAGTAAAAAAAACTACCATGAAAACAAGCTCTTTTGTCATTGATTTCCTGCTAGTTGTCAGTAATAGCCTTTCTTTTGCAATGACAATAACATGGCGTAAAATAATGTTTGCTCCAAAAACATTAATTTTCTTAATAATGGTGGAATAAAATCACATGAAAAAGCTTGATATAAATGTAAAATAGAGAACATCAATTAAAACAAGGTTTTTTTGTCATTTACTCACTGTTAGTTTGTCAGTAATAGTCTATCGTTTGCATTGATGCTAACAAGGACTAAATCATTCCATACAACAAAAACATTGTTTTTCTCAAAAAATAGTCAAAAACCCCTCTTTAAAAAGCTTGAGAACAATGTAAAATACAGAATTACAATCAAGACAAGCTATTTATACATTGAATTACAGCTAGTTTTTCAGTAATAGCCAATCTTCTGCAATTACACTCACAAAGCCTAAACATTGTTTTCTAAGAGAACATTGATTTTGTCAAAAATGGTCGAATAAAATCACATGAAAAAGCTTGAAATCAATGTCAAGTAGAGAGGTACAATGACAACAAGCTATTTTCTCATTGAATTACTGCTAGTTTGTCAGTAATAGCTTATATTTTGCAATGACACTAAGAATGCGTAAAAGAATGTTTACTACAAAAATATTAATTTTTCTCAAATGAGCTCGAATGAAATCACATGATAATGCTTGAAATCAATGTAGAGTAGAGTACTACAATGAAAACAAGCTCTTTTGTCATTGAATTATCGCTAGTTTTTCAATAATAGCTTATATAATGCAATAACACTAGCAAGGCCAAAAAAATTGTTTACCAAATAAAACATTAATTTACTCAAAATTGGTAGAATAGAATCACTTAAAAATGCTTGAAATGAATGAAAAGTAAAGAAGTCCAATGAAAACAAGCTCTCTAGTCATTGATTTACTGCTAGTTTGTCAGTAATAGCTTATATTTTGCAATGACACTAAGAAGGCGCAAAAGAATGTTTACTACAAAAATATTAATTTTTCTCAAATGGGCTCGAATGAAATCACATGAAAATGCTTGAAATCAATGAAAAGTGAAGAACTACAATGAAAACAAATTATTTATACATTGACTTACTGCTAGTTTTTCAGTAATAGCCTATCTCTTGCAATGAATCTAAAAAGGCCTAGAACATCATTTACTACAAAAACATTAATTTTTTAAAATAAAGTCGAAGAAAATCACATGAAAATGCCTGATATCAATGTAATGTACAAAACTATAATGATAACAAGCTGTTTTGTCATTGAATTAATCTTAGTTTGTCAGTAATAGATTATGATTTGCTATGACATTAATAAGGCCTAAAACATTGTTTGCTAGAAAAGCATTGATTTTGTCAAAAATTTTGAATAAAATCACATAAAACTGTTTTAAATTATTGTAATATACAGTACTAAAATGAAAACAAGCTATCATTTTATTGAATTACTCCTAGTTTCTCAGTAATAGCCTTTCCTTTGCAACGAAACTATTAGGGCTTGAAACAATGTCTATTAGAAATAATTTGATTTTCTCAAAAATAGTCAAACAAAATCACAAGAAAATGCTTGAAATCAATGTAAAGTACAGACATAAAAATGAAAAAAAGCTATTTTATCATTGAATTACTTCGAGTTTGTCAGTAATAGCTTTTATTTTGCAACGACACTAACATGGCCTGAAACAAAGTTTACTAGAAAAACATTGTTTTTCTCAAAAATAGTCAAAAACACCTCAGCAAAAAGCATGAAATCAATGTAAAGTAGAGAATAACAATGAAAAAAAGCTATTTTGTCATTGAATTACTCCTAGTTTTTCAGTAATAGATTATATTTTGCAACGACAGTCTTAAGGCCTAGTCATTTTTTTCTAGAAAGACATTGATTTTCTCAAATGTGGTCGAACAAAATTACATGATAATGCTTGAAATCAATGTAGAGTAAAGTACTACAATGAAAACAAGCTCTTTTGTCATTGAATTACTGCTAGTTTGTCAATAATAGCTTATGTTTTGAATTGACGTTAAGAAGGCGCAAAAGATTGTTTAATGCAAGAACATTTATTTTTTCAAAAGTGATTAAAAGAAATGACATGATAAAGCTTGAAGTCAATGAAAAGTAAAGAAATACAATGAAAACAAGTTATTTATACATTGACTTACTACTACTTTTTCAATGATAGCCTATCTTTTACAATGACACTAACAAGGCCTAAAACATTGCTTACTAAACAAACATTCATTTTCTCAAAAATGGTCGAATAAAAACACATAACAAAGCTTGAAATCAATGTAAAGTAAAGAACTACAATGAAAACAAGCACTTTTGTCATTGAATTATTGCTAGTTTGTCAATAATAGCTTACATTTTGCAAAGACACTAACAAGGCCTAAAACACTGTTTACTAACTAAAAATTAATTTACTCCAAAATGGTCGAATAGAATCACATGAAAATGCTTGAAATCAGAAGAGAGTAAAGAAATACAATGAAAACAAGCTGTTTTCTCATTGAATTACTCTTAGTTTGTCAGTAATAGATTATGGTTTGCAGTGAAATTATCAAGGCCTAAAACATTGTTTGCTAGAAAAGTATTGATTTTCTCAAAAATAGTTGAATAAAATCACATCAAATTGTTTTAAATTATTGTAATATTCAGAACTTAAATGAAACCAAGGTATCATTTTCTTGAATTACTCCTAGTTTTTCAGTAATAGCCTTTCATTTCCAACGAGACTATTAAGGCTTAAAACAATGTCTATTAGATATAAATTGATTTTCTCAAAAAGAGTCAAAAAAAATCACACGAAAATGCTTGGAATCAATGTAAAATACAGAACTACAATGAACATAAACTATTTTTACAGTGAATTACTGCTAGTTTCTCAGTAATAGCCAATCTTCTGGAAATAAACTTACAAAGCCTAAAACATTGTATCCAAGAGAACATTGATTTTCTCAAAAATGGTGAAATAATATCACATGAAAAGCTTGAAATCAATGTTAAGTAGAGAAGTACAATGAAAAGAAGCTATTTTATCATTGAATTAGTGCTGGTTTGTCAATAATAACTTATGTTTTGCATTGACACTAACAAGGCCTTCAGGAATATTTACTACAAAAACATTAAGTTTTTCAAAGTGGTCGAATAAAATTACATGAAAATGCTTGAAATCAATGTAAAGTAGAGAGCTACAATGAAAACAGCTCTTTTGTCATTGAATTATTGCCAATTTTTCAATAATAGCTTATATATTGCAATAACACTAACAAGGCCTAAAACAATGTTTACCAAATAAAACATTAATTTACTCAAAAATGGTAGAATAGAATCACATAAAAAGGCTGGAAATCAATGATAAGTAAAGAACTGCAATGAAAACAAGCTCTTTTGTCATTGAAATACTGATAGTTTGTCAATAATAGGTAATATTTTTCAATGACACTATTAAGGCCTAAAACATCATTTACAACAAAAAAATTAATTTTTTCAAATATGGTCGAATAAAGTCACATGAAAATGCATGAAATCAATGTAGTGTAGAGAACTACAATGATAACAAGCTGTTTTGTCATTGAATTAATCGTAGTTTGTCAGTAATAGATTATGATTTGCTATGACATTAACAAGGCCTAAGGCATTGGTTACTAGATAAGCATTGATTTTCTAAAAAATAGTTGAATAAAATCACATAAAACTGTTTTAAATTATTGTAATATACAGACAAAAAAATGAAAACAAGCGATTTTGTCATTGAATTACTGCTAGTTTGTAAATAATAGCATATGTATTGCATTGACACTAACAAGGCCTAAAAGAATGTTTACTTCAAAAACATTACTTTTGTAAAAGTGGTCGAATAAAATTGCATGAAAATGCTTGAAATCAATGTAAAGTAAAGAACTGCAATAAAAAAACAAGCTCTTTTGTCATTGAATTATTGCTAGGTTGTTAATAAGAGCTTATATCTTGGAAAGAAAACTAACTAGACCTAAAACATTGTTTTCTAAATAAAACATTAATTTACTCAAAAAGGGTCGAATAGAATCACAATGAAAATGCTTAAAATAAGTGAAATGTAAAGAGCTACAATGAAAACATACTCTTTTGTCATCGATTTTCTGCAAGTTTGTCAATAATAGCTTATATCTTGCAAAGACACTAACAATGCCTAAAACTTTTTTTACTAAAGAGAAAATAAATTTACTCAGAATTTGTCGAATAGTATGACATGAAAGAGCTTGAAATCAATGTAAAATATAGAACTACAATGAAGACAAGCTATTTATACATTGAATTACTGCTAGTTTTTCTGTAATAGCCAATCTTTTGTAATTACACTTACAAAACCAAAAACATTGTTTTCTAAAAGAACATTGATTTTCTCAAAAATGGACGGATAGAATCACACGAAAAAGCATGAAATCAACGTCAAGTAGAGAAGTACAATGAAAAAAAGCTATATTGTCACTGAATTACCGCTAGTTTGTCAGGATTAGCTTATATCTTGCAAAGACACTAAAAAGGCCTAAAACATTGTTTACCAAATAAAAAATTAATTTACTCAAAAATGGTCAAATAAAATCACATGAATATCTCGAAATAAATGTTATGTAGAGACATAAAAATGAAAACAAGCTATTTTGTCATTGAATTACTGCTAGTTTGTCAATAATAGCTTATGTATCGCATTCCCACTAACAAGGCCTAAAAGAATGTTTACTACAAAAACATTACTTTTCTAAAAGTGGTCGAAAAAAATTGCATGAAAATGCTTGAAATAAATGTAAAGTAAAGAACTACAATAAAATGAAAAGCTCTTTTGTCATTGAATTATTGCTAGGTTGTTAATAAGAGCTTATATCTTGGAAAGAAAACTAACTAGACCTAAAACATTGTTTTCTAAATAAAACATTAATTTACTCAAAAAGGGTCGAATAGAATCACAATGAAAATGCTTAAAATAAGTGAAATGTAAAGAGCTACAATGAAAACATACTCTTTTGTCATCGATTTTCTGCAAGTTTGTCAGTAATAGTTTATGTTTTGCTATGACATTAACAAGGCGTAAAAGAATGTTAACTACAAAAACATTTATTTTCTCAAAAGTGATTGAAAGAAATCACATAAGAATGCTTGAAATCAATGAAAAGTGAAGAAATACAATAAAATGAAAAGCTCTTTTGTCATTGAATTATTGCTAGTTTGTCAGTAATAGTTTATGTTTTGCAATGACACTAACAAGGCGTAAGAGAATGTTTACTACAAAAATATTAATTTTTCTCAATGAGATCTAATGAAATCGCATGAAATTGTATGAAATCAAAGAAAAGTGAAGAACTACAATGAAAACAAGTTATTTATACAGAGACTTACTGCTAGTTTTTAAGTAATAGCCATTCTTTTACAATTACACTTACAACACCGAAAACATTGTTTACTATAAAAACATTAATTTACTCAAAAATGGTCAAATAAAATCACATGAAAATGCTCGAAATAAATGTTATGTAGGGACATAAAAATGAAAACAAGCCATTTTGTCATTGAATTACTGCTAGTTTGTCAATAATAGCTTATGTATCGCATTCACACTAACAAGGCCTAAGAGAATGTTACTCCAAAAACACTACTTTTCTAAAAGTGGTCGAATAAAATTGCATGAAAATGCTTGAAATAAATGTAAAGTAAAGAACTACAATAAAATGAAAAGCTCTTTTGTCATTGAATTATTGCTAGGTTGTTCATAATAGCTTATATCTTGGAAAGACACTAACAAGGCCTAAAACACTGTTTACTACAAAGAAATATATTTACTCAGAAATGGTCGAATCAAATCACATGAAAAGGCTTGAAATCAATGTAAAATACAGAACTGCAATGAAGACAAGCTATTAATACATTTGATTACTGCTAGTTTTTCGGTAAAAGCTAATCTTTTGCAATTACACTTACAAAGCCAAAAACATTGTTTTTTAAGAGAACATTGATTTTCTCAAAAATGGTCGAATAAAAACGCATGAATAAGCTTGAAATCAATGTAAAGTAAAGAACTACAATGAATAAAAGTTCTTTCGTCATTGAATTATAGCTAGTTTGACACTATTAGCTTATATTCTGCAAAGACACTAACATAGTCTGAAACATTGTTTACTAAATAGAAAATTAATTTACTCAAAAATGGTCGAATGGAATCACATGAAAATGCTTCAAATCAAAAGAAACAAAGAACTACAATGAAAACAAGCTCTTTTGTCATTGATTTACTGCTAGTTTGTCAGTAATAGCTTATATTTTGCAATGACACTAACAAGGCGTGAAAGAATGTTTACTACAAAAACATTAATTTTCTCAAATGTGATGGAATGAAATCACATCAAACTGCTTGAATTCAATGGAAAGTAAAGAACTACAATGAAAACAAGATCTTTATACATTGACTCACTCCTAGTTTTTCAGTAATAGCCTTTCTTTTGCAATGACACTAACAAGGCGTAAAACATTGTATACTAAACAAACATAAATTTTCTCAATAATGCTCGAATAAAAACGCATGAAAAAGCTTGAAATCAATGTAAAATAAAGAACTACAATGAAAGCAATCTCTATTGTCATTGAATTATTGATAGTTTGTCAATAATAGCATAAATTTTGCGAAGACACTAACAAGGCCTAAAACACTGATTACTAAAAAGAAAAAAATTTACTCAGAAATGGTGGAATCAAATCACATAAGAAAGCTTGAAATCAAATTAGATATACAGAACTGCAATGAGAACAAGCTCTATTGTCATTGAATTACTCTTAGTTTCTCAGTAATAGGTTATTTCTTGCAACATTACTAACAAGACCTAAAACATTCCATACAACAAAAACATTGATTTTCTCAAAAATGGTAGAGTAAATTTTCATGAAAGCCCTTGAAATCAATCAAAAATACAGAACTACTATAATAAATGGCTATTTATATATTGAATTAGCGCTACACTTTCAGTAATAACCTATCTTTTGCAATGACACTAACAAGGCTTTAAATATTGTTTTCTAAGAAAACATTGATTTTCTCAAAAATGGGCGGATAAAATCACTTGCAAAAGCTTGAAATCAATGTCAAGTAGAAAAGTACAATGAAAACGAGCTCTTTTGTCGTTGAATTACAGCTAGTTTGTCAATAATAGCTTATATCTTGCAAAGACACTAACAAGGCCTAAAACATTGTTTACTAAATAAAAAATTAATTTTCTCAAAAATTGTCACATAAGATCAAACGAAAATGCTCGAAATAAATGTAAAGTACAGACATAAAATTGAAAACATGCTATTTTGTCATTGAATTACTGCTAGTTTGTCAATAAAAGTATATGTATTGCATTGACACTAACAAGGCCTAAAAGAATGTTTACTTCAAAAACATTACTTTTCTAAAAGTGGTCGAATAAAATTGCATGAAAATGCTTGAAATAAATGTAAAGTAAAGAACTACAATAAAATGAAAAGCTCTTTTGTCATTGAATTATTGCTAGGTTGTTAATAAGAGCTTATATCTTGGAAAGAAAACTAACTAGACCTAAAACATTGTTTTCTAAATAAAACATTAATTTACTTTACGTAGTAAATTTACTTAAAAAAAATTTACTCAGAAATGGTGGAATCAAATCACATAAGAAAGCTTGAAATCAAATTAGATATACAGAACTGCAATGAGAACAAGCTCTATTGTCATTGAATTACTCTTAGTTTCTCAGTAATAGGTTATTTCTTGCAACATTACTAACAAGACCTAAAACATTCCATACAACAAAAACATTGATTTTCTCAAAAATGGTAGAGTAAATTTTCATGAAAGCCCTTGAAATCAATCAAAAATACAGAACTACTATAATAAATAGCTATTTATATATTGAATTAGCGCTACACTTTCAGTAATAACCTATCTTTTGCAATGACACTAACAAGGCTTTAAATATTGTTTTCTAAGAAAACATTGATTTTCTCAAAAATGGGCGGATAAAATCACTTGCAAAGGCTTGAAATCAATGTCAAGTAGAAAAGTACAATGAAAACGAGCTCTTTTGTCGTTGAATTACAGCTAGTTTGTCAATAATAGCTTATATCTTGCAAAGACACTAACAAGGCCTAAAACATTGTTTACTAAATAAAAAATTAATTTTCTCAAAAATTGTCACATAAGATCAAACGAAAATGCTCGAAATAAATGTAAAGTACAGACATAAAATTGAAAACATGCTATTTTGTCATTGAATTACTGCTAGTTTGTCAATAAAAGTATATGTATTGCATTGACACTAACAAGGCCTAAAAGAATGTTTACTTCAAAAACATTACTTTTCTAAAAGTGGTCGAATAAAATTACATGAAAATGCTTGAAATCAATGTAAAGTAAAGAACTACAATAAAAAAACAAGCTCTTTTGTCATTGAATCATTGCTAGGTTGTTAATAAGAGCTTATATCTTGGAAAGAAAACTAACTAGACCTAAAACATTGTTTTCTAAATAAAACATTAATTTACTCAAAAAGGGTCGAATAGAATCACAATGAAAATGCTTAAAATAAGTGAAATGTAAAGAGCTACAATGAAAACATACTCTTTTGTCATCGATTTTCTGCAAGTTTGTCAATAATAGCTTATATCTTGCAAAGACACTAACAATGCCTAAAACTTTTTTTACTAAAGAGAAAATAAATTTACTCAGAATTTGTCGAATAGTATCACATGAAAGAGCTTGAAATCAATGTAAAATATAGAACTACAATGAAGACAAGCTATTTATACATTGAATTACTGCTAGTTTTTCTGTAATAGCCAATCTTTTGTAATTACACTTACAAAACCAAAAACATTGTTTTCTAAAAGAACATTGATTTTCTCAAAAATGGACGGATAGAATCACACGAAAAAGCATGAAATCAACGTCAAGTAGAGAAGTACAATGAAAGAAAGCTATATTGTCACTGAATTACCGCTAGTTTGTCAGGATTAGCTTATATCTTGCAAAGACACTAAAAAGGCCAAAAACATTGTTTACCAAATAAAAAATTAATTTACTCAAAAATGGTCAAATAAAATCACATGAATATCTCGAAATAAATGTTATGTAGAGACATAAAAATGAAAACAAGCTATTTTGTCATTGAATTACTGCTAGTTTGTCAATAATAGCTTATGTATCGCATTCCCACTAACAAGGCCTAAAAGAATGTTTACTACAAAAACATTACTTTTCTAAAAGTGGTCGAAAAAAATTGCATGAAAATGCTTGAAATAAATGTAAAGTAAAGAACTACAATAAAATGAAAAGCTCTTTTGTCATTGAATTATTGCTAGGTTGTTAATAAGAGCTTATATCTTGGAAAGAAAACTAACTAGACCTAAAACATTGTTTTCTAAATAAAACATTAATTTACTCAAAAAGGGTCGAATAGAATCACAATGAAAATGCTTAAAATAAGTGAAATGTAAAGAGCTACAATGAAAACATACTCTTTTGTCATCGATTTTCTGCAAGTTTGTCAGTAATAGTTTATGTTTTGCTATGTCATTAACAAGGCGTAAAAGAATGTTAACTACAAAAACATTTATTTTCTCAAAAGTGATTGAAAGAAATCACATAAGAATGCTTGAAATCAATGAAAAGTGAAGAAATACAATAAAATGAAAAGCTCTTTTGTCATTGAATTATTGCTAGTTTGTCAGTAATAGTTTATGTTTTGCAATGACACTAACAAGGCGTAAGAGAATGTTTACTACAAAAATATTAATTTTTCTCAATGAGATCTAATGAAATCGCATGAAATTGTATGAAATCAAAGAAAAGTGAAGAACTACAATGAAAACAAGTTATTTATACAGAGACTTACTGCTAGTTTTTAAGTAATAGCCATTCTTTTACAATTACACTTACAACACCGAAAACATTGTTTACTATAAAAACATTAATTTACTCAAAAATGGTCAAATAAAATCACATGAAAATGCTCGAAATAAATGTTATGTAGGGACATAAAAATGAAAACAAGCCATTTTGTCATTGAATTACTGCTAGTTTGTCAATAATAGCTTATGTATCGCAATCACACTAACAAGGCCTAAGAGAATGTTACTCCAAAAACACTACTTTTCTAAAAGTGGTCGAATAAAATTGCATGAAAATGCTTGAAATAAATGTAAAGTAAAGAACTACAATAAAATGAAAAGCTCTTTTGTCATTGAATTATTGCTAGGTTGTTCATAATAGCTTATATCTTGGAAAGACACTAACAAGGCCTAAAACACTGTTTACTACAAAGAAATATATTTACTCAGAAATGGTCGAATCAAATCACATGAAAAGGCTTGAAATCAATGTAAAATACAGAACTGCAATGAAGACAAGCTATTAATACATTTGATTACTGCTAGTTTTTCGGTAAAAGCTAATCTTTTGCAATTACACTTACAAAGCCAAAAACATTGTTTTTTAAGAGAACATTGATTTTCTCAAAAATGGTCGAATAAAAACGCATGAATAAGCTTGAAATCAATGTAAAGTAAAGAACTACAATGAATAAAAGTTCTTTCGTCATTGAATTATAGCTAGTTTGACACTATTAGCTTATATTCTGCAAAGACACTAACATAGTCTGAAACATTGTTTACTAAATAGAAAATTAATTTACTCAAAAATGGTCGAATGGAATCACATGAAAATGCTTCAAATCAAAAGAAATAAAGAACTACAATGAAAACAAGCTCTTTTGTCATTGATTTACTGCTAGTTTGTCAGTAATAGCTTATATTTTGCAATGACACTAACAAGGCGTGAAAGAATGTTTACTACAAAAACATTAATTTTCTCAAATGTGATGGAATGAAATCACATCAAACTGCTTGAATTCAATGGAAAGTAAAGAACTACAATGAAAACAAGATCTTTATACATTGACTCACTCCTAGTTTTTCAGTAATAGCCTTTCTTTTGCAATGACACTAACAAGGCGTAAAACATTGTATACTAAACAAACATAAATTTTCTCAATAATGCTCGAATAAAAACGCATGAAAAAGCTTGAAATCAATGTAAAATAAAGAACTACAATGAAAGCAATCTCTATTGTCATTGAATTATTGATAGTTTGTCAATAATAGCATAAATTTTGCGAAGACACTAACAAGGCCTAAAACACTGATTACTAAAAAGAAAAAAATTTACTCAGAAATGGTGGAATCAAATCACATAAGAAAGCTTGAAATCAAATTAGATATACAGAACTGCAATGAGAACAAGCTCTATTGTCATTGAATTACTCTTAGTTTCTCAGTAATAGGTTATTTCTTGCAACATTACTAACAAGACCTAAAACATTCCATACAACAAAAACATTGATTTTCTCAAAAATGGTAGAGTAAATTTTCATGAAAGCCCTTGAAATCAATCAAAAATACAGAACTACTATAATAAATGGCTATTTATATATTGAATTAGCGCTACACTTTCAGTAATAACCTATCTTTTGCAATGACACTAACAAGGCTTTAAATATTGTTTTCTAAGAAAACATTGATTTTCTCAAAAATGGGCGGATAAAATCACTTGCAAAAGCTTGAAATCAATGTCAAGTAGAAAAGTACAATGAAAACGAGCTCTTTTGTCGTTGAATTACAGCTAGTTTGTCAATAATAGCTTATATCTTGCAAAGACACTAACAAGGCCTAAAACATTGTTTACTAAATAAAAAATTAATTTTCTCAAAAATTGTCACATAAGATCAAACGAAAATGCTCGAAATAAATGTAAAGTACAGACATAAAATTGAAAACATGCTATTTTGTCATTGAATTACTGCTAGTTTGTCAATAAAAGTATATGTATTGCATTGACACTAACAAGGCCTAAAAGAATGTTTACTTCAAAAACATTACTTTTCTAAAAGTGGTCGAATAAAATTGCATGAAAATGCTTGAAATAAATGTAAAGTAAAGAACTACAATAAAATGAAAAGCTCTTTTGTCATTGAATTATTGCTAGGTTGTTAATAAGAGCTTATATCTTGGAAAGAAAACTAACTAGACCTAAAACATTGTTTTCTAAATAAAACATTAATTTACTTTACGTAGTAAATTTACTTAAAAAAAATTTACTCAGAAATGGTGGAATCAAATCACATAAGAAAGCTTGAAATCAAATTAGATATACAGAACTGCAATGAGAACAAGCTCTATTGTCATTGAATTACTCTTAGTTTCTCAGTAATAGGTTATTTCTTGCAACATTACTAACAAGACCTAAAACATTCCATACAACAAAAACATTGATTTTCTCAAAAATGGTAGAGTAAATTTTCATGAAAGCCCTTGAAATCAATCAAAAATACAGAACTACTATAATAAATAGCTATTTATATATTGAATTAGCGCTACACTTTCAGTAATAACCTATCTTTTGCAATGACACTAACAAGGCTTTAAATATTGTTTTCTAAGAAAACATTGATTTTCTCAAAAATGGGCGGATAAAATCACTTGCAAAGGCTTGAAATCAATGTCAAGTAGAAAAGTACAATGAAAACGAGCTCTTTTGTCGTTGAATTACAGCTAGTTTGTCAATAATAGCTTATATCTTGCAAAGACACTAACAAGGCCTAAAACATTGTTTACTAAATAAAAAATTAATTTTCTCAAAAATTGTCACATAAGATCAAACGAAAATGCTCGAAATAAATGTAAAGTACAGACATAAAATTGAAAACATGCTATTTTGTCATTGAATTACTGCTAGTTTGTCAATAAAAGTATATGTATTGCATTGACACTAACAAGGCCTAAAAGAATGTTTACTTCAAAAACATTACTTTTCTAAAAGTGGTCGAATAAAATTACATGAAAATGCTTGAAATCAATGTAAAGTAAAGAACTACAATAAAAAAACAAGCTCTTTTGTCATTGAATCATTGCTAGGTTGTTAATAAGAGCTTATATCTTGGAAAGAAAACTAACTAGACCTAAAACATTGTTTTCTAAATAAAACATTAATTTACTCAAAAAGGGTCGAATAGAATCACAATGAAAATGCTTAAAATAAGTGAAATGTAAAGAGCTACAATGAAAACATACTCTTTTGTCATCGATTTTCTGCAAGTTTGTCAATAATAGCTTATATCTTGCAAAGACACTAACAATGCCTAAAACTTTTTTTACTAAAGAGAAAATAAATTTACTCAGAATTTGTCGAATAGTATCACATGAAAGAGCTTGAAATCAATGTAAAATATAGAACTACAATGAAGACAAGCTATTTATACATTGAATTACTGCTAGTTTTTCTGTAATAGCCAATCTTTTGTAATTACACTTACAAAACCAAAAACATTGTTTTCTAAAAGAACATTGATTTTCTCAAAAATGGACGGATAGAATCACACGAAAAAGCATGAAATCAACGTCAAGTAGAGAAGTACAATGAAAGAAAGCTATATTGTCACTGAATTACCGCTAGTTTGTCAGGATTAGCTTATATCTTGCAAAGACACTAAAAAGGCCAAAAACATTGTTTACCAAATAAAAAATTAATTTACTCAAAAATGGTCAAATAAAATCACATGAATATCTCGAAATAAATGTTATGTAGAGACATAAAAATGAAAACAAGCTATTTTGTCATTGAATTACTGCTAGTTTGTCAATAATAGCTTATGTATCGCATTCCCACTAACAAGGCCTAAAAGAATGTTTACTACAAAAACATTACTTTTCTAAAAGTGGTCGAAAAAAATTGCATGAAAATGCTTGAAATAAATGTAAAGTAAAGAACTACAATAAAATGAAAAGCTCTTTTGTCATTGAATTATTGCTAGGTTGTTAATAAGAGCTTATATCTTGGAAAGAAAACTAACTAGACCTAAAACATTGTTTTCTAAATAAAACATTAATTTACTCAAAAAGGGTCGAATAGAATCACAATGAAAATGCTTAAAATAAGTGAAATGTAAAGAGCTACAATGAAAACATACTCTTTTGTCATCGATTTTCTGCAAGTTTGTCAGTAATAGTTTATGTTTTGCTATGTCATTAACAAGGCGTAAAAGAATGTTAACTACAAAAACATTTATTTTCTCAAAAGTGATTGAAAGAAATCACATAAGAATGCTTGAAATCAATGAAAAGTGAAGAAATACAATAAAATGAAAAGCTCTTTTGTCATTGAATTATTGCTAGTTTGTCAGTAATAGTTTATGTTTTGCAATGACACTAACAAGGCGTAAGAGAATGTTTACTACAAAAATATTAATTTTTCTCAATGAGATCTAATGAAATCGCATGAAATTGTATGAAATCAAAGAAAAGTGAAGAACTACAATGAAAACAAGTTATTTATACAGAGACTTACTGCTAGTTTTTAAGTAATAGCCATTCTTTTACAATTACACTTACAACACCGAAAACATTGTTTACTATAAAAACATTAATTTACTCAAAAATGGTCAAATAAAATCACATGAAAATGCTCGAAATAAATGTTATGTAGGGACATAAAAATGAAAACAAGCCATTTTGTCATTGAATTACTGCTAGTTTGTCAATAATAGCTTATGTATCGCAATCACACTAACAAGGCCTAAGAGAATGTTACTCCAAAAACACTACTTTTCTAAAAGTGGTCGAATAAAATTGCATGAAAATGCTTGAAATAAATGTAAAGTAAAGAACTACAATAAAATGAAAAGCTCTTTTGTCATTGAATTATTGCTAGGTTGTTCATAATAGCTTATATCTTGGAAAGACACTAACAAGGCCTAAAACACTGTTTACTACAAAGAAATATATTTACTCAGAAATGGTCGAATCAAATCACATGAAAAGGCTTGAAATCAATGTAAAATACAGAACTGCAATGAAGACAAGCTATTAATACATTTGATTACTGCTAGTTTTTCGGTAAAAGCTAATCTTTTGCAATTACACTTACAAAGCCAAAAACATTGTTTTTTAAGAGAACATTGATTTTCTCAAAAATGGTCGAATAAAAACGCATGAATAAGCTTGAAATCAATGTAAAGTAAAGAACTACAATGAATAAAAGTTCTTTCGTCATTGAATTATAGCTAGTTTGACACTATTAGCTTATATTCTGCAAAGACACTAACATAGTCTGAAACATTGTTTACTAAATAGAAAATTAATTTACTCAAAAATGGTCGAATGGAATCACATGAAAATGCTTCAAATCAAAAGAAATAAAGAACTACAATGAAAACAAGCTCTTTTGTCATTGATTTACTGCTAGTTTGTCAGTAATAGCTTATATTTTGCAATGACACTAACAAGGCGTGAAAGAATGTTTACTACAAAAACATTAATTTTCTCAAATGTGATGGAATGAAATCACATCAAACTGCTTGAATTCAATGGAAAGTAAAGAACTACAATGGAAACAAGATCTTTATACATTGACTCACTCCTAGTTTTTCAGTAATAGCCTTTCTTTTGCAATGACACTAACAAGGCGTAAAACATTGTATACTAAACAAACATAAATTTTCTCAATAATGCTCGAATAAAAACGCATGAAAAAGCTTAAAATCAATGTAAAATAAAGAACTACAATGAAAGCAATCTCTATTGTCATTGAATTATTGATAGTTTGTCAATAATAGCATAAATTTTGCGAAGACACTAACAAGGCCTAAAACACTGATTACTAAAAAGAAAAAAATTTACTCAGAAATGGTGGAATCAAATCACATAAGAAAGCTTGAAATCAAATTAGATATACAGAACTGCAATGAGAACAAGCTCTATTGTCATTGAATTACTCTTAGTTTCTCAGTAATAGGTTATTTCTTGCAACATTACTAACAAGACCTAAAACATTCCATACAACAAAAACATTGATTTTCTCAAAAATGGTAGAGTAAATTTTCATGAAAGCCCTTGAAATCAATCAAAAATACAGAACTACTATAATAAATGGCTATTTATATATTGAATTAGCGCTACACTTTCAGTAATAACCTATCTTTTGCAATGACACTAACAAGGCTTTAAATATTGTTTTCTAAGAAAACATTGATTTTCTCAAAAATGGGCGGATAAAATCACTTGCAAAAGCTTGAAATCAATGTCAAGTAGAAAAGTACAATGAAAACGAGCTCTTTTGTCGTTGAATTACAGCTAGTTTGTCAATAATAGCTTATATCTTGCAAAGACACTAACAAGGCCTAAAACATTGTTTACTAAATAAAAAATTAATTTTCTCAAAAATTGTCACATAAGATCAAACGAAAATGCTCGAAATAAATGTAAAGTACAGACATAAAATTGAAAACATGCTATTTTGTCATTGAATTACTGCTAGTTTGTCAATAAAAGTATATGTATTGCATTGACACTAACAAGGCCTAAAAGAATGTTTACTTCAAAAACATTACTTTTCTAAAAGTGGTCGAATAAAATTACATGAAAATGCTTGAAATCAATGTAAAGTAAAGAACTACAATAAAAAGACAAGCTCTTTTGTCATTGAATCATTGCTAGGTTGTTAATAATAGCTTATATCTTGCAATGAAACTAACAAGGCCTAAAACATCATTTACTACAAAAACATTAATTTTTTCAAATATCGTCGCATAAAATCTAATGAAAATGCCTGAAATCAATGTAATGTAGAGAAATACAATGGTAACAAGCTGTTTTGTCATTGAATTAATCTTAGTTTGTCAATAATAGCATATGTATTGCATTGACACTAACAAGGCCTAAAAGAATGTTTACTAAACAAACATTAATTTTCTCAAAAATGATCGAATAAAAACACATAAAAAAACTAGAAATCAATGTAAAATAAAGAACTACAATGAAAACAAGCTCTTTTGTCATTGAATTATTGCTAGTTTGTCAATAATAGCTTATATCTTGCAAAGACACTAACAATGCCTAAAACTTTTTTTACTAAAGAGAAAATAAATTTACTCAGAATTTGTCGAATAGTATCACATGAAAGAGCTTGAAATCAATGTAAAATATAGAACTACAATGAAGACAAGCTATTTATACATTGAATTACTGCTAGTTTTTCTGTAATAGCCAATCTTTTGTAATTACACTTACAAAACCAAAAACATTGTTTTCTAAAAGAACATTGATTTTCTCAAAAATTGACGGATAGAATCACACGAAAAAGCTTGAAATCAACGTCAAGTAGAGAAGTACAATGAAAAAAAGCTATATTGTCACTGAATTACCGCTAGTTTGTCAAGATTAGCTTATATCTTGCAAAGACACTAAAAAGGCCTAAAACATTGTTTACCAAATAAAAAATTAATTTACTCAAAAATGGTCAAATAAAATCACATGAATATCTCGAAATAAATGTTATGTAGAGACATAAAAATGAAAACAAGCTATTTTGTCATTGAATTACTGCTAGTTTGTCAATAATAGCTTATGTATCGCATTCCCACTAACAAGGCCTAAAAGAATGTTTACTACAAAAACATTACTTTTCTAAAAGTGGTCGAAAAAAATTGCATGAAAATGCTTGAAATAAATGTAAAGTAAAGAACTACAATAAAATGAAAAGCTCTTTTGTCATTGAATTATTGCTAGGTTGTTAATAAGAGCTTATATCTTGGAAAGAAAACTAACTAGACCTAAAACATTGTTTTCTAAATAAAACATTAATTTACTCAAAAAGGGTCGAATAGAATCACAATGAAAATTCTTAAAATAAGTGAAATGTAAAGAGCTACAATGAAAACATACTCTTTTGTCATCGATTTTCTGCATGTTTGTCAGTAAAAGTTTATGTTTTGCTATGACATTAACAAGGCGTAAAAGAATGTTAACTACAAAAACATTTATTTTCTCAAAAGTGATTGAAAGAAATCACATAAGAATGCTTGAAATCAATGAAAAGTGAAGAAATACAATAAAATGAAAAGCTCCTTTGTCATTGAATTATTGCTAGTTTGTCAGTAATAGTTTATGTTTTGCAATGACACTAACAAGGCGTAAGAGAATGTTTACTACAAAAATATTAATTTTTCTCAATGAGATCTAATGAAATCGCATGAAATTGTATGAAATCAAAGAAAAGTGAAGAACTACAATGAAAACAAGTTATTTATACAGAGACTTACTGCTAGTTTTTAAGTAATAGCCATTCTTTTACAATTACACTTACAACACCGAAAACATTGTTTACTATAAAAACATTAATTTACTCAAAAATGGTCAAATAAAATCACATGAAAATGCTCGAAATAAATGTTATGTAGAGACATAAAAATGAAAACAAGCCATTTTGTCATTGAATTACTGCTAGTTTGTCAATAATAGCTTATATATCGCATTCACACTAACAAGGCCTAAGAGAATGTTACTCCAAAAACACTACTTTTCTAAAAGTGGTCGAATAAAATTGCATGAAAATGCTTGAAATAAATGTAAAGTAAAGAACTACAATGAAATGAAAAGCTCTTTTGTCATTGAATTATTGCTAGGTTGTTCATAATAGCTTATATCTTGGAAAGACACTAACAAGGCCTAAAACACTGTTTACTACAAAGAAATATATTTACTCAGAAATGGTCGAATCAAATCACATGAAAAGGCTTGAAATCAATGTAAAATACAGAACTGCAATGAAGACAAGCTATTAATACATTTGATTACTGCTAGTTTTTCGGTAAAAGCTAATCTTTTGCAATTACACTTACAAAACCAAAAACATTGTTTTTTAAGAGAACATTGATTTTCTCAAAAATGGTCGAATAAAAACGCATGAATAAGCTTGAAATCAATGTAAAGTAAAGAACTACAATGAATAAAAGTTCTTTCGTCATTGAATTATAGCTAGTTTGACACTATTAGCTTATATTTTGCAAAGACACTAACATAGTCTGAAACATTGATTACTAAATAGAAAATTAATTTACTCAAAAATGGTCGAATGGAATCACATGAAAATGCTTCAAATCAAAAGAAATAAAGAACTACAATGAAAACAAGCTCTTTTGTCATTGATTTACTGCTAGTTTGTCAGTAATAGCTTATATTTTGCAATGACACTAACAAGGCGTGAAAGAATGTTTACTACAAAAACATTAATTTTCTCAAATGTGATGGAATGAAATCACATCAAACTGCTTGAATTCAATGGAAAGTAAAGAACTACAATGAAAACAAGATCTTTATACATTGACTCACTCCTAGTTTTTCAGTAATAGCCTTTCTTTTGCAATGACACTAACAAGGCGTAAAACATTGTATACTAAACAAACATAAATTTTCTCAATAATGCTCGAATAAAAACGCATGAAAAAGCTTGAAATCAATGTAAAATAAAGAACTACAATGAAAGCAATCTCTATTGTCATTGAATTATTGATAGTTTGTCAATAATAGCATAAATTTTGCGAAGACACTAACAAGGCCTAAAACACTGATTACTAAAAAAAAAAAATTTACTCAGAAATGGTGGAATCAAATCACATAAGAAAGCTTGAAATCAAATTAGATATACAGAACTGCAATGAGAACAAGCTCTATTGTCATTGAATTACTCTTAGTTTCTCAGCAATAGGTTATTTCTTGCAACACCACTAACAAGACCTAAAACATTCCATACAACAAAAACATTGATTTTCTCAAAAATGGTCGAGTACATTTTCATGAAAAACCTTGAAATCAATCTAAAATACAGAACTACTATGAAAAATGGCTATTTATATATTGAATTAGCGCTACACTTTCAGTAATAACCTATCTTTTGCAATGACACTAACAAGGCTTTAAATATTGTTTTCTAAGAAAACATTGATTTTCTCAAAAATGGGCGCATAAAATCACTTGCAAAAGCTTGAAATCAATGTCAAGTAGAAAAGTACAATGAAAACGAGCTCTTTTGTCGTTGAATTACAGCTAGTTTGTCAATAATAGCTTATATCTTGCAAAGACACTAACAAGGCCTAAAACATTGTTTACTAAATAAAAAATTAATTTTCTCAAAAATTGTCACATAAGATCAAACGAAAATGCTCGAAATAAATGTAAAGTACAGACATAAAAATGAAAACATGCTATTTTGTCATTGAATTACTGCTAGTTTGTCAATAATAGCTTATGTATTGCATTGACACTAACAAGGCCTAAAAGAATGTTTACTTCAAAAACATTACTTTTCTAAAAGTGGTCGAATAAAATTACATGAAAATTTTTGAAATCAATGTAAAGTAAAGAACTACAATAAAAAAACAAGCTCTTTTGTCATTGAATCATTGCTAGGTTGTTAATAATAGCTTATATCTTGCAAAGACACTAACAAGGCCTAAAACATTGTTTTATAAATAAAACATTAATTTACTCAAAAATGGTCGAATAGAATCACATGAAATTGCTTGAAATCAGTGAAAAGTAAGGAGCTACAATGAAAACATACTCTTTTGTCATTGATTTACTGCTAGTTTGTCAGTAATAGTTTATGTTTTGCAATGACACTAACAAGGCGTAAAAGAATGTTCACTACAAAAATATTAATTTTTCTCAATGAGATCTAATGAAATCGCATGAAAATGTGTGAAATCAAAGAGAAGTGAAGAACTACAATGAAAAAAAGTTATTTATACATTGACTTACTGCTAGTTTTTCAGTAATAGCCTATCTCTTGCAATGAAACTAACAAGGCCTAAAACATCATTTACTACAAAAACATTAATTTTTTCAAATATCGTCGAATAAAATCTAATGAAAATGCCTGAAATCAATGTAATGTAGAGGACTACAATGGTAACAAGCTGTTTTGTCATTGAATTAATCTTAGTTTGTCAATAATAGCATATGTATTGCATTGACACTAACAAGGCCTAAAAGAATGTTTACTAAACAAACATTAATTTTCTCAAAAATGATCGAATAAAAACTCATAAAAAAACTAGAAATCAATGTAAAATAAAGAACTACAATGAAAACAAGCTCTTTTGTCATTGAATTATTGCTAGTTTGTCAATAATAGCTTATATCTTGCAAAGACACTAACAATGCCTAAAACTTTTTTTACTAAAGAGAAAATAAATTTACTCAGAATTTGTCGAATAGTATCACATGAAAGAGCTTGAAATCAATGTAAAATATAGAACTACAATGAAGACAAGCTATTTATACATTGAATTACTGCTAGTTTTTCTGTAATAGCCAATCTTTTGTAATTACACTTACAAAACCAAAAACATTGTTTTCTAAAAGAACATTGATTTTCTCAAAAATGGACGGATAGAATCACACGAAAAAGCTTGAAATCAACGTCAAGTAGAGAAGTACAATGAAAAAAGCTATATTGTCACTGAATTACCGCTAGTTTGTCAAGATTAGCTTATATCTTGCAAAGACACTAAAAAGGCCTAAAACATTGTTTACCAAACAAAAAATTAATTTACTCAAAAATGGTCAAATAAAATCACATGAATATCTCGAAATAAATGTTATGTAGAGACATAAAAATGAAAACAAGCTATTTTGTCATTGAATTACTGCTAGTTTGTCAATAATAGCTTATTTATCGCATTCCCACTAACAAGGCCTAAAAGAATGTTTACTACAAAAATATTACTTTTCTAAAAGTGGTCGAAAAAAATTGCATGAAAATGCTTGAAATAAATGTAAAGTAAAGAACTACAATAAAATGAAAAGCTCTTTTGTCATTGAATTATTGCTAGGTTGTTAATAAGAGCTTATATCTTGGAAAGAAAACTAACTAGACCTAAAACATTGTTTTCTAAATAAAACATTAATTTACTCAAAAAGGGTCGAATAAAATCACAATGAAAATGCTTAAAATAAGTGAAATGTAAAGAGCTACAATGAAAACATACTCTTTTGTCATCGATTTTCTGCAAGTTTGTCAGTAATAGTTTATGTTTTGCTATGACATTAACAAGGCGTAAAAGAATGTTAACTACAAAAACATTTATTTTCTCAAAAGTGATTGAAAGAAATCACATAAGAATGCTTGAAATCAATGAAAAGTGAAGAAATACAATGAAAACAAGGTATTTATACATTGACTTACTGCTAGTTTTTCAGTAATAGCCTATCTCTTCCAATGAAAATAGCAAGGCCTAAAACATCATTTACTACAAAAACATTAATTTTTTCAATTATCGTCGAATAAAATCGAATGAAAATGCTTAAAATCAGTGAAAAGTAAAGAGCTACAATGAAAACATACTCTTTTGACATTAATTTACTGCTAGTTTGTCAGTAATAGTTTATGTTTTGCAATGACATTAACAAGGCGTGAAAGAATGTTTACTACCAAAACATTAATTTTCTCAAATGTGATGGAATGAAATCACATCAAAATGCTTGAATTCAATGTAAAGTAAAGAACTACAATGAAAACAAGATCTTTATACATTGACTCACTGCTAGTTTTTCAGTAATAGCCTTTCTTTTGCAATGACACTAACAAGGCCTAAAACATTGTATACTAAACAAACATAGATTTTCTCAATAATGCTCGAATAAAAACGCATGAAAAAGCTTGAAATCAATGTAAAATAAAGAACTACAATGAAAACAATCTCTATTGTCATTGAATTATTGATAGTTTGTCAATAATAGCATAAATTTTGCGAAGACACTAACAAGACCTAAAACATTCCATACAACAAAAACATTGATTTTCTCAAAAATGGTCGAGTACATTTTCATGAAAAAGCTTGAAATCAATCCAAAATACAGAACTACTATGGAAAATGGCTATTTATATATTGAATTAGCGCTAGACTTTCAGTAATAACCTATCTTTTGCAATGACACTAACAAGGCTTTAAATATTGTTTTCTAGGAAAACATTGATTTTCTCAAAAATGGGCGGATAAAATCACTTCCAAAAGCTTGAAATCAATGTCAAGTAGAAAAGTACAATGAAAACAAGCTCTTTTGTCGTTGAATTATAGCTAGTTTGTCAATAATAGCTTATATCTTGCAAAGACACTAACAAGACCTAAAACATTGTTTACTAAATACAAAATTAATTTTCTCAAAATTGTCAAATAAGATCAAATGAAAATGCTCGAAATAAATGTAAAGTACAGACATAAAAATGAAAACATGCTATTTTGTCATTGAATTACTGCTAGTTTGTCAATAATAGCTTATGTATTGCATTGACACTAACAAGGCCTAAAAGAATGTTTACTTCAAAAACATTACTTTTCTAAAAGTGGTCGAATAAAATTACATGAAGATGCTTCAAATCAATGTAAAGTAAAGAGCTACAATAAAAAAACAAGCTCTTTTGTCATTGAATCATTGCTAGGTTGTTAATAATAGCTAATATCTTGCAAAGACACTAACAAGGCCTAAAACATTGTTTTATAAATAAAACATTAATTTACTCACAAATGGTCGAATAGAATCACAATGAAAATGCTTAAAATCAGTGAAATGTAAAGAGCTACAATAAAAACATACTCTTTTGTCATTGATTTACTGCAAGTTTGTCAGTAATAGTTTATGTTTTGCAATGACACTTACAAGGCGTAAAAGAATTTTTACTCCAAAAACATTAATTTTTCTCAATGAGATCTAATGAAATCGCATGAAAATGTGTGAAATCAAAGAGAAGTGAAGAACTACAATGAAAAAAAGTTATTTATACATTGACTTACTGCTAGTTTTTCAGTAATAGCCTATCTCTTGCAATGAAACTAACAAGGCCTAAAACATCATTTACCACAAAAACATTAATTTTTTCAAATATCGTCGAATAAAATCTAATGAAAATGCCTGTAATCAATGTAATGTAGAGAACTACAATGATAACAAGCTGTTTTGTCATTGAATTAATCTTAGTTTGTCAATAATTGCATATATATTGCATTGACACTAACAAGGCCTAAAAGAATGTTTACTAAACAAACATTAATTTTCTCAAAAATGGTCGAATAAAAACACATAAAAAAACTAGAAATCAATGTAAAATAAAGAACTACAATGAAAACAAGCTCTTTTGTCATTGAATTATTGCTAGTTTGTCAATAATAGCTTATATCTTGCAAAGGCACTAACAATGCCTAAAACATTGTTTACTAAAGAGAAAATAAATTTACTAAGAATTTGTCGAATAGTATCACATGAAAGAGCTTGAAATCAATGTAAAATATAGAACTACAATGAAGACAAGCTATTTATACATTGAATTACTGCTAGTTTTTCTGTAATAGCCAATCTTTTGTAATTACACTTACAAAACCAAAAACATTGTTTTCTAAAAGAACATTGATTTTCTCAAAAATGGACTGATAGAATCACACGAAAAAGCTTGAATTCAACGTCAAGTAGAGAAGTACAATGAAAAAAAGCTATATTGTCACTGAATTACCGCTAGTTTGTCAAGATTAGCTTATATCTTGCAAAGACACTAAAAAGGCCTAAAACATTGTTTACCAAATAAAAAAATAATTTACTCAAATATGGTCAAATAAAATCACATGAATATCTCGAAATAAATGTTATGTAGAGACATTAAAATGAAAACAAGCTATTTTGTTATTGAATTACTGCTAGTTTGTCAATAATAGCTTATGTATCGCATTCCCACTAACAAGGCCTAAAAGAATGTTTGCTACAAAAACATTATTTTTCTAAAAGTGGTCGAAAAAAAATTGCATGAAAATGCTTGAAATAACTGTAAAGTAAAGAACTACAATAAAATGAAAAGCTCTTTTGTCATTGAATTATTGATAGGTTGTTAATAAGAGCTTATATCTTGGAAAGAAACTAACAACGCCTAAAACATTATTTACTACAAAAACATTAATTTTTTCAAATATCTTCGAATAAAATCTAATGAAAATGCTTAAAATCAGTGAAAAGTAAAGAGCTACAATGAAAACATACTCTTTTGACATTGATTTACTGCTAGTTTGTCAGTAATAGTTTATGTTTTGCAATGACATTAACAAGGCGTAAATGAATGTTTACTACAAAAACATTTATTTTCTCAAAAGTGATTGAAAGAAATCACATTAGAATGCTTGAAATCAATGAAAAGTGAAGATATACAATGAAAACAAGTTATTTATACATTGACTAACTGCTAGTTTTTCAGTAATAGCCTATCTCTTGCAATGAAACTAACAAGGCCTAAAACATTGTTTTATAAATAAAACATTAATTTACTCAAAAATGGTCGAATAGAATCACATGAAATTGAAATTGAATTAATCTTAGTTTGTCAATAATAGCATATGTATTGCATTGACACTAACAAGGCCTAAAAGAATGTTTACTAAACAAACATTAATTTTCTCAAAAATGATCGAATAAAAACACATAAAAAAACTAGAAATCAATGTAAAATAAAGAACTACAATGAAAACAAGCTCTTTTGTCATTGAATTATTGCTAGTTTGTCAATAATAGCTTATATCTTGCAAAGACACTAACAATGCCTAAAACTTTTTTTACTAAAGAGAAAATAAATTTACTCAGAATTTGTCGAATAGTATCACATGAAAGAGCTTGAAATCAATGTAAAATATAGAACTACAATGAAGACAAGCTATTTATACATTGAATTACTGCTAGTTTTTCTGTAATAGCCAATCTTTTGTAATTACACTTACAAAACCAAAAACATTGTTTTCTAAAAGAACATTGATTTTCTCAAAAATGGACGGATAGAATCACACGAAAAAGCTTGAAATCAACGTCAAGTAGAGAAGTACAATGAAAAAAAGCTATTTTGTTATTGAATTACTGCTAGTTTGTCAATAATAGCTTATGTATCGCATTCCCATTAACAAGGCCTGAAAGAATGTTTACTACAAAAACATTTCTTTTCTGAAAGTGGTCGAAAAAAAATTGCATGAAAATGCTTGAAATAACTGTAAAGTAAAGAACTACAATAAAATGAAAAGCTCTTTTGTCATTGAATTATTGATAGGTTGCTAATAAGAGCTTATATCTTGGAAAGAAACTAACAACGCCTAAAACATTAGTTACTACAAAAACATTAATTTTTTCAAATATCGTCGAATAAAATCTAATGAAAATGCTTCAAATCAGTGAAGTGTAAAGAACTACAATGAAAACATACTCTTTTGTCATTGATTTACTGCTAGTTTGTCAGTAATAGTTTATGTTTTGCATTGACATTAACAAGGCGTAAAAGAATGTTTACTACCAAAACATTAATTTTCTCAAATGTGATGGAATGAAATCACATCAAAATGCTTGAATTCAATGTAAAATATAGAACTACAATGAAGACAAGCTATTTATACATTGAATTACTGCTAGTTTTTCTGTAATAGCCAATCTTTTGTAATTACACTTACAAAACCAAAAACATTGTTTTCTAAAAGAACATTGATTTTCTCAAAAATGGACGGATAGAATCACACGAAAAAGCTTGAAATCAACGTCAAGTAGAGAAGTACAATGAAAAAAAGCTATTTTGTTATTGAATTACTGCTAGTTTGTCAATAATAGCTTATGTATCGCATTCCCATTAACAAGGCCTAAAAGAATGTTTACTACAAAAACATTACTTTTCTGAAAGTGGTCGAAAAAAAATTGCATGAAAATGCTTGAAATAACTGTAAAGTAAAGAACTACAATAAAATGAAAAGCTCTTTTGTCATTGAATTATTGATAGGTTGCTAATAAGAGCTTATATCTTGGAAAGAAACTAACAACGCCTAAAACATTAGTTACTACAAAAACATTAATTTTTTCAAATATCGTCGAATAAAATCTAATGAAAATGCTTAAAATCAGTGAAGAGTAAAGAACTACAATGAAAACATACTCTTTTGTCATTGATTTACTGCTAGTTTGTCAGTAATAGTTTATGTTTTGCATTGACATTAACAAGGCGTAAAAGAATGTTTACTACCAAAACATTAATTTTCTCAAAAGTGATTGAAAGAAATCACATGAGAATGCTTGAAATCAATGAAAATTGAAGATATACAATGAAAACAAGTTATTTATACATTGACTAACTGCTAGTTTTTCAGTAATAGCCTATCTCTTGCAATGAAACTAACAAGGCCTAAAACATTGTTTTATAAATAAAACATTAATTTACTCAAAAATGGTCGAATAGAATCACATGAAATTGAAATTGAATTAATCTTAGTTTGTCAATAATAGCATATGTATTGCATTGACACTAACAAGGCCTAAAAGAATGTTTACTAAACAAACATTAATTTTCTCAAAAATGATCGAATAAAAACACATAAAAAAACTAGAAATCAATGTAAAATAAAGAACTACAATGAAAACAAGCTCTTTTGTCATTGAATTATTGCTAGTTTGTCAATAATAGCTTATATCTTGCAAAGACACTAACAATGCCTAAAACTTTTTTTACTAAAGAGAAAATAAATTTACTCAGAATTTGTCGAATAGTATCACATGAAAGAGCTTGAAATCAATGTAAAATATAGAACTACAATGAAGACAAGCTATTTATACATTGAATTACTGCTAGTTTTTCTGTAATAGCCAATCTTTTGTAATTACACTTACAAAACCAAAAACATTGTTTTCTAAAAGAACATTGATTTTCTCAAAAATGGACGGATAGAATCACACGAAAAAGCTTGAAATCAACGTCAAGTAGAGAAGTACAATGAAAAAAAGCTATTTTGTTATTGAATTACTGCTAGTTTGTCAATAATAGCTTATGTATCGCATTCCCATTAACAAGGCCTGAAAGAATGTTTACTACAAAAACATTTCTTTTCTGAAAGTGGTCGAAAAAAAATTGCATGAAAATGCTTGAAATAACTGTAAAGTAAAGAACTACAATAAAATGAAAAGCTCTTTTGTCATTGAATTATTGATAGGTTGCTAATAAGAGCTTATATCTTGGAAAGAAACTAACAACGCCTAAAACATTAGTTACTACAAAAACATTAATTTTTTCAAATATCGTCGAATAAAATCTAATGAAAATGCTTCAAATCAGTGAAGTGTAAAGAACTACAATGAAAACATACTCTTTTGTCATTGATTTACTGCTAGTTTGTCAGTAATAGTTTATGTTTTGCATTGACATTAACAAGGCGTAAAAGAATGTTTACTACCAAAACATTAATTTTCTCAAATGTGATGGAATGAAATCACATCAAAATGCTTGAATTCAATGTAAAATATAGAACTACAATGAAGACAAGCTATTTATACATTGAATTACTGCTAGTTTTTCTGTAATAGCCAATCTTTTGTAATTACACTTACAAAACCAAAAACATTGTTTTCTAAAAGAACATTGATTTTCTCAAAAATGGATGGATAGAATCACACGAAAAAGCTTGAAATCAACGTCAAGTAGAGAAGTACAATGAAAAAAAGCTATTTTGTTATTGAATTACTGCTAGTTTGTCAATAATAGCTTATGTATCGCATTCCCATTAACAAGGCCTAAAAGAATGTTTACTACAAAAACATTACTTTTCTGAAAGTGGTCGAAAAAAAATTGCATGAAAATGCTTGAAATAACTGTAAAGTAAAGAACTACAATAAAATGAAAAGCTCTTTTGTCATTGAATTATTGATAGGTTGCTAATAAGAGCTTATATCTTGGAAAGAAACTAACAACGCCTAAAACATTAGTTACTACAAAAACATTAATTTTTTCAAATATCGTCGAATAAAATCTAATGAAAATGCTTAAAATCAGTGAAGAGTAAAGAACTACAATGAAAACATACTCTTTTGTCATTGATTTACTGCTAGTTTGTCAGTAATAGTTTATGTTTTGCATTGACATTAACAAGGCGTAAAAGAATGTTTACTACCAAAACATTAATTTTCTCAAATGTGATGGAATGAAATCACATCAAAATGCTTGAATTCAATGTAAAATATAGAACTACAATGAAGACAAGCTATTTATACATTGAATTACTGCTAGTTTTTCTGTAATAGCCAATCTTTTGTAATTACACTTACAAAACCAAAAACATTGTTTTCTAAAAGAACATTGATTTTCTCAAAAATGGACGGATAGAATCACACGAAAAAGCTTGAAAATCAACGTCAAGTAGAGAAGTACAATGAAAAAAGCTATATTGTCACTGAATTACCGCTAGTTTGTCAAGATTAGCTTATATCTTGCAAAGACACTAAAAAGGCCTAAAACATTGTTTACCAAATAAAAAATTAATTTACTCAAAAATGGTCAAATAAAATCACATGAATATCTCGAAATAAATGTTATGTAGAGACATAAAAATGAAAACAAGCTATTTTGTCATTGAATTACTGCTAGTTTGTCAATAATAGCTTATGTATCGCATTCCCACTAACAAGGCCTAAAAGAATGTTTACTACAAAAACATTACTTTTCTAAAAGTGGTCGAAAAAAAACACATAAAAAAACTAGAAATCAATGTAAAATAAAGAACTACAATGAAAACAAGCTCTTTTGTCATTGAATTATTGCTAGTTTGTCAATAATAGCTTATATCTTGCAAAGGCACTAACAATGCCTAAAACATTGTTTACTAAAGAGAAAATAAATTTACTAAGAATCTGTCGAATAGTATCACATGAAAGAGCTTGAAATCAATGTAAAATATAGAACTACAATGAAGACAAGCTATTTATACATTGAATTACTGCTAGTTTTTCTGTAATAGCCAATCTTTTGTAATTACACTTACAAAACCAAAAACATTGTTTTCTAAAAGAACATTGATTTTCTCAAAAATGGACTGATAGAATCACACGAAAAAGCTTGAATTCAACGTCAAGTAGAGAAGTACAATGAAAAAAGCTATATTGTCACTGAATTACCGCTAGTTTGTCAAGATTAGCTTATATCTTGCAAAGACACTAAAAAGGCCTAAAACATTGTTTACCAAATAAAAAAATAATTTACTCAAATATGGTCAAATAAAATCACATGAATATCTCGAAATAAATGTTATGTAGAGACATTAAAATGAAAACAAGCTATTTTGTTATTGAATTACTGCTAGTTTGTCAATAATAGCTTATGTATCGCATTCCCACTAACAAGGCCTAAAAGAATGTTTGCTACAAAAACATTACTTTTCTAAAAGTGGTCGAAAAAAAATTGCATGAAAATGCTTGAAATAACTGTAAAGTAAAGAACTACAATAAAATGAAAAGCTCTTTTGTCATTGAATTATTGATAGGTTGTTAATAAGAGCTTATATCTTGGAAAGAAACTAACAACGCCTAAAACATTATTTACTACAAAAACATTAATTTTTTCAAATATCTTCGAATAAAATCTAATGAAAATGCTTAAAATCAGTGAAAAGTAAAGAGCTACAATGAAAACATACTCTTTTGACATTGATTTACTGCTAGTTTGTCAGTAATAGTTTATGTTTTGCAATGACATTAACAAGGCGTAAATGAATGTTTACTACAAATACATTTATTTTCTCAAAAGTGATTGAAAGAAATCACATGAGAATGCTTGAAATCAATGAAAAGTGAAGATATACAATGAAAACAAGTTATTTATACATTGACTTACTGCTAGTTTTTCAGTAATAGCCTATCTCTTGCAATGAAACTAACAAGGCCTAAAACATTGTTTTATAAATAAAACATTAATTTACTCAAAAATGGTCGAATAGAATCACATGAAATTGAAATTGAATTAATCTTAGTTTGTCAATATTAGCATATGTATTGCGTTGACACTAACAAGGCCTAAAAGAATGTTTACTAAACAAACATTAATTTTCTCAAAAATGATCGAATAAAAACACATAAAAAAACTAGAAATCAATGTAAAATAAAGAACTACAATGAAAACAAGCTCTTTTGTCATTGAATTATTGCTAGTTTGTCAATAATAGCTTATATCTTGCAAAGACACTAACAATGCCTAAAACTTTTTTTACTAAAGAGAAAATAAATTTACTCAGAATTTGTCGAATAGTATCACATGAAAGAGCTTGAAATCAATGTAAAATATAGAACTACAATGAAGACAAGCTATTTATACATTGAATTACTGCTAGTTTTTCTGTAATAGCCAATCTTTTGTAATTACACTTACAAAACCAAAAACATTGTTTTCTAAAAGAACATTGATTTTCTCAAAAATGGACGGATAGAATCACACGAAAAAGCTTGAAATCAACGTCAAGTAGAGAAGTACAATGAAAAAAAGCTATTTTGTTATTGAATTACTGCTAGTTTGTCAATAATAGCTTATGTATCGCATTCCCATTAACAAGGCCTAAAAGAATGTTTACTACAAAAACATTACTTTTCTGAAAGTGGTCGAAAAAAAATTGCATGAAAATGCTTGAAATAACTGTAAAGTAAAGAACTACAATAAAATGAAAAGCTCTTTTGTCATTGTATTATTGATAGGTTGCTAATAAGAGCTTATATCTTGGAAAGAAACTAACAACGCCTAAAACATTAGTTACTACAAAAACATTAATTTTTTCAAATATCGTCGAATAAAATCTAATGAAAATGCTTAAAATCAGTGAAGTGTAAAGAACTACAATGAAAACATACTCTTTTGTCATTGATTTACTGCTAGTTTGTCAGTAATAGTTTATGTTTTGCATTGACATTAACAAGGCGTAAAAGAATGTTTACTACCAAAACATTAATTTTCTCAAATGTGATGGAATGAAATCACATCAAAATGCTTGAATTCAATGTAAAATATAGAACTGCAATGAAGACAAGCTATTTATACATTGAATTACTGCTAGTTTTTCTGTAATAGCCAATCTTTTGTAATTACACTTACAAAACCAAAAACATTGTTTTCTAAAAGAACATTGATTTTCTCAAAAATGGACGGATAGAATCACACGAAAAAGCTTGAAATCAACGTCAAGTAGAGAAGTACAATGAAAAAAAGCTATTTTGTTATTGAATTACTGCTAGTTTGTCAATAATAGCTTATGTATCGCATTCCCATTAACAAGGCCTAAAAGAATGTTTACTACAAAAACATTACTTTTCTGAAAGTGGTCGAAAAAAAATTGCATGAAAATGCTTGAAATAACTGTAAAGTAAAGAACTACAATAAAATGAAAAGCTCTTTTGTCATTGAATTATTGATAGGTTGCTAATAAGAGCTTATATCTTGGAAAGAAACTAACAACGCCTAAAACATTAGTTACTACAAAAATATTAATTTTTTCAAATATCGTCGAATAAAATCTAATGAAAATGCTTAAAATCAGTGAAGAGTAAAGAACTACAATGAAAACATACTCTTTTGTCATTGATTTACTGCTAGTTTGTCAGTAATAGTTTATGTTTTGCATTGACATTAACAAGGCGTAAAAGAATGTTTACTACCAAAACATTAATTTTCTCAAATGTGATGGAATGAAATCACATCAAAATGCTTGAATTCAATGTAAAATATAGAACTACAATGAAGACAAGCTATTTATACATTGAATTACTGCTAGTTTTTCTGTAATAGCCAATCTTTTGTAATTACACTTACAAAACCAAAAACATTGTTTTCTAAAAGAACATTGATTTTCTCAAAAATGGACGGATAGAATCACACGAAAAAGCTTGAAATCAACGTCAAGTAGAGAAGTACAATGAAAAAAGCTATATTGTCACTGAATTACCGCTAGTTTGTCAAGATTAGCTTATATCTTGCAAAGACACTAAAAAGGCCTAAAACATTGTTTACCAAATAAAAAATTAATTTACTCAAAAATGGTCAAATAAAATCACATGAATATCTCGAAATAAATGTTATGTAGAGACATAAAAATGAAAACAAGCTATTTTGTCATTGAATTACTGCTAGTTTGTCAATAATAGCTTATGTATCGCATTCCCACTAACAAGGCCTAAATGAATGTTTACTACAAAAACATTACTTTTCTAAAAGTGGTCGAAAAAAAACACATAAAAAAACTAGAAATCAATGTAAAATAAAGAACTACAATGAAAACAAGCTCTTTTGTCATTGAATTATTGCTAGTTTGTCAATAATAGCTTATATCTTGCAAAGGCACTAACAATACCTAAAACATTGTTTACTAAAGAGAAAATAAATTTACTAAGAATCTGTCGAATAGTATCACATGAAAGAGCTTGAAATCAATGTAAAATATAGAACTACAATGAAGACAAGCTATTTATACATTGAATTACTGCTAGTTTTTCTGTAATAGCCAATCTTTTGTAATTACACTTACAAAACCAAAAACATTGTTTTCTAAAAGAACATTGATTTTCTCAAAAATGGACTGATAGAATCACACGAAAAAGCTTGAATTCAACGTCAAGTAGAGAAGTACAATGAAAAAAAGCTATATTGTCACTGAATTACCGCTAGTTTGTCAAGATTAGCTTATATCTTGCAAAGACACTAAAAAGGCCTAAAACATTGTTTACCAAATAAAAAAATAATTTACTCAAATATGGTCAAATAAAATCACATGAATATCTCGAAATAAATGTTATGTAGAGACATTAAAATGAAAACAAGCTATTTTGTTATTGAATTACTGCTAGTTTGTCAATAATAGCTTATGTATCGCATTCCCACTAACAAGGCCTAAAAGAATGTTTGCTACAAAAACATTACTTTTCTAAAAGTGGTCGAAAAAAAATTGCATGAAAATGCTTGAAATAACTGTAAAGTAAAGAACTACAATAAAATGAAAAGCTCTTTTGTCATTGAATTATTGATAGGTTGTTAATAAGAGCTTATATCTTGGAAAGAAACTAACAACGCCTAAAACATTATTTACTACAAAAACATTAATTTTTTCAAATATCTTCGAATAAAATCTAATGAAAATGCTTAAAATCAGTGAAAAGTAAAGAGCTACAATGAAAACATACTCTTTTGACATTGATTTACTGCTAGTTTGTCAGTAATAGTTTATGTTTTGCAATGACATTAACAAGGCGTAAATGAATGTTTACTACAAATACATTTATTTTCTCAAAAGTGATTGAAAGAAATCACATGAGAATGCTTGAAATCAATGAAAAGTGAAGATATACAATGAAAACAAGTTATTTATACATTGACTTACTGCTAGTTTTTCAGTAATAGCCTATCTCTTGCAATGAAACTAACAAGGCCTAAAACATTGTTTTATAAATAAAACATTAATTTACTCAAAAATGGTCGAATAGAATCACATGAAATTGAAATTGAATTAATCTTAGTTTGTCAATAATAGCATATGTATTGCATTGACACTAACAAGGCCTAAAAGAATGTTTACTAAACAAACATTAATTTTCTCAAAAATGATCGAATAAAAACACATAGAAAAACTAGAAATCAATGTAAAATAAAGAACTACAATGAAAACAAGCTCTTTTGTCATTGAATTATTGCTAGTTTGTCAATAATAGCTTATATCTTGCAAAGACACTAACAATGCCTAAAACTTTTTTTACTAAAGAGAAAATAAATTTACTCAGAATTTGTCGAATAGTATCACATGAAAGAGCTTGAAACCAATGTAAAATATAGAACTACAATGAAGACAAGCTATTTATACATTGAATTACTGCTAGTTTTTCTGTAATAGCCAATCTTTTGTAATTACACTTACAAAACCAAAAACATTGTTTTCTAAAAGAACATTGATTTTCTCAAAAATGGACGGATAGAATCACACGAAAAAGCTTGAAATCAACGTCAAGTAGAGAAGTACAATGAAAAAAAGCTATTTTGTTATTGAATTACTGCTAGTTTGTCAATAATAGCTTATGTATCGCATTCCCATTAACAAGGCCTAAAAGAATGTTTACTACAAAAACATTACTTTTCTGAAAGTGGTCGAAAAAAAATTGCATGAAAATGCTTGAAATAACTGTAAAGTAAAGAACTACAATAAAATGAAAAGCTCTTTTGTCATTGAATTATTGATAGGTTGCTAATAAGAGCTTATATCTTGGAAAGAAACTAACAACGCCTAAAACATTAGTTACTACAAAAACATTAATTTTTTCAAATATCGTCGAATAAAATCTAATGAAAATGCTTAAAATCAGTGAAGTGTAAAGAACTACAATGAAAACATACTCTTTTGTCATTGATTTACTGCTAGTTTGTCAGTAATAGTTTATGTTTTGCATTGACATTAACAAGGCGTAAAAGAATGTTTACTAAACAAACATTAATTTTCTCAAAAATGATCGAATAAAAACACATAAAAAAACTAGAAATCAATGTAAAATAAAGAACTACAATGAAAACAAGCTCTTTTGTCATTGAATTATTGCTAGTTTGTCAATAATAGCTTATATCTTGCAAAGACACTAACAATGCCTAAAACTTTTTTTACTAAAGAGAAAATAAATTTACTCAGAATTTGTCGAATAGTATCACATGAAAGAGCTTGAAATCAATGTAAAATATAGAACTACAATGAAGACAAGCTATTTATACATTGAATTACTGCTAGTTTTTCTGTAATAGCCAATCTTTTGTAATTACACTTACAAAACCAAAAACATTGTTTTCTAAAAGAACATTGATTTTCTCAAAAATGGACGGATAGAATCACACGAAAAAGCTTGAAATCAACGTCAAGTAGAGAAGTACAATGAAAAAAAGCTATTTTGTTATTGAATTACTGCTAGTTTGTCAATAATAGCTTATGTATCGCATTCCCATTAACAAGGCCTAAAAGAATGTTTACTACAAAAACATTACTTTTCTGAAAGTGGTCGAAAAAAAATTGCATGAAAATGCTTGAAATAACTGTAAAGTAAAGAACTACAATAAAATGAAAAGCTCTTTTGTCATTGAATTATTGATAGGTTGCTAATAAGAGCTTATATCTTGGAAAGAAAATAACAACGCCTAAAACATTAGTTACTACAAAAACATTAATTTTTTCAAATATCGTCGAATAAAATGTAATGAAAATGCTTCAAATCAGTGAAGTGTAAAGAACTACAATGAAACCATACTCTTTTGTCATTGATTTACTGCTAGTTTGTCAGTAATAGTTTATGTTTTGCATTGACATTAACAAGGCGTAAAAGAATGTTTACTACCAAAACATTAATTTTCTCAAATGTGATGGAATGAAATCACATCAAAATGCTTGAATTCAATGTAAAATATAGAACTACAATGAAGACAAGCTATTTATACATTGAATTACTGCTAGTTTTTCTGTAATAGCCAATCTTTTGTAATTACACTTACAAAACCAAAAACATTGTTTTCTAAAAGAACATTGATTTTCTCAAAAATGGACGGATAGAATCACACGAAAAAGCTTGAAATCAACGTCAAGTAGAGAAGTACAATGAAAAAAAGCTATTTTGTTATTGAATTACTGCTAGTTTGTCAATAATAGCTTATGTATCGCATTCCCATTAACAAGGCCTAAAAGAATGTTTACTACAAAAACATTACTTTTCTGAAAGTGGTCGAAAAAAAATTGCATGAAAATGCTTGAAATAACTGTAAAGTAAAGAACTACAATAAAATGAAAAGCTCTTTTGTCATTGAATTATTGATAGGTTGCTAATAAGAGCTTATATCTTGGAAAGAAACTAACAACGCCTAAAACATTAGTTACTACAAAAACATTAATTTTTTCAAATATCGTCGAATAAAATCTAATGAAAATGCTTAAAATCAGTGAAGAGTAAAGAACTACAATGAAAACATACTCTTTTGTCATTGATTTACTGCTAGTTTGTCAGTAATAGTTTATGTTTTGCATTGACATTAACAAGGCGTAAAAGAATGTTTACTACCAAAACATTAATTTTCTCAAATGTGATGGAATGAAATCACATCAAAATGCTTGAATTCAATGTAAAATATAGAACTACAATGAAGACAAGCTATTTATACATTGAATTACTGCTAGTTTTTCTGTAATAGCCAATCTTTTGTAATTACACTTACAAAACCAAAAACATTGTTTTCTAAAAGAACATTGATTTTCTCAAAAATGGACGGATAGAATCACACGAAAAAGCTTGAAATCAACGTCAAGTAGAGAAGTACAATGAAAAAAGCTATATTGTCACTGAATTACCGCTAGTTTGTCAAGATTAGCTTATATCTTGCAAAGACACTAAAAAGGCCTAAAACATTGTTTACCAAATAAAAAATTAATTTACTCAAAAATGGTCAAATAAAATCACATGAATATCTCGAAATAAATGTTATGTAGAGACATAAAAATGAAAACAAGCTATTTTGTCATTGAATTACTGCTAGTTTGTCAATAATAGCTTATGTATCGCATTCCCACTAACAAGGCCTAAATGAATGTTTACTACAAAAACATTACTTTTCTAAAAGTGGTCGAAAAAAAACACATAAAAAAACTAGAAATCAATGTAAAATAAAGAACTACAATGAAAACAAGCTCTTTTGTCATTGAATTATTGCTAGTTTGTCAATAATAGCTTATATCTTGCAAAGGCACTAACAATACCTAAAACATTGTTTACTAAAGAGAAAATAAATTTACTAAGAATCTGTCGAATAGTATCACATGAAAGAGCTTGAAATCAATGTAAAATATAGAACTACAATGAAGACAAGCTATTTATACATTGAATTACTGCTAGTTTTTCTGTAATAGCCAATCTTTTGTAATTACACTTACAAAACCAAAAACATTGTTTTCTAAAAGAACATTGATTTTCTCAAAAATGGACTGATAGAATCACACGAAAAAGCTTGAATTCAACGTCAAGTAGAGAAGTACAATGAAAAAAAGCTATATTGTCACTGAATTACCGCTAGTTTGTCAAGATTAGCTTATATCTTGCAAAGACACTAAAAAGGCCTAAAACATTGTTTACCAAATAAAAAAATAATTTACTCAAATATGGTCAAATAAAATCACATGAATATCTCGAAATAAATGTTATGTAGAGACATTAAAATGAAAACAAGCTATTTTGTTATTGAATTACTGCTAGTTTGTCAATAATAGCTTATGTATCGCATTCCCACTAACAAGGCCTAAAAGAATGTTTACTACAAAAACATTACTTTTCTAAAAGTGGTCGAAAAAAATTGCATGAAAATGCTTGAAATAAATGTAAAGTAAAGAACTACAATAAAATGAAAAGCTCTTTTGTCATTGAATTATTGCTAGGTTGTTAATAAGAGCTTATATCTTGGAAAGAAAACTAACTAGACCTAAAACATTGTTTTCTAAATAAAACATTAATTTACTCAAAAGGGGTCGAATAGAATCACAATGAAAATGCTTAAAATAAGTGAAATGTAAAGAGCTACAATGAAAACATACTCTTTTGTCATCGATTTTCTGCAAGTTTGTCAGTAATAGTTTATGTTTTGCTATGACATTAACAAGGCGTAAAAGAATGTTAACTACAAAAACATTTATTTTCTCAAAAGTGATTGAAAGAAATCACATAAGAATGCTTGAAATCAATGAAAAGTGAAGAAATACAATGAAAACAAGGTATTTATACATTGACTTACTGCTAGTTTTTCAGTAATAGCCTATCTCTTCCAATGAAAATAGCAAGGCCTAAAACATCATTTACTACAAAAACATTAATTTTTTCAAATATCGTCGAATAAAATCGAATGAAAATGCTTAAAATCAGTGAAAAGTAAAGAGCTACAATGAAAACATACTCTTTTGAAATTAATTTACTGCTAGTTTGTCAGTAATAGTTTATGTTTTGCAATGACATTAACAAGGCGTGAAAGAATGTTTACTACCAAAACATTAATTTTCTCAAATGTGATGGAATGAAATCACATCAAAATGCTTGAATTCAATGAAAAGTAAAGAACTACAATGAAAACAAGATCTTTATACATTGACTCACTGCTAGTTTTTCAGTAATAGCCTTTCTTTTGCAATGACACTAACAAGGCCTAAAACATTGTATACTAAACAAACATAGATTTTCTCAATAATGCTCGAATAAAAACGCATGAAAATGCTTGAAATCAATGTAAAATAAAGAACTACAATGAAAACAATCTCTATTGTCATTGAATTATTGATAGTTTGTCAATAATAGCATAAATTTTGCGAAGACACTAACAAGGCCTAAAACACTGATTACTAAAAAGAAAAAAATTTACTCAGAAAGGGTCGAATCAAATCACATAGAAAAGCTTGAAATCAAATTAAAATACAGAACTGCAATGAGAACAAGCTCTATTGTCATTGAATTACTCTTAGTTTGTCAGTAATAGGTTATGTCTTGCAACAACAATAACAAGACCTAAAACATTCCATACAACAAAAACATTGATTTTCTCAAAAATGGTCGAGTACATTTTCATGAAAAAGCTTGAAATCAATCCAAAATACAGAACTACTATGGAAAATGGCTATTTATATATTGAATTAGCGCTAGACTTTCAGTAATAACCTATCTTTTGCAATGACACTAACAAGGCTTTAAATATTGTTTTCTAGGAAAACATTGATTTTCTCAAAAATGGGCGGATAAAATCACTTCCAAGAGCTTGAAATCAATGTCAAGTAGAAAAGTACAATGAAAACAAGCTCTTTTGTCGTTGAATTATAGCTAGTTTGTCAATAATAGCTTATATCTTGCAAAGACACTAACAAGGCCTTAAACATTGTTTACTAAATACAAAATTAATTTTCTCAAAATTGTCAAATAAGATCAAATGAAAATGCTCGAAATAAATGTAAAGTACAGACATAAAAATGAAAACATGCTATTTTGTCATTGAATTACTGCTAGTTTGTCAATAATAGCTTATGTATTGCATTGACACTAACAAGGCCTAAAAGAATGTTTACTTCAAAAACATTACTTTTCTAAAAGTGGTCGAATAAAATTACATGAAAATGCTTGAAATCAATGTAAAGTATAGAGCTACAATAAAAAAACAAGCTCTTTTGTCATTGAATCATTGCTAGGTTGTTAATAATAGCTTATATTTTGCAAAGACACTAACAAGGCCTAAAACATTGTTTTATAAATAAAACATTAATTTGCTCAAAAATGGTCGAATAGAATCACATGAAATTGCTTGAAATCAGTAAAAAGTAAAGAGCTACAATGAAAACATACTCTTTTGTCATTGATTTACTGCTAGTTTGTCAGTAATAGTTTATGTTTTGCAATGACACTAACAAGGCGTAAAAGAATTTTTACTCCAAAAATATTAATTTTTCTCAATGAGATCTCATGAAATCGCATGAAAATGTGTGAAATCAAAGAGAAGTGAAGAACTACAATAAAAACAAGTTATTTATACATTGACTTACTGCTAGTTTTTCAGTAATAGCCTATCTCTTGCAATGAAACTAACAAGGCCTAAAACATCATTTACTACAAAAACATTAATTTTTTCAAATATCGTCGAATAAAATCTAATGAAAATGCCTGAAATCAATGTAATGTAGAGAACTACAATGATAACAAGCTGTTTTGTCATTGAATTAATCTTAGTTTGTCAATAATAGCATATATATTGCATTGACACTAACAAGGCCTAGAAGAATGTTTACTAAACAAACATTAATTTTCTCAAAAATGGTCGAATCAAATCACATAAAAAAGCTTGAAATCAAATTAAAATACAGAACTGCAATGAAAACAAGCTCTTTTCTTATTGAATTATTGCTAGTTTGTCAATAATAGCTTATATCTTGCAAACACTAACAATGCCTAAAACATTGGTTACTAAAGAGAAAATAAATTTACTCAGAATTTGTCGAATAGTATCACATGAAAGAGCTTGAAATCAATGTAAAATATAGAACTACAATGAAGACAAGCTATTTATACATTGAATTCCTGCTAGTTTTTCTGTAATAGCCAATCTTTTGTAATTACACTTACAAAACCAAAAACATTGTTTTCTAAAAGAACATTGATTTTCTCAAAAATGGACGGATAGAATCACACGAAAAAGCATGAAATCAACGTCAAGTAGAGAAGTACAATGAAAGAAAGCTATATTGTCACTGAATTACCGCTAGTTTGTCAAGATTAGCTTATATCTTGCAAAGACACTAAAAAAGGCCTAAAACATTGTTTACCAAATAAAAAATTAATTTACTCAAAAATGGTCAAATAAAATCACATGAATATCTCGAAATAAATGTTATGTAGAGACATAAAAATGAAAACAAGCTATTTTGTCATTGAATTACTGCTAGTTTGTCAATAATAGCTTATGTATCGCATTCCCACTAACAAGGCCTAAAAGAATGTTTACTACAAAAACATTACTTTTCTAAAAGTGGTCGAAAAAAATTGCATGAAAATGATTGAAATAAATGTAAAGTAAAGAACTACAATAAAATGAAAAGCTCTTTTGTCATTGAATTGTTGCTAGGTTGTTAATAAGAGCTTATATCTTGGAAAGAAACTAACAAGACCTAAAACATTGATTTCTAAATGAAACATTAATTTACTCAAAAATGGTCGAATAGAATCACAATGAAAATGCTTAAAATCAGTGAAATGTAAAGAGCTACAATGAAAACATACTCTTTTGTCATTGATTTTCTGCAAGTTTGTCAGTAATAGTTCATGTTTTGCAATGACATTAACAAGGCGTAAAAGAATGTTAACTACAAAAACATTTATTTTCTCAAAAGTGATTGAAAGAAATCACATAGGAATGCTTGAAATCAATGAAAACAAGTTATTTATACATTGACTTACTGCTAGTTTTTCAGTAATAGCCTATCTCTTGCAATGAAACTAACAAGGCCTAAAACATCATTTACTACAAAAACATTAATTTTTTCAAATATCGTCGAATAAAATCTAATGAAAATGCTTAAAATCAGTGAAAAGTAAAGAGCTACAATGAAAACATACTCTTTTGTCATTGATTTACTGCAAGTTTGTCAGTAATAGTTTATGTTTTGCAATGACATTAACAAGGCGTAAAAGAATGTTTACTACAAAAACATTTATTTTATCAAAAGTGATTGAAAGAAATCACATGAGAATGCTTGAAATAAATGTAAAGTAAAGAACTACAATAAAATGAAAAGCTCTTTTGTCATTGAATTATTGCTAGGTTGTTAATAATAGCTTATATCTTGGAAAGACACTAGCAAGGCCTAAAACACTGTTAACTAAAAAGAAATATATTTACTAAGAAATGGTCGACTCAAATCACATGAAAAGGCTTGAAATCAATGAAAAATACAGAACTGCAATGAAGACAAGCTATTAATACATTTGATTACTGCTAGTTTTTCGGTAATAGCTAATGTTTTGCAATTACACTTACAAAGCCTAAAATATTGTTTTCTAAGAGAACATAAATTTTATCAATAATGCTCGAATAACAACGCATGAAAAAGCTTGAAATCAATGTAAAATAAAGAACTACAATGAAAACAATCTCTATTGTCATGGAATTATTGATAGTTTGTCAATTATAGCATAAATTTTGCGTGGACACTAACAAGGCCAAAAACACTGATTACTAAAAAAAAAAAATTTACTCAGAAATGGTCGAATCAAATCACATAAAAAAGCTTGAAATCAAATTAAAATACAGAACTGCAATGAGAACAAGCTCTATTGTCATTGAATTACTCTTAGTTTGTCAGTAATAGGTTATGTCTTGCAACAACACTAACAAGACCTAAAACATTCCATACAACAAAAACATTGATTTTCTCAAAAATGGTCGAGTACCTTTTCATGAAAAAGCTTGAAATCAATCCAAAATACAGAACTACTATGAAAAATGGCTATTTATATATTGAATTAGCGCTAGACTTTCAGTAATAATCTATCTTTTGCAATGACACTAACAAGGCTTTAAATATTGTTTTCTAGGAAAACATTGATTTTCTCAAAAATGGGCGGATAAAATCAATTCCAAAAGCTTGAAATCAATGTCAAGTAGAAAAGTATAATGAAAACAAGCTCTTTTGTCGTTGAACTATAGCTAGTTTGTCAATAATAGCTTATATCTTGCAAAAACACTAACAAGGCCTAAAACATTGTTTACTAATTAAAAAATTAATTTTCTCAAAAATTGTCAAATAAGATCAAACGAAAATGCTCGAAATAAATGTGAAGTACAGACATAAAAATGAGAACAAGCTATTTTGTCATTGAATTACTGCTAGTTTGTCAATAATAGCTTATGTATTGCATTGACACTAGCAAGGCCGAAAAGAATGTTTACTTCAAAAACATTACTTTTCTAAAAGTGGTCGAATAAAATTACATGAAACTGCTTGAAATCAATGTAAATTGATAAACTACAATAAAAAAACAAGCTCTTTTGTCATTGAATCATTGCTAGGTTGTTAATAATAGCTTATATCTTGCAAAGACACTAACAAGGCCTAAAACATTGTTTTATAAATAAAACATTAATTTTCTCAAAAATTGTCAAATAAGATCAAACGAAAATGCTCAAAATAAATGTAAAGTACAGACATAAAAATGAAAACATGCTATTTTGTCATTGAATAACTGCTAGTTTGTCAATAATAGCTTATGTATTGCATTGACACTAACAAGGCCTAAAAGAATGTTTACTTCAAAAACATTACTTTTCTAAAAGTGGTCGAAAAAAATTGCATGAAAATGATTGAAATAAATGTAAAGTAAAGAACTACAATAAAATGAAAAGCTCTTTTGTCATTGAATTGTTGCTAGGTTGTTAATAAGAGCTTATATCTTGGAAAGAAACTAACAAGACCTAAAACATTGATTTCTAAATGAAACATTAATTTACTCAAAAATGGTCGAATAGAATCACAATGAAAATGCTTAAAATCAGTGAAATGTAAAGAGCTACAATGAAAACATACTCTTTTGTCATTGATTTTCTGCAAGTTTGTCAGTAATAGTTCATGTTTTGCAATGACATTAACAAGGCGTAAAAGAATGTTAACTACAAAAACATTTATTTTCTCAAAAGTGATTGAAAGAAATCACATAAGAATGCTTGAAATCAATGAAAACAAGTTATTTATACATTGACTTACTGCTAGTTTTTCAGTAATAGCCTATCTCTTGCAATGAAACTAACAAGGCCTAAAACATCATTTACTACAAAAACATTAATTTTTTCAAATATCGTCGAATAAAATCTAATGAAAATGCTTAAAATCAGTGAAAAGTAAAGAGCTACAATGAAAACATACTCTTTTGTCATTTATTTACTGCAAGTTTGTCAGTAATAGTTTATGTTTTGCAATGACATTAACAAGGCGTAAAAGAATGTTTACTACAAAAACATTTATTTTATCAAAAGTGATTGAAAGAAATCACATGAGAATGCTTGAAATAAATGTAAAGTAAAGAACTACAATAAAATGAAAAGCTCTTTTGTCATTGAATTATTGCTAGGTTGTTAATAATAGCTTATATCTTGGAAAGACACTAGCAAGGCCTAAAACACTGTTAACTAAAACGAAATATATTTACTAAGAAATGGTCGTCTCAAATCACATGAAAAGGCTTGAAATCAATGAAAAATACAGAACTGCAATGAAGACAAGCTATTAATACATTTGATTACTGCTAGTTTTTCGGTAATAGCTAATGTTTTGCAATTACACTTACAAAGCCTAAAATATTGTTTTCTAAGAGAACATAAATTTTATCAATAATGCTCGAATAACAACGCATGAAAAAGCTTGAAATCAATGTAAAATAAAGAACTACAATGAAAACAATCTCTATTGTCATTGAATTATTGATAGTTTGTCAATAATAGCTTATATCTTGCAAAGACACTAACAAGGCCTAAAACATTGTTTGATAAATAAAACATTAATTTTCTCAAAAATTGTCAAATAAGATCAAACGATAATGCTCAAAATAAATGTAAAGTACAGACATAAAAATGAAAACATGCTATTTTGTCATTGAATAACTGCTAGTTTGTCAATAATAGCTTATGTATTAGTCAAGTAGATAATGTCAAGTAGAAAAGTACAATGAAAACGAACTCTTTTGTCGTTGAATTATAGCTAGTTTGTCAATAATAGCTTATATCTTGCAAAGACACTAACAAGGCCTAAAACATTGTTTACTAAATAAAACATTAATTTTCTCAAAAATTGTCAAATAAGATCAAACGAAAATGCTCAAAATAAATGTAAAGTACAGACATAAAAATGAAAACATGCTATTTTGTCATTGAATAACTGCTAATTTGTCAATAATAGCTTATGTATTGCATTGACACTAACAAGGCCTAAAAGAATGTTTACTTCAAAAACATTACTTTTCTAAAAGTGGTCGAATAAAATTACATGAAAATGCTTGAAATCAATGTAAAGTAAAGAACTACAATAAAAAAACAAGCTCTTTTGTCATTGAATCATTGCTAGGTTGTTAATAATAGCTTATATTTTGCAAAGACACTAACAAGGCCTAAAACATTGTTTTATAAATAAAACATTAATTTGCTCAAAAATGGTCGAATAGAATCACATGAAATTGCTTGAAATCAGTAAAAAGTAAAGAGCTACAATGAAAACATACTCTTTTGTCATTGATTTACTGCTAGTTTGTCAGTAATAGTTTATGTTTTGCAATGACACTAACAAGGCGTAAAAGAATTTTTACTCCAAAAATATTAATTTTTCTCAATGAGATCTCATGAAATCGCATGAAAATGTGTGAAATCAAAGAGAAGTGAAGAACTACAATAAAAACAAGTTATTTATACATTGACTTACTGCTAGTTTTTCAGTAATAGCCTATCTCTTGCAATGAAACTAACAAGGCCTAAAACATCATTTACTACAAAAACATTAATTTTTTCAAATATCGTCGAATAAAATCTAATGAAAATGCCTGAAATCAATGTAATGTAGAGAACTACAATGGTAACAAGCTGTTTTGTCATTGAATTAATCTTAGTTTGTCAATAATAGCATATATATTGCATTGACACTAACAAGGCCTAGAAGAATGTTTACTAAACAAACATTAATTTTCTCAAAAATGGTCGAATCAAATCACATAAAAAAGCTTGAAATCAAATTAAAATACAGAACTGCAATGAAAACAAGCTCTTTTCTTATTGAATTATTGCTAGTTTGTCAATAATAGCTTATATCTTGCAAACACTAACAATGCCTAAAACATTGGTTACTAAAGAGAAAATAAATTTACTCAGAATTTGTCGAATAGTATCACATGAAAGAGCTTGAAATCAATGTAAAATATAGAACTACAATGAAGACAAGCTATTTATACATTGAATTCCTGCTAGTTTTTCTGTAATAGCCAATCTTTTGTAATTACACTTACAAAACCAAAAACATTGTTTTCTAAAAGAACATTGATTTTCTCAAAAATGGACGGATAGAATCACACGAAAAAGCATGAAATCAACGTCAAGTAGAGAAGTACAATGAAAGAAAGCTATATTGTCACTGAATTACCGCTAGTTTGTCAAGATTAGCTTATATCTTGCAAAGACACTAAAAAAGGCCTAAAACATTGTTTACCAAATAAAAAATTAATTTACTCAAAAATGGTCAAATAAAATCACATGAATATCTCGAAATAAATGTTATGTAGAGACATAAAAATGAAAACAAGCTATTTTGTCATTGAATTACTGCTAGTTTGTCAATAATAGCTTATGTATCGCATTCCCACTAACAAGGCCTAAAAGAATGTTTACTACAAAAACATTACTTTTCTAAAAGTGGTCGAAAAAAATTGCATGAAAATGATTGAAATAAATGTAAAGTAAAGAACTACAATAAAATGAAAAGCTCTTTTGTCATTGAATTGTTGCTAGGTTGTTAATAAGAGCTTATATCTTGGAAAGAAACTAACAAGACCTAAAACATTGATTTCTAAATGAAACATTAATTTACTCAAAAATGGTCGAATAGAATCACAATGAAAATGCTTAAAATCAGTGAAATGTAAAGAGCTACAATGAAAACATACTCTTTTGTCATTGATTTTCTGCAAGTTTGTCAGTAATAGTTCATGTTTTGCAATGACATTAACAAGGCGTAAAAGAATGTTAACTACAAAAACATTTATTTTCTCAAAAGTGATTGAAAGAAATCACATAGGAATGCTTGAAATCAATGAAAACAAGTTATTTATACATTGACTTACTGCTAGTTTTTCAGTAATAGCCTATCTCTTGCAATGAAACTAACAAGGCCTAAAACATCATTTACTACAAAAACATTAATTTTTTCAAATATCGTCGAATAAAATCTAATGAAAATGCTTAAAATCAGTGAAAAGTAAAGAGCTACAATGAAAACATACTCTTTTGTCATTGATTTACTGCAAGTTTGTCAGTAATAGTTTATGTTTTGCAATGACATTAACAAGGCGTAAAAGAATGTTTACTACAAAAACATTTATTTTATCAAAAGTGATTGAAAGAAATCACATGAGAATGCTTGAAATAAATGTAAAGTAAAGAACTACAATAAAATGAAAAGCTCTTTTGTCATTGAATTATTGCTAGGTTGTTAATAATAGCTTATATCTTGGAAAGACACTAGCAAGGCCTAAAACACTGTTAACTAAAAAGAAATATATTTACTAAGAAATGGTCGACTCAAATCACATGAAAAGGCTTGAAATCAATGAAAAATACAGAACTGCAATGAAGACAAGCTATTAATACATTTGATTACTGCTAGTTTTTCGGTAATAGCTAATGTTTTGCAATTACACTTACAAAGCCTAAAATATTGTTTTCTAAGAGAACATAAATTTTATCAATAATGCTCGAATAACAACGCATGAAAAAGCTTGAAATCAATGTAAAATAAAGAACTACAATGAAAACAATCTCTATTGTCATGGAATTATTGATAGTTTGTCAATTATAGCATAAATTTTGCGTGGACACTAACAAGGCCAAAAACACTGATTACTAAAAAAAAAAAATTTACTCAGAAATGGTCGAATCAAATCACATAAAAAAGCTTGAAATCAAATTAAAATACAGAACTGCAATGAGAACAAGCTCTATTGTCATTGAATTACTCTTAGTTTGTCAGTAATAGGTTATGTCTTGCAACAACACTAACAAGACCTAAAACATTCCATACAACAAAAACATTGATTTTCTCAAAAATGGTCGAGTACCTTTTCATGAAAAAGCTTGAAATCAATCCAAAATACAGAACTACTATGAAAAATGGCTATTTATATATTGAATTAGCGCTAGACTTTCAGTAATAATCTATCTTTTGCAATGACACTAACAAGGCTTTAAATATTGTTTTCTAGGAAAACATTGATTTTCTCAAAAATGGGCGGATAAAATCAATTCCAAAAGCTTGAAATCAATGTCAAGTAGAAAAGTATAATGAAAACAAGCTCTTTTGTCGTTGAACTATAGCTAGTTTGTCAATAATAGCTTATATCTTGCAAAAACACTAACAAGGCCTAAAACATTGTTTACTAATTAAAAAATTAATTTTCTCAAAAATTGTCAAATAAGATCAAACGAAAATGCTCGAAATAAATGTGAAGTACAGACATAAAAATGAGAACAAGCTATTTTGTCATTGAATTACTGCTAGTTTGTCAATAATAGCTTATGTATTGCATTGACACTAGCAAGGCCGAAAAGAATGTTTACTTCAAAAACATTACTTTTCTAAAAGTGGTCGAATAAAATTACATGAAACTGCTTGAAATCAATGTAAATTGATAAACTACAATAAAAAAACAAGCTCTTTTGTCATTGAATCATTGCTAGGTTGTTAATAATAGCTTATATCTTGCAAAGACACTAACAAGGCCTAAAACATTGTTTTATAAATAAAACATTAATTTGCTCAAAACTGGTTGAATAAAATCACATGAAATTGCTTGACATCAGTGAATAGTAAAGAGCTACAATGAAAACATACTCTTTTGTCATTGATTTACTGCTAGTTTGTCAATAATAGTTTATGTTTTGCAATGACACTAACAAGGCGTAAAAGAATGTTTACTACAAAAATATTAATTTTTCTCAATGAGATCGAATGAAATCGCATGAAAATGTATGAAATCAAAGAAAAGTGAAGAACTACAATGAAAACAAGTTATTTATACATTGACTTACTGCTAGTTTTTCAGTAATAGCCTATCTCTTGCAATGAAATTAACAAGGCCTAAAACATCATTTACTACAAAAACATTAATTTTTTCAAATATCGTCGAATAAAATCTAATTAAAATGCCTGAAATCAATGTAATGTAGAGAACTACAATGATAACAAGCTGTTTTGTCATTGAATTAATCTTAGTTTGTCAATAATAGCATATGTATTGCATTCACACTAACAAGGCCTAAAAGAATGTTTACTAAACAAACATTAATTTTCTCAAAAATGGTCGAATAAAAACACATAAAAAAACTAGAAATCAATGTAAAATAAAGAACTACAATGAAAACAAGCTCTTTTGTCATTGAATTATTGCTAGTTTGTCAATAATAGCTTATATCTTGCAAGGACACTAACAATGCCTAAAACATTATTTACTAAAGAGAAAATAATTTTACTCAGAATTTGTCGAATAGTATCACATGAAAGAGCTTGAAATCAATGTAAAATATAGAACTACAATGAAGACAAGCTATTTATACATTGAATTACTGCTAGTTTTTCTGTAATAGCCAATCTTTTGTAATTACACATACAAAACCAAAAACATTGTTTTCTAAAAGAACATTGATTTTCTCAAAAATGGACGGATAGAATCACACGAAAAAGCTTGAAATCAACGTCAAGTAGAGAAGTACAATGAAATCAAGCTATATTGTCATTGAATTACCGCTAGTTTGTCAAGATTAGCTTATATCTTGCAAAGACAATAAAAAGGCCTAAAACATTGTTTACCAAATAAAAAATTAATTTACTCAAAAATGGTCAAATAAAATCACATGAATATCTCAAAATAAATAATATGTACAGACATACAAATGAAAACAAGCTATTTTGTCATTGAATTACTGCTAGTTTGTCAATAATAGCTTATGTATCGCATTCCCACTAACAAGGCCTAAAAGAATGTTTACAACAAAAACATTACTTTTCTAAAAGTGGTCGAAAAAAATTGCATGAAAATGATTGAAATAAATGTAAAGTAAAGAACTGCAATAAAATGGAAAGCTCTATTGTCATTGAATTGTTGCTAGGTTGTTGATAAGAGCTTATATCTTGGAAAGAAACTAACAAGACCTAAAACATTGTTTTCTAAATAAAACATTAATTTACTCAAAAATGGTCGAATAGAATCACAATGAAAATGCTTAAAATCAGTGAAATGTAAAGAGCTACAATAAAAACATACTCTTTTGTCATTGATTTTCTGCAAGTTTGTCAGTAATAGTTTATGTTTTGCAATGACATTAACAAGGCGTAAAAGAATGTTAACTACAAAAACATTTATTTTCTCAAAAGTGATTGAAAAAAATCACATAAGAATGCTTGAAATCAATGAAAACAAGTTATATATACATTGACTTACTACTAGTTTCTCAGTTATAGCCTATCTTTTGCAATGACACTAACAAGGCCTAAAACATTGCTTACTAAATAAACATTACTTTTCTCAAAAATGGTCGAATAAAAACACATAAAAAAGCTTGAAATAAATGTAAAGTAAAGAACAACGATGAAAACAAGCTCTTTTGTCATTGAATTATTGCTAGTTTGTCAATAATAGCTGTTATTTTGCAACGACACTAACAAGGCCTAAAACACTGTTTACTAAAAAGAAATATATTTACTCAGAAATGGTCGAATCAAATCACATGAAAAAGCATGAAATCAATGTAAAATACAGAACTGCAATGAAGACAAGTTATTTATACATTTGATTACTGCTAGTTTTTCGGTAATAGCTAATCTCTTGCAATTACACTTACAAAGCCAAAAACATTTTTTTCTAAGAGAACCTTGATTTTCTCAAAAATGGTCGAATAAAGACGCATGAATAAGCTTGAAATCAATGTGAAGTAAAGAACTACAATGAATAAAAGTTCTTTCGTCATTGAATTATAGCTAGTATGACACTATTAGCTTATTTTTTGTAAAGACACTAACATAGTCTGAAACATTGTTTACTAAATAGAAAATTAATTTACTCAAAAATGGTCGAATGGAATCACATGAAAATGCTTCAAATCAAAAGAAATAAAGAACTACAATGAAAAGAAGCTCTATTGTCATTGAATTACTCTTAGTTTGTCAGTAATAGGTTATGTCTTGCAACAACACAAACAAGACCTAAAACATTCCATACAACAATAACATTGATTTTTTCAAAAATGGTCGAGTACCTTTTCATGAAAAAGCTTGAAATCAATCTAAAATACAGAACTACTGTGAAAAATGGCTATTTATATATTGAATTAGCGCTAGACTTTCAGTAATAACCTATCTTTTGCAATGACACTAACAAGGCTTTAAATATTGTTTTCTAAGAAAGCATTATTTTACTCAAAAATGGTCGAATAGAATCACATGAAAATACTTGAAATCAATGTAAAGTAAAAACCTACAATGAAAACAAGCTCTTTTGTCATTGAATAATAGCTAGTTTGTCAATAATAGCTTATATTTTGCAATGACACTAACAAGGCCTTAAAGAATGTTTACTAAACAAACATTAATTTTCTAAAAAATGGTCGAATAAAAACGCATGAAAATGCTTGAAATCAATGTAAAATAAAGAACTACAATGAAAACAATCGCCATTGTCATTGATATATTGCTAGTTTGTCAATAATAGCATATATTTTGCGGAGACACTAACGAGGCCTAAAACACTGTTTACAAAAAAAAAAAATTTACTCAGAAATGTTGGAATCAAATCACATAAAAAGGCTTGAAATCAAATTAAAATACAGAACTGCAATGAAACAAAGCTCTATTGTCATTGAATTACTCCTAGTTTGTCAGTAATAGGTTATGTTTTGCAACAACACTAACAAGACCTAAAACATTCCATACAACAAAAACATTTATTTTCTCAAAAATGGTCGAGTACAAATTCATGAAAAAGCTTGAAATCAATCTAAAATACAGAGCTACTATGAAAAATGGCTATTTATATATTGAACTAGCGCTAGACTTTCAGTGATAACATATCTTTTGCAATGACACTAACAAGGCTTTAAGTATTGTTTTCTAAGAGAACATCGATTTTCTCAAAAATGGGCGGATAAAATCACTTGCAAAAGCTTGAAATCAATGTCAAGTAGATAAGTACAATGAAAACAAGCTCTTTTGTCGTTGAATAATAGCTAGTTTGTCAATAATAGCTTATATCTTGCGAAGACACTAACAAGGCCTAAAATATTGTTTGCTAAATAAAAAATTAATTTACTCAAAAATGGTCGAATAGAATCACATGAAAATGCTTGAAATCAATAAAAAGTAAAAAGCTACAATGAACACAAGCTCTTTTGTCATTGATTTACTGCTAAGTTGTCAGTAATAGCTTATATTTTGCAATGACACTAACAATACCTTAAAGAATGTTTACTACAAAAACATTGATTTTTTTAAAGTGGTCAAATAAAAGTACATGAAAATGCTTGAAATCAATGTCAAGTAAAGAACTACAATGAAAACAAGCTCTTTTGTCATTGAATAGCTAGTTTGTCAATAATAGCTTATATCTTGCAAAGACACTAACAGGGCCTAACACATTGTTTACTAAATAAGAAATCAATTTACTCAAAAATGGTTGAATAGAATCACATGAAAATGCTTTAAATCAATAAAAAGTAAAGAACTACAATGAAAACGAGCTCTTTTGTCATTGATTTACTGCTAGTTTGTCAGTAATAGCTTATATTTTGCAATAATACTAGCAAGCCGTGAAAGAATGTTTACTACAAAAACATTAATTTGCTCAAATGTGATGGAATGAAATCACATCAAAATGCTTGAATTCAATGAAAAGTAAAGAACTACAATGAAAAGAAGTTATTTATACATGGACTCACTACTAGTTTTTCAGTAATAGCTTTTCTTTTGCAATGACACTAACAAGGCCTAAAACATTGTATACTAAACAAACATTAATTTTTTCAAAAATGGTCGAATAAAAACGCATGAAAAGGCTTGAAATCAATGTAAAATAAAGAACTACAATGAAAAGAAGCTCTATTGTCATTGAATTACTCCTAGTTTGTCAGTAATAGGTTATGTTTTGCAACAACACTAACAAGGCCTAAAACATTCCATAGAACACAAACATTAATTTTCTTAAAAAAGGTCGAATAAAAACGCATGAAAAAGCTTGAAATCAATGTAAAATACAGAACTACTATGAAAAATGGCTATTTATACCTTTAATTAGCGCTATTATTTTTAGTAATAGCCTATCTTTTCCAATGACACTAACAAGGCTTTAAATATTGCTAACTATAAAAACATTAATTTTCTCAAAAATGGTCGAATAAAATCACATGAAAATGATTGAAATCAATGTAGACTAAAGAATTGCATAGAAAAGAAGCTATTTATACATTAATTTACTTCTACTTTTTCAGTAATAGCCTATCTTTTGCAATGACACTAACAAGGCTTTAAATATTGTTTACTATATAAACATTATTTTTCTCACAAAAGGTCGAGCAAAATCACATGAAAAAGCTTGAAATCAATGAAAAGTAGAGAACTACAATTAAAACAAGCTATTTTGTCATTGAATTACTGCTAGTTTGTCAGTAATAGCCTATCGTTTGCAATGACGCTAACAAGCCGAAAACATTCCTGACAACAAAACATTAATTTTCTCAAAAATTGTCGAGTAAAATCAAATGAAAAAGCTTGAAATCAATGTAAAGTAGAGAACTAGAAATAAAACAAGCTATTTTGTCATTGAATTACTGCTAGTTTGTTAGTAATAGCCTATCGTTTGCAATGACGCTAACAAGGCCAAATTATTCCTGACAACAAAAACATTCATTTTCTCACCAATGGTCGAATAAAATTACATGACAATGCTTGTAATCAATGTAAAGTACATAACTTTATAGAAAAGAAGCTATTTATACATTAATTTACTGCTACTTTTTCAGTAATAGTCTATCTTTTGCAGTGACACTAACAAGGCCTAAAATGTTGTTTACTATAAAAGCATTAATTTTCTCAAAATTGTCGAGTAAAATCGAATGAAAAAGCTTGAAACAATGTAGAGTAAAGAACTACAAATAAAACAAGCTATTTTGTCATTGAATTACTGCTAGTTTGTCAGTAATACCCTATCGTTTGCAAGAACGCTAACAAGCCTAAAACATTCCTGACAACAAAAACATTGATTTTCTCAAAAGTGGTCGAATAAAAATTTATAAAATAGCTTGAAATCAATGGAAAGTACAGAACTGCAATGAAAAGAAGCTATTTATACATTGACTTACTGCTAGTTTTTCAGCAATAGCCTATCTTTTTGAATAACACTAACAAGGCCTAAAAAAATTGTTTACTAAACAAACTTTAATTTTCTCAAAAATGGTCGAATATATTTACATTAAAAAACTTGACATCCATGTAAAGTGAAGAGCTACAATGAAAACAAGCTACTTCGTCATTGAATTACTGCTTGTTTTTCAATTATAGGTTACAATAACACTTTAAGGCCTAATACATTGTTTACAACAAAAACATTAATTTTCTCAAATGTAGTCATATAAGATCACATGAAAATGCTTGAAAGCAATGTAGAGTACAGATCTTCAATGAAAACAAGCTATTTTGACATTGAATTATTGCTAGTTTTTCATTAACCGCCTATCCCTTGCAATGACACTAACAAGGCCTAAAACACGGTTTACTGAAAAAAATTAATTTACTTAGAAATGGTCGAATCAAATCACATAAAAAAGCTTGAAATCAATGTAACATACAGAACTGCAATGAATACAAGCTCTAATGTCATTGAATTACTCCTAGTTTGTCAGTAATAGGTTATGTTTTGCAACGACTCTAACAAGGCCTAATACATTGTTGACTAGAAAAACATTGTTTTCCTCAAAAATAGTAAAAAAAAACCACATCAAATTTCTTGAAATCAATCTAAGATAAAGAACTACTATGAAAAATGCTATTTACACATTGAATTAGTGCAAGTTTTTCAGTAATAGCCTATCTTTTGCAATGACACTAACAAGGCCTAAAATATTGTTTACTATAAAAACATTAATTTTCTTGCAAATGCTTGAAATCAATGTAAAATACAGAACTGCTATGAAAAATGGCTGTTTATACATTGATTTAGCGCTATTTTTTCGGTAATAGCCTATCTTTTGCAATGACACTAACAAGGCCTAAAACATTGTTTACTATTAAAACATTGATTTTCTCAAAATTGGTCAAATAAGATCACATGAAAAGGCTTGAAATTAATGTAAAGTACAAAACTGCATAGAAAAGAAGCTATTTATACATTTACTTACTGCTAGTAATAGCCTATCTTTTGCAATGACACCAACAAGACCTAAAATGTTGTTTACTATAAAAACATTAATTTTCTCAAAAATGGTCGAATAAAATCAAATGTAAAAGCTTTAAAAGGATAAAAAGTAGAGAACTACAATTAACACAAGCTATTTTGTCATTGAATTACTGCTAGTTTGACAGTAATAGCCTATCGTTTGCAATGACGCTAACATGACCTAAAACATTCCTGACAACAAAAACATTGATTTTCTCAAAATTGAAAAAAAAATTAATGAAACAACTTGAAATCAATGTAAAGTACAGAACTGCAATGAAAAGAAGCTATTTATACATTGAATTACTGCTAGTTTGTCAATAATAGGTTATATTTTGCAATGACACTTTGGGGCCTAATAGATTGTTTACTACAAGAATATTCATTTTCTCAAATGTGGTCGTATAAGATCACATGAAAATGCTTGAAATCAATGTAGAGTTGAGATCTACCATGAAAACAAGCTATTTTGACATTGAATTATAGCTAGTTTTTCAGTAACAGCCTATCCCTTGCAATGACACTAACAAGGCCTAAAACACGGTTTACTAAAAAAAAAAATTTACTTAGAAATGGTTGAATCAAATCACATGAAAAAGCTTCAAATCAATGTAAAATACAGAACTGCAATGAAAACAAGCTCTATTGTCATTGAATTACTCCTAGTTTGTCAGTAATAGGTTATTTTTTGCAACGACTCTAACAAGGCCTAATACATTGTTGACTAGCAAAACTTTGTTTTCCTCAAAACTAGTCAAAAAAAACCACATGAAAGAGCTTGAAATCAATGTAAAATAAAGAGCTACTATGAAAAATGGTTATTTATACATTAACCTACAGCTACTTTTCAGTAATAGCCTATCTTTTGCAGTGACACTAACAAGGCCTAAAATATTGTTTACTATAAAAACATTAATTTTCTCAAAAATGATAGAGTAAAATCAAATGAAAAAGCTTGAAATCAATGTAAAGTAGAGAACTACAATTAAAACAAGCTATTATGTCATTGAATTACTGCTAGTTTGTCAGTTATAGCTTATCGTTTCCAATGACACTAACGAGGCCTAAAACATTCCTGACAACAAAAACATTGATTTTCTCAAAAGTGGGCAAATAAAAATTTATGAAAAAGCTTGAAATCAATGTAAAGTACAGAACTGCAATGAAAAGAAGCTTTTTATACATTGAATTACTGCTAGTTTGTCAATAATAGGTTATATGTTGCAATGACACTTTAAGGCCTAATACATTGTCTACTACAAAAGTACTAATTTTCTCAAATATTGTCGTATAAGATAACATGAAAATGCATGAAATCTATGTAAAGTAGAGAACTACAATTAAAACAAGCTATTTTGTCATTGAATTACTGCTGGTTTGTCATTAATAGCCTATCGTTTGCAATGACGCTAACAAGGCCTAAAACATTCCTGACAACAAAAACATTGATTTTCTCAAAAGTGGTGGAATAAAAATTTATGAAAAAGCTTGAGATCAATGTAAAGTACAGAGCTGCAATGAAAAGAAGCTATTTAAACATTGATTTACTGCTAGTTTTTCAGTAATAGCCTTACTTTTGCAATGACACTAACACGGCCTAAAACATTGTTTACTAAACAAACATTAATTTTCGCAAAAACGGTTTAATAAATCAAATGAAAAAGCTTGAAATCAATGTCAAGTAATGAAATACACTAAAATCAAGGTATTTTGTCATTTAATTACTGCTAGTTTGTCAATAATAGCTTATGTTTTGCATTAATACTAACAAGGCCTTAAACAATGTTTACAACAAAAACATTAATTTTCTTAAAGTGGTAGAATAAAATTACATGAAAATGCTTGAAATCAATGTAAAGTAGAGAACTACAATGAAAACAAGCTCTTTTGTCATTGAATTATTGCTAGTTTGTCAATGATAGCTTGAATCTTGCAAAGACCCTAACAAGGCCTAAGACATTGTTTACTAAATAAAACATTAATTTACTCAAAAATGGTCGAATAAAATCACATAAAATGCTTGAAATCAATGTTACATTTTGAAATGACACTATTAAGGCCTAATACAATATTTTCGAGAAAAACATTGATTTACTTAAATGTGGTCGAATAAAATCACATGAAAATGCTTGAAATCAATGACAAGTACAGAACTACAATGAAGACAAGCTATTTATACATTGATTTACTGCTAGTTTTTCAGTAATAGCCAATCTTTTGCAATTACACTTTCAAGGCCTAAAACATCATTTACTACAAAAATATTAATTTTCTCAAAAATTGTCGAATAAAATCACATGAAAAAGCTTGAAATCAATGTAAAGTACTGAACTGCAATGAAACCAAGTTCTTTTGTCATTGAATTACTCTTAGTTTGTTAGTAATAGATTATGATTTGCAATGACATTAACAAGGCCTAAAACATTTTTTGCTAGAAAAAGCATTGATTTTCTCAAAAATAGTTGGATAAAATCACATAAAACTGTTTAAGTTATTGTTATATAGAGAACTACAATGAAAACAAGCTATCATTTTATTGTATTACTGCTAGTTTTTCAGTAATAGCCTATCTTTTGCAATGAAACTATTTAGGCTTAAAGCAATGTTTATTAGAAAAACATTGATTTTCTCAAAAATAGTTAAATAGAATCATATAAAATGCTTGAAAACATCACACGACCCACATTACGCGACTCTACTAAGAGGGAGTAAAATGGGACCAAAAGAGGGCCAAAGGGGGGGGGGGGCGTGTGAACCCGCCAGCTGTCCAGAGTAGAGAGCTCTGCCCGTCACTATTGACAGCGCCATGTAGTGAAATATACTAGTAAATCGTCGCTTTGTAGTGAAAGATTCTAGATAGTGATATAACATCTCCCCCTTCCAACCCCCCAGCCCCCTACCCTGTTTCCTCTGCCCCACCAAGATTCACTGACCCCCATCATATTCCTACGTTCTTTCCATTTTGCCCCATCTCTTCACCCTTTTTTTTTCATTTCTTTTAGGAATCTATTGTGAAGAGCTGATGAGGCACACAATACTGTTACAAGAAACTCATGATTATATAAGAAACCTGTTGTTTGGTCAAAGATTTGCTTTAGGGGCAATGTGACCATCTAGTTTTTAAAATGTATAGTGGCTTTAATATTGCAATGCATTCATTTAGTGGTTATATTACATAAATAAATTACACACTTACATTACTGTGTATACCTACATTACATACATACATTACTTTACATACATACAATTACATACATACATTACCATACATTAAGTGCATTATTACATATCCTTTATAAATGATATCAAAGGGTTATTCATTGGATCAAGTTTGGCATTAGGATAGTTGAACTTTGCAACTCAAAGTACAGTGGTGTAAAACAATTCCTAATTTTAGGAAGAATGAGACCCTTCTATGCAGTTTAGCCATATATTCAAAATATCCCAAATTAATGTAATTCTAAAGGATATTCAGGTGCTAACCTCAATCCTACATTAAGGATATGAAGGAGAACAGTGTTTACAGGTAAAAACATAGTGCAGTGGTATCTAAAAGCCCTGGAATTAAACTTTGAAAATGATAAAATGTTGGAAGGGGGTTTGGGGGTAAATTCAGCTATCGCCGTAATTATACTTTTTCACTGTGCCGTTAAAATAGTTTAAAGGAATAACACTGGTAATTCCTTGATAAACTTCTTGCCTGTTCCTCAAACTATTAAGAAATCCCGGGGAAAACATTTGTTTGAAAGGCGCTTCAATAAATAATATTTGTCAAGAAACTCACCAGTACTGGAAATGTCAAACTTTCTCCATTCTTCATTTCACCGAGGATTTCACCAGATAGAACGAATGAAGTCAATTTCAATGTACTGCAAAAGAATAAACCTCCAACTGTAAATTGAATTCAAATCCTCTCGTGTAGTGACAGACTTCTTTTCAGAATTCCTTCATGTCCAAATCCAGTAAAACGGCATCCAAAATAGAATGAATGAGTCGAAGCTTTGCAAACATTCAGTGGCCTGAACAAAACCAAAACAAATATCTATCCACTTGATAATGTTGAAAGTCCTCTTCGTAAACTTGGTTCTAAACTTTGTAAAATGTAAACAATCCTTCAATTTAAATGAATTGAGTACTTTAAAACGCTGTTAATTTTTACTCAGAAAATACTATGAAGGGCAACTGCAACCAGATAAGAAAATCTCCCTCAGAATTTTTAGCCATAACCCTCACAAAATCAGGTCTCGAGGCTGCACTTTCCTCATCATAGGGAGCACGAATGGCCGTTGGTGCATCGGCTCAATACGCTCATTTATTCCCCCAAAAACTTACAAACAAATGAATTTTATAAACCAAAATACAAGCAAAGTTGATTTCTGGGCAGGGAATGGACAAGAAAAGCTTTCTTTTCTCTTTAATAAGCCGATGCACCTGTTCTACCTTAGATTTAAAACCGATTAAGTCGGCAAAGCCTAAGGTATGAAAGCAAGAATAAGACTGAAGTTAAATACTATAGCTTGAAGTTGATTGATGAAAAAACCCAAGTTAAATGAGAAGAAAGAAAATAGGGGGGTAGGACCCGATATACTCCAAGAGACTGCCCAAATGATCCGATAACCAAGGAAAGGTAAACAAATCTGAAACGAGAATAACTGATTGTCAAAATACATTTAAACGAACAATTAGATACCTATCAAACAACACTAGAAAAGGGGATGGGAGGGGAAGGGAAATTGGCAGCAAAACGTAACACGTTTAAATTAGCAAGTGATGCCCCTCCCATGCCTGGGAATATAAATAGTACTCTTGTCCCAAGGGACGCAAAAACTAGGCAAGCCAGCTGTTTAGGCCCTGAATCATTTGGTTAAACCAAACGAGATCCACATTCAATCTTAACAAACACCTTTATAAGCAAGAAGGCAGGACTAAACGTACCAAGAGGCAATACACCAACCGCTTCATTACATTCAATACTCGAGAGATGCGCATATAACAGGTTTTCTTCGTTAAATTAACTCTGATAAAATTTCATTTTATCACCATTTAATTTTTACTCAGAAAATACTATGAAGGGCAACTGCAACCAGATAAGAAAATCTCCCTCAGAATTGTTAGCCATAACCCTCACAAAATCAGGTCTCGAGGCTGCACTTTCCTCATCATAGGGAGCGCGAATGGCCGTTGGTGCATCGGCTCAATACGCTCACTTATTCCCCCAAAAACTTACAAACCAATGAATTTTATAAACCAAAATACAAGCAAAGTTGATTTCTGGGCAGGGAATGGACAAGAAAAGCTTTCTTTTCTCACCATAGAGCCCGAAGGGATCCCCCCATTCCCCACCAGAAAACTCAAAAAGGGGAAAGAGGAAGTGCAGCCTCAACACCACTTCAGAAAACAACAAATGAATAATGAAAACTATTTACCATTGAACCTGATACATACCAAAGACTGAATCGATGGTCGAAGCAGAAACATCAACTGTGCTCAACAAGAGCACTAACTGAACTTTGCTCAACAAGAGCACACGATTAGCTTGGCTCAACAACAAGAGCACAAACTTAAACTTGGCTCAAACGCTGAACAGGGGCCTGCCCGGAGGGGGAACAAACTATAAGCTAGACAAATTGTTAATATTAAACCATGCTACATTAAAAAATTAAGACTACCAGAAAAGAAAACAAAATACTTAATTGCAGCACCAGCTTGCTGCTCAATCAGTATTCAAAGTTACAATCAATAGGGCTTGAGCTCATACATATCGAACTAGCATATTTGTAATGACTATCATATCAATTAGCAATTACGCTATAGGCCAACTAAAGACAGTGTACAAATAATATAAAATAATTTTTTCTTTTTTATATAAAATAATTTATAAGCCCCCTCCCGAGTACCAGACCCCTCAGCAAGAGCACGCAATAAAACTGGCTCAACAAGAGCCCACACATTGCTCAACTAGAGCATACACAATGCTCAACTAGAGCATACACATTGCTCAACTAGAGCAAACACATATCTTCTTGAACATATGGGAGTTATTCAGTCGATCAAATAATGGAGCGAGACTCACACACTCAGTTGTTGTGGCTCAACAAGAGCACACACATTGCTCAACTAGAGCATACACATTGCTCAACTAGAGCATACACATATCTTCTTGAACATATGGAAGTTATTCAGTCGCTCAAATAATGGAGCGAGACTCACACACTCAGTTGTCGTGGCTCAACATGAGCACATACTTTGCTCAACTAGAGCATACACAAATCTTCTTGAAAACATGGAACTTATTCAGGCGCTCAAATAGATGAGCTAAACTCGCAGTCAGTCAACACTCTTCACACAATTATATATATATTTTATTTTATAAATCAATTAGCATATCTTTTTTAATGTTTTTTTTTTCATTCTTTCTTTTTTTTTAATGTTTGTTTGTTGACAAATTACACGAATAACCAGGAGACTTGGATGTACAGCAAAGAGCTGATAAAAAGAATGAAAACAAATGCCACAAACTATTTCATTATACCGTTAAAACAAAATGCATCACATCACTTCCCATAATGTCCAAGGGACCTCGAAGCTGAAGCCAGACTATCTAGTGGTAACTTTATATAAACTTTATAGGCGTCACTATACCATCGTCCCAAAGCTTTTAGGAGGTACTCAGGAAAACCAAGAGCAGCAGCCGTTGAAGTAGCCCCAACACGAAAGCTGTGCAAGGTGTAATTACCCCCAATTCCACATTTCATTAATAAAGACTTAAGTTTGGAAGTAAGCTTAGTTTTAGAAAGAGGGGAGAACTCACCATCCACAAAAAGAGGCCCCTCCTTATCATCCCGAGACCAGAGATAAGACGTTATCGCCGAAACGGGACAGATGGCAGAATTTGCACGCGCTAACACAATGGTGCACCCTTTACCAAACTGGTCCGTCTTAGAGAAAAGCAGCCTTACAAAAACAAATTCCGGAACAGGTGTCCCATCCACACTTAAATCAGATAAAGCCAAGAATTTACCGCTCAAAAGATCATCCTTACTAGCCGTAAATTCCGCCGCCCTTAAAAAACCGAAAAAGGCCGTACAGCACGCAGCCCAAAACATTTTATCATCAAAGAGCGATAGATCAAGGCATGACTTAAACGCAGCCAAAATGAGCGGAGTAATAGGCAATTTATTGGCCCCAGGCTTAGCATTAACCCGTTTTGCGCCTTTCAGAGCCATCGGAATGCGGCAAGAACCAATCAGGGGATCTGAAAAATCCATGTATATTATGAAGCGATCTAACTGCGGACAAATAAGTGCGTATCGTGGACGGTTGACGCCTTTCACTCAAAACACCAATAAAACGAAGTATAGTCAACTCGGACGCCGGAAGTACAGATCCATTCCGATTAAACAAACTGAATTGAATGCAAAACTCAACAAAGCATTTCTGCGCAGAGCAGTAAGTCTTTTGGGTAGAATCCGCCAGGGATTTGTTCAAAAGGTACTGCCACTTCTGATCCAAGGAGGAAGCACCAGATAAAGCAGCATGCTGGACGACACTTTCATTTCTGACATTGGATGATCCACTGATTTGAAACACTCCTGAAATTTGAAGCGTAACAGCGCATCATCCTGACAATTTCTACAACCAGAAATATGCGAACTCGTGAACGAAAAATTGGACAAACTAGCAACAATGGATAAATCTCGTAAAAGGAAGGCCAGATGACGATCTTTACAAAAACAACCTTGTAAACATGAAACAACGGCCAAATTGTCACATTTAAACTCAACAATTCTAGGTTTCCACTGACAGCCCCAAATTTGAGCGGCAAGAACATCAGTTCTTTGACTGCAATACTTAAGGATGAAGAACCATCCGGCCATTTCCCAGCGAACCATTCGTTTTAAAAAATGGCCCCAAAACCCAAACGCCCAACAGAGTCGGTCGAAACAAAAAAACATTAGGAGCAGGCTCAAAACCAGCAAAGTAGAACAAACAACGCCCGTTCCATTGGTCAAATAATCTAAACCACCAATCTAAGTCATCGCGCTCCCAAATGGTTAAGTGAACAAAATGATTGAGATTAACGACGGAATGTGCACGATCAATTAAACGGCGTAAGAATACTTTGCTTAAAGGAATCACTTGAGAGCAATGTGGCAGCAAGCCAACCAGCGATAATAATTGCCTTTTGGTACCAGATTTACGATTCTTCCAAAGTTCAAGCAAATGCTTAGCTTTATCAACCTTTTTGTCCGGTAGAGAAACTTCAAATTTTGAGGAATCAATCATAAAACCGAGGTAGGTTAAACAGGTGGAAGGCCCTTCAGTTTTCTCGCTTGCCAAAGGAACGCCTAATTGCTCACACATCGCAATACACTTGCTTAGGCCATTACCACACTCATCAGAATTAGGCCTACCAAGAATTAGAAAATCGTCCAAGTAATGTTGAATGAATACTGATGAAACATTACTCAAAATATGTTGCAAAATATCCGCGAATTGAGAAAATATCTTAAAGGCAGACCTGAGGCCAAATGGTAAGGCTAAATCAACGTAAAACTTCTCTCTCCACTGCATACCCAAAAATTTTCTATCATTAGAATTAACAGGCAGAAGCCTATACGCACGCTTAATGTCAAACTTCCCCATAAAGGTCCCCCGACCAAGTTCCAAAATCTTCGGAATAGCATCAGTAATTCCGCAATACGAGACAGTTGCGTGTTCATCGGGGATTTTACTATTGACACTGTTTTTAAACGGAAAAGACAGATCTGCAATTAATCTCCACTTGCCAGGTTCAGATTAAGGTATAACTCCAAAACGATTCATAACAAAATCCGGAAAAGGTTGTTTATCAAAAGGGCCGATGATAGAACCGTAAGCCAACTGTTCCCGTAAATAATTATCAATAATGTCAGGTTGTTTAAGAGCAAATGGGCAATTTCGAGCTGCAGACAAAGGATGGTCCCCCTCAAGGCCTATTTTAAAACCATCCGTAAGACCCTGTAAAAGCCATTGACTATTATCATGAGGAAAAAGAGTCAAAAAGGTAGACCACACACACAATTTCAACGGAGTGATACTTAAAGGCAGCGGCAATACACAATAAGATTCAGATAACTTATCCACAGCTAGTCACTTTTGCTTCTTGGTTTTGAAAGGTGGTGGAGAAGGAGATCTTGATCTTTTATGAAAAACGTCATCCCTAGAATTACCTTTAACTTTACTTGGAAGTTTACAGAACTTCAAAGGGTGGCTGCCACGGCAAGGCATACAAATGTGGCGAAATTTACAATTTGGCAAATCACAAGAGGCTTTATTCGAAAGAAAACAAACTCTATTCTCCGTTGGAAAGGACACTGAAGAACCATTACTCCCATTATATCTTCTATTCACTACGTGCCCAACATAAAGCGAAACGTCATATTCGCCCCACGAGACAGTCGGGTTACCAGCAGCTTTTTTACGAAATAGACGATCATAATCTAACCAACCCAAGCCCAGTTGATTAGTGTCTCTGCTCATCTTAGCGATTAACAAAAAGTAGGAAAGGAGATCTCCCAACTTTTCTCTCCTAACATTGGACATAACGGCGGAGTATACGCCCCACGCCTGAAAGGACCGAATAGGCTGCAAATCAGGGTTTTTGTCACACTTGACAAGTTTTTGTAACTGAACCCCCACAGGTTCCACTGGAGGTAAAAATTCAAATTGCAAGGCCTGAGTAGAATGAAATCCACAAATAAATCTGTTGAAATCATCTTCACGATATATATAATTCGGGACTGGAGAAAGGCAACCACTAATAGTGAGGCCTGGAGCAGATGACTGAGTCAAAAACAATTGGGAAGATAAACTTAGCCAGTCCTTTGGTAAAACTAACGATGGCGTGGCCGAACTACAGGCAGAATTAACATCCAGCGCATTAATTGCCGCATTAGTAAAAAAAAAACCTTGATTTTGGCTAGTAGATGAAAAAATTCCTGAGCTAACAGTAATAAAAGGAGGCACACTTGAACCTAAACTGGGTCCAGGAACCTCTGAAAATTGCGAATTAATACCTGAATTATCTGCAGTGACAGAATGCGTTTGCATGCCAACCAAACGTTGTAAATTACTTTGAATGCTGGACAGCGAAATCTCAAGAGCAGAAACTCGCTCAGAAACATCAACACTTCGAACAGATGGAACACCAGAGTTTGACGACCCATCCGAAGCAGACAAATTATCGCGCTGTTCAGCCATTTCAAAAATGAAAAATTGGAAGCAAAACGTAACACGTTTAAATTAGCAAGTGATGCCCCTCCCATGCCTGGGAATATAAATAGTACTCTTGTCCCAAGGGACGCAAAAACTAGGCAAGCCAGCTGTTTAGGCCCTGAATCATTTGGTTAAACCAAACGAGATCCACATTCAATCTTAGCAAACACCTTTATAAGTAAGAAGGCAGGACTAAACGTACCAAGAGGCAATACACCAACCGCTTCATTACATTCAATACTCGAGAGATGCGCATATAACAGGTTTTCTTCGTTAAATTAACTCTGATAAAATTTCATTTTATCACCATTAAAACCACTTTGAAAAAGCTTCTTTTTAACTTCAAAGGAACGCAATGACAGTTGAAAAACTGACGCGAGCAGTTGCATGTCCTGCGCATCGGCACTAAAACGCGCAGTGATCAGATCAATTCTGTGCAGAATCTGGTAATCATAATCATAAGTTCCTCTATTTCAAAGTGACGATAATGACGGGTTTCTAAGAAATCTTGTAAGAACATTGATGAAATCCTGGATCAAAGGCTGTGCAACATCCAAGTTTTCCTTTATTTATTATTCAATGCACCTTAAACCTCTTCAATTAAACATAGAAAATGATAAATTGTTGCAAGGGGGTCCTGGGGTAAATTCAGCTACCACCGTAATTATACTTTCTAACTCTGTCGATATATAATTCAAACCAATAATACTTGTAATCATAAAGAAAAGTCCTGCCTGTTCTTTGACATTTTGAATAAGGTTTTGTTTGAAAAGCCCATCAATGAATTGTATTGGTAAAGAAACTCACCAGTACTGGAAATGTCCGTATCTTTCTTCTCTGTATTATTTCACAAACGATTACAGCAGATGAAACGAATGGAATCAAATTCAATGTACTGGAGAAGGATAAACCTCCAACTGTAAATTGAATTCAAATCCTCTCGTGTAGTAACAGACTTCTTCAAGAATTTTTTCATGTCCAAATCCAGTATTACGGCATCCAAGAATGAGTCGAAGCTTTCAACATATAAGTGGCCTGAACGAAACCAAATCAAATATCCATCCCTTGATAATGTTGATTATCCCTTTGCTAGAGATGATGATTCACTTGTCAATTGTAAACAGTCCATCAAATTGGCTAATTTGAGTGTTGTAACCTCTAAGAAAAGACTCCATAATCAATACAAGCAAGATTTAGTAGTGTCTAGGGCATTTATCCCTATAATAGTTGCAGATCATAAATTTCAATAGAGAAAATATAGTATGCACAATTCATATGTTCTAACCATTAAACAAATATTCCATACAGCGATGCGTGCCTGTTTTGCGTAAACTTCGTATATAAGAAACTTCCCATTTTATAAGAAACCTGACAAAACTGCATATGTTTAGGGTAGTGTATGCTTGTAAAAAAGTTATAGATTGTTGCCGGATGCATTGGTTAGAAGCTCAAACATCACGTCAAGGTTGCATCCTTTGCTTGAGTATTCCTCTAATCTGTGGAGATTGACTTGACAAAGATGTTTTGCATGTAATTTTCTAGTTTTAGGTTCTGTTAAGAAAAGTCATTGTAGGACTCAATTAAACTATCATATACAAAAATCATGAAAATGCAATTCTCCACGAGATGAGGACAACGACTTTCCATAGGCAACTATCGAGAAAGCAGCTGAAGCATCAATACCGCAGTTGAAATCCTTCAAGAGCTGGCACATAGTCTGGTGTTTTCAAATCTACAAAGAGAACCACCTCTAGACATTAATATGATGAAATTCGATATTGACACTTAAATGCAAAAGAAATGTATAAGGAAGGCAGGAGGTGAATTGACATTGGCCATCGAGGCTCACTAGACCACAAGAAGGTGGCACTGTTTTACATGAAATGGATCCGATGGGGCAGTATGCAACACGTGGTACGTCGAAGAAGTGGCTTTTCGAAAAAAACTTGCCCCAACTGACCAGGAGAGTAATGCCGCAACAGAACTGTCCTAGCTACACATTTATATGGATCGCAGCCTACTAAAAGACAGTAAATGAGGATTGGCACTCGCGTGTAAGTGAAATGACAATAAAACGACTGTGCTAAAGATTTATAGATTTTACCTTGGCCCTTCTACAGGTTTGGATTCATGCAAAAAGGTGAACATCTACCCCAAATATACCCAACGTTGACTTTCACAAGGCGATATTTTTTCAACATATGTATATAACATTAGCTAATCCTCAAAGACTGTCTAATGCGCATGTGTTGGGCGCAGACATTGGATGGCATTTGTGTACAATGTCGTTAGGTAGTCAAGTGAACAGTAGTAAAAGCAATAGAGGACAGATCTGAGTAAGCAGCGAAAGCCTGCGGAACAGCTTGAAATGGAAACTTGAGGTAAGTGGCCGAAGAAGTGCATATAATGCGAAAAGGAAGATTGGCCAACGATGCAACAATAAAGCCAACTATTAATCATGGAAAGGAAAACAAACGTTGGAATGAAACGTTGAGATAGAAAAAGGCAAATGAATTTAGAGTATAGGAGAGACAGAGGAAGGATTAGAAAGTAATGAAAGATAAGTGAAAGCATCAGAATAGTGAAAAAGGTTGGATTGACACTGGCCACCGGGGCTCAATAGACCACAAGAAGGTGGCACTGTTTTGCGTGTAACGGATCCGATGGGGCAGTATGCAACACGCGGTACGTCGAAGAGGTGGCTTTTCGAAAAAAGCTTGCCCCAACTGACCAAGACAGTAATGCCGCAAAAGTACTGTCCTAGCTACACATTTATATGGATCGGAGCCCACTAATAGGATGATAGTCAGGAACACTTTTGATGGCTATATTACAACCAAAATCGTTGCAGTTCCCATGTTTTTTGTTTCCGAGTTTCTTGTGTCCGGTGTTTAAAGATAAACGAAGAGAAAAAGTGGGTAAAAAATTATTGTGCTCCCTCAGACAATGAACTTAGACTTTTCATCACACATCATAGCATACAGGTCAGTGTCCTGGGCTTTATCGATTTATCATAGGGAGCTACTCCACCCAACTTTTTTATGCATTAGAAACTGGCGAATTAGGGTTAGACAATCATCCTGGAGCGCATGTGTATGGCGCTGATATGGTTGGGTGGCATTTGATATACAGTGTCATAGGTAAGTAAAACGACAAGCACACGTCGTTTTACCCGAGAGGAAGAAAAACAATAGTTGGCATGTTGAAAAAAATGAATAGGGTATACCAAATCTACATGCGGCTCTGTATTGGATAAACCTGCGAAGTGATTGCCATTGAGGAGGATCTTGATGTGAGGTATTCCTTTATTTGCATCGCCACAGGGATGGACATCAGTCATCAATATGCTGCAGCTACTGCCAGATAACCACTACCTAACAAAGCAAAATGAAACAGAGTAAACAATCTGATAAGATATAAAATTGATCATTAAATTAACATGTTATAGAAGTAAGAAGTTATATGAGACATGAGGAGTCTATAGACATTAAATAAAGAAAAGGCAGCATGTTAGCAAAGCTTATGATAAGAGGCATGATAGTTATAGAAGAAAAGAGAAGAGAACTGGAAAATGTAAGAAATAAAGGAAAAAGACAGGGGTAATAGTAAGCATCGATCTGCAACAGCTACTGTCAGATTTTCAATACCTAAAAAGAAAATTGGAACAGGTGACACAAACTGCAAAGCGAATTAAGATGTAGCATTCATGAATTGGAAGTAACGAAATACATGGAAAATGATGAGTGGATAGGCATTTAATTAGAAAAGAAAAGATGATAGGACAGCTTACAGTGAAAGAAAGTTGCAAAAGCGTGAAGCAAAGAATTGACACTGGCCATCTGGACTCAGAGGGAGGCAGCAAAGCCAGGAGCACTAAAACTTCCTACATTTATGCCAGCATGAAGTTAACCACAGCATTAGACTATACTTTGAAACTCCCTCAGAAAATTTCACAAAGTCAATAAAGCCTTTACTCTACCACCATAAAACAATGATTGGTTTTCCTGGCTTCTAGTCTTCCACTTCGTCATTGAGAGTTTCAGTGAGAGATTCCGACTACCCATCAATCTATACTTGAAACTGTACGATGGTTGATGGTTTATAACCTTCCTTAAGCGCTTGTGTGAAGCACTTATTATGGATGGTATCGTTGTACAGCGTAAAAGATATAGACAACTTCCGAATGTCGTATCACTCTGGGGATGGAAGAAAAAGAGTGTGCAAGTTAAATAGATATTTATTTTGAAACTCCCTCAGAATTAATTGCAATATCAATGAGGCCTTTATCATAAAACAATGCCTTGTTCTCAAGGCTTCTGGTTTTCCAATTCATCATTGAGAGTTTCTCCGACAACCCATCCGTCTTAACTTGACACTGTTTCAAGCTTGCTGGTTTATACTCCACCTAGTTAGTAGGTAAGATTTTAGCACAGCCTGAAGCCTCACCTCTTAAGCGCATGAGTGCACGTTAAATAGATCGGTATTTGGTACCAAATCCACATGCGGCTCTTTATTCAACAACGCAGTGAAGTGGTTGATATTGAAGAGGACCTTCAATGGTGCTCGTCCTTCATAAACGTAGTTCTGGTCGCTGAATAGTTTGTAAATCCTGTGATGGATTGTTCCCATATAGCGAGCGGCAAACAATGCTGACAATGTTTCGAAATCAACATCATCAAAGAAGTATGATCCTGTTTTAGGATCCTCAATGAAAGATTCATATGAATAAATCGGTCTATTACACCAATCGGCAAGTGAAAGCAAGGGGAACTCATCACAATATGCTCCCATAATAGCTATATCACTTATATACCTTTCATATGAATATTGAAAGCCTTCAGCATGTCGTCTGAAGTGCTGTTCATGTTCGTGAATGTTGTACAGCGTGATCTCTCTCATGAATACCTCACAGTCCACTGATTCAGCACTGGGAAGAGCTGTTTCCAGATACTATAGAAAAGGCAATTTCCATCGCCGATTGTATGTGCGGCTGCTAGATACTGCTGAACAACTGGGTGAAGCAAATGCTGTTGTGAAACATCAATTTGCATGATAGATAAATCAAACATAAGAACATCAAAGCTAAGCATAATGTTACGTAATTAATCCCGCAAATTCAGCGCCATGTTCAAGGTATTGTTCCCTTGTAGCAGCAAGAGGAAGTTGTATACGTAAACGCTGCCAAATGTTAGAAATGTTTGAATGATTAGCAAATAAGTGCGATAAAGGTGGTCGTGAATCGACTCTTACCTCGATAGTTGTGCTATCAAGCTTTACCTTTTAATGTGGTGGTAAACGACTATTGTTGCCTTCAGACTTTTGTTGTAGTAAACTGTAGTCTGTTCTACTTTGCTTTTTTCGTATACATCGCATATCAGCGGTAGGTTTCTGGATTTCCTCTCCTTTTGGATATTGCACTTGGGATGACTCCTGATCTGAATCGACCTTGATCTTGTCATTGTATTTTGTCAAACATAGTCAAAAACACCTAATGAAAAAGCTTGAAATCAATGTAGAATACAGACCTACAATGAAGACAAACTATTTATACATTAAATTACTGCTAGATTTTCAGTAATAGCCAATCTTTTGCAAATACACTTACAAAGCCTAAAGAATTGTTTTCTAAGAGAACATTGATTTTCTCAAAAATGGTAGGATAAAACCATCTGAAAAAGCTTGAAATCAATATCAAGTAGAGATATAAAATGAAAACAAGCTATTTTGTGATTGAATAACTGCTATTTTGTCAATAATAGCTTATGTTTCGCAATGACACTATTAAGGCCTAATACAATGTTTTCGAGAAAAACATTAATTTCTCAAATGTGGTCGAGTAAAACCACATGAAAAAGCTTGAAATCAATGTAAAGTAAGGAACTACAATGAAAACTAGCGATTTTGTCATTGAATTACTCCTAGTTTGTCAGTAATAATTTATGTATTGCAGCGACACTACAAGGCTTAAAACATTGTTTACTAGAAAAACATTGTTTTTCTCAAAAGTAGTCAAAAACATGGCATGAAAAAGCTTGAAATCAATGTAAAGAAGAGAATTACAATGAAAACAAGCTATTTTGTCATTGAATTACTGCTAGTTTTTCAGTAATTGGTTATATTTTGCAATGACACTAACAAGGCCTAAAGCATTATTTACTAAAAAATAGTTAAATTTCTCAAGAAAGGGCGAACAAAATCACATGAAAAGGCTTGAAACCAATAAAAAATAGAGAGGAACGATTAAAACAAGTTATTTTGTCGTTGAAATAATTCTAGTTTGTCAATAATAGCGTATGTTTTGCAATGACACTAACAAGGCCTAAAACAATGTTTACTACAAAAATATTAATTTTCTTAAATGTGATCGAATAAAATTACATGAAAATGCTTCAGAGAACTTCAATGAAAACAAGCTCTGTTGTCATTGAATTACTGCTAGTTTGTCAGTGATAGCTGATGCATTGCAATGAAACTAACAAGGCGTAGAAGAATGTTTACTACAAAATCTTTTAATTTCTCAAATGTGATCGAGTAAAACCACATGAAAAAGCTTGAAATCAATGTAAAGTAAGGAACTACAATGAAAACTAGCGTTTTTGTCATTGAATTATTGCTAGTTTGTCAGTAATAGCTTATGTTTTGCAATGACACTAACAAAGCGTAAAAGATTGTTTTCTAAAAATACATTAATTCACTCAAAAATGGTCGAATAGAATCAAATGCAAGAGTTTTAAATCAATGTAAAGTAAAGACATAAAAATTAGAACAAGCTATTTCGTCATTGAATTACACCTAGTTGGTCAGTAATATGTTTTGTTTTGAAATGACACTAACAAGGACTAAAACACTGTTTACAAGAAAAATATTGTTTTTCTCCAAAATAGTCGAAATAACCCCATAAAATAGCTTGAAATCAATGTAAAATAGAGAATTACATTGAAATCAAGCTATTTTGTCATTGAATTAGTGCTAGTTCTTAAGTAATAGGTAATATTTTGCAATGACACTATTAAGGCCTAGTACAATGTTTTCGAAAAAAACATTGATTTTCTGAAATGTGGTCGAATAAAAACACATGAAAATGCTTGAAATCTATGTAAAGTACGGAAATAAAATGAAAATAAGGTATTTATAAACTGAAATACTTTTGGTTTTCCAGTAATAGCCTATCTTTTGAAATGATACTATAAAGTCCTAAAACATTGTTTACTACAAAAACATTAATTTTCTCAAATATGGTCGAATCAAATCACATGAATATGCCTGAAATCAATGTAAAGTACAGAACTACAATGAAACCAAGCTATTTTCTCATTGAATTACTCCTAGGTTGTCTGTAATAGGTTTTGTCTTGCAACGACACTCACAAGTCCTAAAACATTGTTGACTAGAAAAGCATTGATTTTTTCAAAAAAAGTTGACTAAAATCACATAAAACTGTTTTAAATAGTTGTAATATACAGAACTACAATGAAAACAAGCTATCATTTTATTGAATTACTGCTAATTTTTCAGTAATAGCCTATCTTTTGCAATGAAACTTTTAAGGCTTAAAACAATGTCTATTAGAAAAACATCGATTTTCTCAAAAACAATGAAATAAAATCAAATAAAATGCTTGAAATCAATGTAAAGTACAGACATAAAAATGAAAACAAGCTATTTTGTCATTGAATTACTCCTAGTTTGTCAGTAATAGGTTTTTTTTTGCAACAACACTAACAAGGCCTAGAACATTGATTACTAGATAAACATTGTTTTTGTCAAACTTTGTCGAAAACAAAGCATGAAAAAGCTTCAAATCAAAGTAAAATGGAGAAATACGATGGAAACAAGATATCTTTTTATTGAATTAATGCTAGTTTGTCAGTAATAGCTTATGTTTTGCAATGACACTAAGAGAGCCTAAATGATTGTTTACTACAAAAACATTAATTTTCTTAAATGTGGTCGAATAAAATTACATGAAAATGCTTGAAATCAATGTAAAAAGAGAAAATCAATGAAAAAAAGCTTATTTGTCATTGAATTAGTGCTAGTTTTTCAGTAATAGCCTATATTTTGCAATGATACTAACAAGGCCTAAAATATTGCTTACTAAAGAAGCACTAATTTTCTAAAGAATAGTCGAATAAAAACACATGAGAAAACTTGGATTCAATGTAAAGTAAAAAACCACAATGAAAAGAAGCTCTTTTTTTTTTGAATTACTTCTAGTTTGTCAATAATAGCTAATATTTTGCAATGACACTATTAAGTTCTGCAATATTGTTTACTAAAAAAGCATTATTTTACCCAAAAATGGTCGAATAAAATCACATGAAAAAGCTTGAAATAAATGTGAAGTACAGACATAAAAATGGAAACAAGATATTTTGTCATTCAATTACTCCTAGTTTGTGAGGAATAGGTTATCTTTTGCAACGGCACTAACAAGGCCTAAAACATTGCTGATTAGAAAGACATTGTTTTCCTCAAAAATAGAAATAAAACCCATATGAAAAAGCTTGAAATCAATAAAAAAAACAGAACTACTATAAAAAATGGCTATTTATACATTGAATTACCGCTAGTTTTTCAGTAATAGCCTATCTTTTGCAATGACACTAACTAGGCCTAAAATAATGTTTACTATAAAAACATTAATTTTCTTGAAAATGGTCGAATGAAATTGCATGAAAAAGCTTGAAATCATAGTAAAGTAAAGAACTACAATTAAAACAAGCTATTTTGTCATTGAATTAGTGCTAGTTTGTCAGTAATTGCCTGTCGTTTGCATTGATGCTAACAATTCCTAAAACATTCCATACAACAAAAACATTGATTTTCTCAAAAAAGGTCGAATGTCATGTAAAAGCTTGAAATCAATGTAAAGTACAAAACCGCATAGAAAAAAAGCTTTTTATACATTACCTTACTGCTACTCTTTCAGTAATAGCCTATCTTTTGCAATGACACTAACAAAGCCGCAATCAATTTCTCTATATACTAATCTCCCTAAAATGCAAATGAGGGTGAGCGAACAATGACACAATGGCCGGACAATGGCGTGTGCAATCATGCGGATGTGCGCTGAACTCCTCCTAGACGAGCCACACGATCGACTGCAAACTTTTATCCTAGCATCCTGGCAATCTTTCGATTCCCCCTTTTACGGTTTCGTTTGAATATCTTTGTTTTTCGCTGAGAAATTCGACTTTTCCTTCACTCTTGCGGCACCTTTCATCCTTCGCTTCGGTTATTGTTGTGCGATGCCAAAACAATCCAAATTAAGCCAAAGAGCTTTGCCCCTTTTGTTCTCAGACAAAGGATTCTTTGCCTAATTCGATCGTGCGATCAGCCGAACCATTTCGAATTGAGAATGGCTACGAGCAGTGGTCGCAAGAATCGCAGCGGAAACTTTTGGCCGGTTTCTTTGGCCAGGTAAGCCTTTTTCTTTCTAAAAACTTTCGATTTCGTTTCCCTAACCCTTCCTCCGTACCTTGCTAAACTTTTATTCGTTTAAACGCATTTTATTTTCGTTTTTTTAGCCGAATTCCATGAACTACCTTCGACCGTGGCTGTGCTTTAGGCCGTTTTGCTTCGCCTCCCGTGGCGTCGTTTTGCTCACGAGATTGCCGTCTTCTCAGGTAAGTCGTTCAAAATGAATCCCTTAATGATGGAAAATTTGTTTAAAATGTTTTAATGAATTTCTCTCAATTTTTTAGGCTTGACATGAGTCGATTATCGTTTTGGTTTTTTCGATGGAGATTCGGGGGCGTTTTTCGCATGTGCTTCAATCGTTTTTGCATGCCAGGAATTTCGTGTTATAAATCACGTTCGCTTTCCCAAACCACTTTTCTGCCTGTTATCGATTCTAATTTGTTGACCATTGCTGAATTATTTATTGGTTTTAACGCGATTTTTCTTCGATTTTCCAGGGTATTTTACGATCTTCCTTCGACACTGGTTAAATTTGGCCACGTTGCTTCGCCTCCCGTTGAAATCTTCCTGTTCTTTGTATTGCCTCCCGTGGAAATCTTCTTGTGCATGAAAACACAATTGTCTCAGGTAAATCATCCGACAACATAACAATTTATCTGCCATAGTTTTTCCTTGATAACTTAATGACTTTCTCTATATTTTTTTTTGGTTAATTTTTATCAATTTTTATATTGGTTTTCTCGATAGAGATTCGGGGGCGTTTTTCGCATGTGCTTCGATCATTTTTGCATGCCAGGAAATACCTGCTATAAATCATGTTTTCTTTTGTTAAAGCAATTTTATGCATGTTACTGAACCCTTCTACAGTTCTTTCTTGATGTTCACTTGCATTTTGTCGATTTTTTTAAACATATTTTTACATGATTTTCCTGTTGTTTTACGCGTGCAATTTTTGTGGATATTTGTACTGAACATTAGTTTATTACCCATGAACAAGTGCATGTATTAAATCGCGTCTACCTGCACCAAATATATTTGCTAAATACTGCTTTATTTTTTTTGGTTGGTTTAAGCATGATTTCTTTTGGATCTTTAGGCAATTCCACGATCGACCTTCGACACAGGTTGAACAATCATGGCGCCTTTCCTTCGCCCCCCGTGGCGTTCTTCTTCACCACGAAATCACCGTTTCCTCAGGTAAATCACGCTAAAACACGACTTAACTGTTTCTTTATTGTTTCCTTGATGCATTGATGATAAAATATTTTTTTTTGGGTTTATTTGAGTCGATTTTCAAGTTGTTTCTTTCCACGATGTTGAGGGGGCGTATCTTCGACGAATTCCATGCTGTCAAAGACGTGATAAGAAGCGATTTTTCGATATCTCTTTTTTTCCCTGAGAAATTCAACTTTTCCTTCGCCCTCGCGGCCTCTTTCATCCTTCGCACGTTACAATGCCATAACAATGCAAATTAAGCCAAAGAGCTTTGCCCCTTTTGTTCTTGGACAAAGGATTCTTTGCCTAATTCGATCGTGCGATCAGCCGAACCATTTCGATTTGAGAATGGCTACGAGCAGTGGTCGCAAGAATCACAGCGGAAACTTTTGGCCTCTTTCCTTGGCCAGGTAAGCCTTTTTCTTTCTAAAAACTTTCGATTTCATTTTCCTAACCCCTCTTCCGTACCTTGCTAAAGTTTTCTTTGGTGTCAACGCCATTTTTTTTCGTTTTTTTAGCCGAATTCCATGAACTACCTTCGACCGTGGCTGTGCTTTAGGCCGTTTTGCTTCGCCTCCCGTGGAGATGTTTTGCTCACGAGATCGCCGTTTTCTCAGGTAAGTCGTTCAAAATGAATCCCTTAATGATGGAAAATTTGTTTTTAATGTTTTAATGAATTTCTCTCAATTTTTTAGGCTTGATATGAGTCGATTATCGTTTTGGTTTTTTCGATGGAGATTCGGGGGCGTTTTTCGCACGTGCTTCAACCGTTTTTTTTCATGCGAGGAATTTCGTGCTTTAAATCACGTTCGCTTTCCCAAAGCAATTTACTACATGTTATCCTGTTTAATTTGTTAACCGTCGCTGAATTATTTCTAGGTTTTAACGCGATTTCTCTTCGATTTGTCAGGGTATTTTGCGATCTTCCTTCGACACTGGTTAAATTTGGCCACGTTGCTTCGCCTCCCGTTGAAATCTTCCTGTTCTTTGTATTGCCTCCCGTGGAAATCTTCCTGTGCACGAAAACACACTTTTCTCAGGTAAATCATCCGACAACATCACCAGATATCTGCTCAATTAATTCCTTGATAACTTAATGACTTTCTCTATATTTTTTTTTGGTTAATTTTTATCAATTTTTATATTGGTTTTCTCGATAGAGATTCGGGGGCGTTTTTCGCATGTGCTTCGATCATTTTTGCATGCCAGGAAATACCTGCTATAAATCATGTTTTCTTTTGTTAAAGCAATTTTATGCATGTTACTGAACCCTTCTACAGTTCTTTCTTGATGTTCACTTGCATTTTGTCGATTTTTTTAAACATATTTTTACATGATTTTCCTGTTGTTTTACGCGTGCAATTTTTGTGGATATTTGTACTGAACATTAGTTTATTACCCATGAACAAGTGCATGTATTAAATCGCGTCTACCTGCACCAAATATATTTGCTAAATACTGCTTTATTTTTTTTGGTTGGTTTAAGCATGATTTCTTTTGGATCTTTAGGCAATTCCACGATCGACCTTCGACACAGGTTGAACAATCATGGCGCCTTTCCTTCGCCCCCCGTGGCGTTCTTCTTCACCACGAAATCACCGTTTCCTCAGGTAAATCACGCTAAAACACGACTTAACTGTTTCTTTATTGTTTCCTTGATGCATTGATGATAAAATATTTTTTTTGGGTTTATTTGAGTCGATTTTCAAGTTGTTTCTTTCCACGATGTTGAGGGGGCGTATCTTCGACGAATTCCATGCTGTCAAAGACGTGATAAGAAGCGATTTTTCGATATCTCTTTTTTTCCCTGAGAAATTCAACTTTTCCTTCGCCCTCGCGGCCTCTTTCATCCTTCGCACGTTACAATGCCATAACAATGCAAATTAAGCCAAAGAGCTTTGCCCCTTTTGTTCTTGGACAAAGGATTCTTTGCCTAATTCGATCGTGCGATCAGCCGAACCATTTCGATTTGAGAATGGCTACGAGCAGTGGTCGCAAGAATCACAGCGGAAACTTTTGGCCTCTTTCCTTGGCCAGGTAAGCCTTTTTCTTTCTAAAAACTTTCGATTTCATTTTCCTAACCCCTCTTCCGTACCTTGCTAAAGTTTTCTTTGGTGTCAACGCCATTTTTTTTCGTTTTTTTAGCCGAATTCCATGAACTACCTTCGACCGTGGCTGTGCTTTAGGCCGTTTTGCTTCGCCTCCCGTGGAGATGTTTTGCTCACGAGATCGCCGTTTTCTCAGGTAAGTCGTTCAAAATGAATCCCTTAATGATGGAAAATTTGTTTTTAATGTTTTAATGAATTTCTCTCAATTTTTTAGGCTTGATATGAGTCGATTATCGTTTTGGTTTTTTCGATGGAGATTCGGGGGCGTTTTTCGCACGTGCTTCAACCGTTTTTTTTCATGCGAGGAATTTCGTGCTTTAAATCACGTTCGCTTTCCCAAAGCAATTTACTACATGTTATCCTGTTTAATTTGTTAACCGTCGCTGAATTATTTCTAGGTTTTAACGCGATTTCTCTTCGATTTGTCAGGGTATTTTGCGATCTTCCTTCGACACTGGTTAAATTTGGCCACGTTGCTTCGCCTCCCGTTGAAATCTTCCTGTTCTTTGTATTGCCTCCCGTGGAAATCTTCCTGTGCACGAAAACACACTTTTCTCAGGTAAATCATCCGACAACATCACCAGATATCTGCTCAATTAATTCCTTGATAACTTAATGACTTTCTCTATATTTTTTTTTGGTTAATTTTTATCAATTTTTATATTGGTTTTTTCGATAGAGATTCGGGGGCGTTTTTCGCATGTGCTTCGATCATTTTTGCATGCCAGGAAATACCTGCTATAAATCATGTTTTCTTTTGTTAAAGCAATTTTATGCATGTTACTGAACCCTTCTACAGTTCTTTCTTGATGTTCACTTGCATTTTGTCGATTTTTTTAAACATATTTTTACATGATTTTCCTGTTGTTTTACGCGTGCAATTTTTGTGGATATTTGTACTGAACATTAGTTTATTACCCATGAACAAGTGCATGTATTAAATCGCGTCTACCTGCACCAAATATATTTGCTAAATACTGCTTTATTTTTTTTGGTTGGTTTAAGCATGATTTCTTTTGGATCTTTAGGCAATTCCACGATCGACCTTCGACACAGGTTGAACAATCATGGCGCCTTTCCTTCGCCCCCCGTGGCGTTCTTCTTCACCACGAAATCACCGTTTCCTCAGGTAAATCACGCTAAAACACGACTTAACTGTTTCTTTATTCTTTCCTTGATGCATTGATGATAAAATATTTTTTTTTGGGTTTATTTGAGTCGATTTTCAAGTTGTTTCTTTCCACGATGTTGAGGGGGCGTATCTTCGACGAATTCCATGCTGTCAAAGACGTGATTCAATACACGTTTACTTTTCCTAAATCACGTTGACAAATGTAATTGAATTTTTCTAGATTTGTAGCTGGAAGTTCAATAAAAATTTTTCACTGCTTTTTAGCTGGACTCTAAACGATTTTATGTTTTTTTTGGCGATTAATTTTAGGGAGCTTTTTGTGGAGACCTTTATTTGATTGCTGATGAATAATTTCATGCGTTAAATCATGTTTACTGTTGAGGAAAAAATTTCCTAAATACGCCTAATTTTTTTGGTTGCTTTTAACATGATTTCTTTTGAATTTTTAAGGGAATTCCTCGATCGACCTTTGACACTGGCCAAACAAACATGGCGCCTTTCCTTCGCCCCCCATGGCGTTCTTCTTCACCACGAAATAACTGTTTTCTCAGGTAAATTACACAAAAACAAGACTTAACTCTTTCAAAATTGTTTCCTTGATGCATTTCTGAAGTTAATAATTTTTGGGGTAATTTTGAGACGATTTGTATGGTTTTTTTCTCACTGGAGATTCGGGGGCGTTTTTCGCATGTGCTACGACCGTTTTTGAATGCCAGGAACTACGTGCTATACATCATGTTTTCTTTTGCTGAAGCAATTTTATCCATGTTACTGAACTGTTCTACAGCTCCTTCTTAATGTTCACGTGCTTTTTTATTGGTTTTTCTACACTAATTTTTCATGATTTTCGTGTTGTTCTTCTCGAGCAAATTTAGTGGATTTTGGTACTAAACATTATTTTATTCCGGATGAACAATTTCATGGATTAAATCGCGTCTGCTTGCCCCAAATATATTCGCTAAATATTTCTATTTTTTGGTTGGTTTAAACGTGCTTTCTTTTCAATTTTTAGGGAATTCCATAATCGTCCTTCGACACTGGTTAAACATGGCGCATGTCCTTCGCCCCCTGTGGCGTTCTTCTTCACCACGAAATCACTGGTTTCTTAGGTAAATCACGCTAAAACACAACTTAACTTATTTTAAATTGTTTCTTTGAGGCATTTATGCAATTTTCCCTTTTTTGGGGCTAATTTCAGTTGATTTGCAATGTTGTTTTTTCGCAGTGGAGATTCGGGGGCGCTTATGCATGTCCTTCTACCGTTCCTCTATGCAAGGCAATTCCAGCTATGAATCATGTTTTCTTTTGCTAAAGCCATTTTATACGTGTTACTAAGCTGTTCTAGATTTGTTTCTTAATGTTTCTTTTCATTTAATTGATGTTATTTACTAGATTTGAAACGATATTCGTGTTGATTTTCTCGAGCAATTTTCCTGGATTTTTATACCCTACGTGCTATGAATCATGTTTTATTTTGCTGAAGCAATTAATGCATGTTACTGACCTGTTTCATAGTCCTTTCTTTATAATCACTTGCATTTTATTGATGCTTTCAACTACTTTTACACGATTTTCGTGTTGTTTTTCCCAAGCAACTTTGGTGGACTTTTGTGCTGAACATTGTTTTATTCCCGATGTACGATTGCATGCAGGATACCGTTTACTTGCCTTAAATATATTGACTAAATAGTTGAAAATTTTTTGCTTCCTTTCAACGTGATTTTTCTTCAATTTTTAGGGATATCAACGATCGAACTTCCACTCTGGTTAAACAACATGGCGTTCATTTTCGTCACGAAATAACTGTTTTCTCATATAAACAATTGCAGTCACTGGCATTAACACTATGATGACTTTATCATTAGAACTATGAACTTATTTAATGCATTTAACAATATTGATATTTGTTGTAGTCATGTTTAATAACGTTTTACAATTTAATCATTTATTTTTCAAAATCATCAAAATTTTCTGAATCACAATCACTTGAGTTTTATTACACCTTTCTTACTCATTCTACCCCCTGACTACAAGTATCACAACGGAATTTAATCTTTTCCAATCACTTAATATATCTGACTTTAGTAAAGGTCTTACTAAATAGGGAGACACCTGGCCACTTTGTTACCCTTTTTCCAAATTATTAAAGCCCTCATGTATTATATGCCAAGTAACAAGCCTGAGGTAATACTCTTTTCTTGAGGGCAGTAATTTCGACTAATAGAATTTAAAACCTCGCTGCACATTCTTCAGCCTTCACATAGACTTTTCCACCCGCTTCCTCTACACTTTTCTACCCATTCTACTAGAGTTTGTGAGTGTAACTAATAACCACAACACTGCTTAATCCAATAATGGAGAAGACTAGCTTTTTTTTCAAGTGGCCCGCTGGCGCGGGCCCGCTTGCCCGAGTGGACCAGAACCCGAGTGGATTGAAATTGTCGAATTAGCCTTTGCATAACAAGAACCATCATCACTCACAATCCCAAGTGGCCAGTAGTCCGAGTTTTCGTTTGCACCAGTGGCCCTACAATCCACAGGAAGTGTACGTCATGGATCATTGCGAAGGAGCACGCGCATTTGACGTCACATGCCACTGCGAAGGAGCACGTGACCTTCGGCTTTGCTTCAAAAAAATTGGCCTAAAAAATTGGCAGAAAATTTTGTGAAAAAAATGCTCTTGAACCTGCGCTAGAATGCGGGGCTTAAGCAGAACAATGGAACAATACAAACACAATGGCGTGTGCAACGAAGCGTTTGTCGGCAGCGCCCCGGCCAGACGAGTGCCACGATCGACCAACAACTTTTATCCAAGCTTCCCCCACAGGTCTATATTTGCAATAAGAAGCGATTTTTCGATATCTCTTTTTTTTGCTGAGAAATTTATCTATTTCTTCACCCTCGCGGCCCCTTTCATCCTTCGCACATTACAATGCCAAAACAATGCACGTCAAGCGAACGATCTCGGCCCCTTTTGTTCTGAGACAAAGGTTTCTTTGCCTAATTCGATCGTGCGATCAGCCGAACCATTTCGATTTGAGAATGGCTACGAGCAGTGGTCGCAAGAATCGCAGCGGAAACTTTTGGCGTATTTCCTTGGCCAGGTAAGCCTTTTTCTTTCTAACAACTTTCGATTTCGTTTCCCTAACCCCTCATCCCTACCTTGCTAAACTTTTATTCGTTTAAACGCATTTTATTTTCGTTTTTTTAGCCGAATTCCATGAACTACCTTCGACCGTGGCTGTGCTTTAGGCCGTTTTGCTTCGCCTCCCGTGGAGATGTTTTGCTCACGAGATCGCCGTTTTCTCAGGTAAGTCGTTCAAAATGAATCCCTTAATGATGGAAAATTTGTTTTTAATGTTTTAATAAATTTCTCTCAATTTTTTAGGCTTGATATGAGTCGATTATCGTATTGGTTTTTTCGATGGAGATTCGGGGGCGTTTTTCGCATGTGCTTCAACTGTTTCTTTCATGCGAGGAATTTCGTGCTTTAAATCACGTTCGCTTTCCCAAACCATTTTGCTACATGTTATCCTGTTTAATTTGTTAACCGTCGCTGAATTATTTCTAGGTTTTAACGCGATTTCTCTTCGATTTTTCAGGGTATTTTGCGATCTTCCTTCGACACTGGTTAAATTTGGCCACGTTGCTTCGCCTCCCGTTGAAATCTTCCTCTTCTTTGTATTGCCTCCCGTGGAAATCTTCCTGTGCACGAAAACACAATTTTCTCAGGTAAATCATCCGACAACATCACCAGATATCTGCTCAATTAATTCCTTGATAACTTAATGAATTTCTCTATATTTTTTTGGCTAATTTTAATCAATTTTCACATTGTTTTTTATGATGGAGATTCGGGGGCGTTTTTCGCATGTGCTTCGATCGTTTTTGCATGCCAGGAAATACGTGCTATAAATCATGTTTTCTTTTGTTGAAACACTTTTATGCATGTTACTAAACCCTTCTACAGTTCTTTCTTGATGTTCAGTTGCATTTTATTGTTTTTTTAAACATATTTTTACATGATTTTCCTGTTGTTTTTCACGAGCAATTTTGGTTAATATTTGTACTGAACATTAGTTTATTCCCGATGAACAAGTGCATGTATTAAATCGCGTCTACGTGCCCCACATATATTTGCTAAATACTGTTTTATTTTTTTTCGTTGGTTTAAGCATGATTTCTTTTGGATCTTTAGGCAATTCCACGATCGACCTTCGACACAGGTTGAACAATCATGGCGCCTTTCCTTCGCCCCCCGTGGCGTTCTTCTTCACCACGAAATCACCGTTTCCTCAGGTAAATCACGCTAAAACACGACTTAACTGTTTCTTTATTGTTTCCTTGATGCATTGATGATAAAATATTTTTTTTGGGTTTATTTGAGTCGATTTTCAAGCTGTTTCTTTCCACGATGTTGAGGGGGCGTATCTTCGACGAATTCCTTGCTGTCAAAGACGTGATTCAATACACGTTTACTTTTACTAAATCACGTTGACAAATGTAACTGAATTTTTCTAGATTTGTAGCTGGAAGTTCAATAAACATTTTTCACTGCTTTTTAGCTGGACTCTAAACGATTTTATGTTGTTTTTGGCGATTAGTTTTAGGGAGCTTTTTGTGGAAACCTTTATTTGATTGCTGATGAATAATTTCATGCGTTAAATCATGTTTACTGTTGAGGAAAAAATTTCCTAAGTACGCCTAATTCTTTTGGTTGCTTTTAACATGATTTCTTTTGAATTTTTAAGGGAATTCCACGATCGACCTTTGACACTGGCCAAACAAACATGGCGCCTTTCCTTCGCCCCCCATGGCGTTCTTCTTCACCACGAAATAACTGTTTTCTCAGGTAAATTACACAAAAACAAGACTTAACTTTTTCAAAATTGTTTCCTTGATGCATTTCTGAAGCTAATAATTTTTGGGGTTATTTTGAGACGATTTGTATGGTTTTTTTCTTACTGGAGATTCGGGGACGTTTTTCGCATGTGCTACGACCGTTTTTGAATGCCAGGAACTACGTGCTATAAATCATGTTTTCTTTTGCTGAAGCAATTTTATCCATGTTACTGAACTGTTCTACACTTCCTTCTTAATGTTCACGTGCGTTTTTATTGGTTTTTCTAAACTAATTTTTCATGATTTTCGTGTTGTTTTTCTCGAGCAAATTTAGTGGATTTTGGTACTAAACATTATTTTATTCCGGATGAACAATTTCATGGATTAAATCGCGTCTGCTTGCCCCAAATATATTCGCTAAATATTTCTATTTTTTGGTTGGTTTAAATGTGCTTTCTTTTCAATTTTTAGGGAATTCCATAATCGTCCTTCGACACTGGTTAAACATGGCGCATGTCCTTCGCCCCCTGTGGCGTTCTTCTTCACCACGAAATCACTGGTTTCTTAGGTAAATCACGCTAAAACACAACTTAACTTATTTTAAATTGTTTCTTTGAGGCATTTATGCAATTTTCCCTTTTTTGGGGCTAATTTCAGTTGATTTGCAATGTTGTTTTTTCGCAGTGGAGGTTCGGGGGCGTTTTTGCATGTCCTTCTACCGTTCCTCTATGCAAGGCAATTCCAGCTATGAATCATGTTTTCTTTTGCTAAAGCCATTTTATACGTGTTACTAAGCTGTTCTAGATTTGTTTCTTAATGTTTCTTTTCATTTAATTGATGTTATTTACTAGATTTGAAACGATATTCGTGTTGATTTTCTCGAGCAATTTTCCTGGATTTTTATACCCTACGTGCTATGAATCATGTTTTATTTTGCTGAAGCAATTAATGCATGTTACTGACCTGTTTCATAGTCCTTTCTTTATAATCACTTGCATTTTATTGATGCTTTCAACTACTTTTACACGATTTTCGTGTTGTTTTTCCCAAGCAACTTTGGTGGACTTTTGTGCTGAACATTGTTTTATTCCCGATGTACGATTGCATGCAGGATACCGTTTACTTGCCTTAAATATATTGACTTAATAGTTGAAAATTTTTTGCTTCCTTTCAACGTGATTTTTCTTCAATTTTTAGGGATATCAACGATCGAACTTCCACTCTGGTTAAACACCATGGCGTTCATTTTCGTCACGAAATAACTGTTTTCTCATATAAACAATTGCAGTCACTGGCATTAACACTATGATAACTTTATCATTAGAACTATGAACTTATTTAATGCATTTAACAATATTGATCTTTGTTGTAGTCATGTTTAATAACGTTATACAATTTAATCATTTATTTTTCAAAATCATCAAAATTTTCTGATTCACAATCACTTGAGTTTTATTACACCTTTCTTACTCATTCTACCCCCTGACTACAAGTATCACAACGGAATTCAATCTTTTCCAATAACTTAATATCTCCGACTTTAGTAAAGGTCTTACTAAATAGGGAGACACCTGGCCACTTTGTTACCCTTTTTCCAAATTATTAAAGCCCTCATGTATTATATGCCAAGTAACAAGCCTGAGGTTATTCTCTTTTCTTGAGGGCAGTAATTTCGATTAATAGAATTTAAAACCTCGCTGCACATTTTTCAGCCTTCACATAGACTTTTCCACCCGCTTCCTCTACACTTTTCTACCCATTCTACTAGAGTTTGTGAGTGTAACTAATAACCACAACACTGCTTAATCCAATAATGGAGAAGACTAGCTTTTTTTCAAGTGGCCCGCGTCCCTATATACTAATCTCCCTAATATGCTAATGAGGCAGAGCGAACAATAGAACAATCGATTACAATGGACTAAAAACCAGAGGTGTTGTGACTTGAACTCCTCCTAGACGGATTCGCCTAACGAGACCAAAACTTTCCCAGGTCTTCTTTACGAGCTGCTTCGAATACATAAGTATAGTTTCGATTTTTAGCTATTTTTTTCTTTTTTTTATCGCCATCGCAATCTTCGAGCTCGGCGCCTTTCATCCTTCCCCGGGGGATACGTTTTGCGAGGCTGAAACAATGCTACTTACGCAAATGGTCGTTGCCACTTTTGTTCTCAGACAAACGATCTTAGCTGTTGTAACACCCTGTTTTCATCCTGCGACGTGAAGGAGTGGTGCAATGTCGACTAGCAGTGGTGGATGGAATGACAGTGGAGAATTTCGCTCTGTATTTACCAAGGTAAGCGTTTTACATTTCTGAAAACTTTCGAATTCTATTTCCTGTTTCTAACCATCTCCTTTTTAATAATTTTTTTCATCTAAACGTAACTTATTTTGATTGTTTTAGCCGAAATTCACTTTTTACCTTCGACCCTGGCTGCCTTCTGTAAGGCCGTTTTGATTCGCCTCCCGTCAAATTATTTTCCTCGCGAGATCGCCGTTTTCTTCTCAGGTAAGTCGTTTTTAACCACCTTCTATATTTTCTGAAGGATGTTAAAGATGTTTCACTGATTTCCTCGATGTATTTGGTTCATTTCAGTCGATTTTCAAGTTTGTTTTCCGCAATGGAGATTCGGGGGCGTTTTTCGCATGTGCTTTGGCCGTTTTTGCATGCCAGGAAATACGTGCTATAAATCATGTTTTCTTTTGCCAAAGCAATTTTATAGGTGTTAGTTAACTTTCTAGATTTGTTTCTCAAAGTTTTTGCTCGGTTATAACGCGATTTCTCTTGAAATTTTAGGAAATTCCACGATCCTTCTTCGACTCTGGTTAATCAAACATGTCGCCTCTCCTTCGCCCCCCGTGGCGTTCTTCTTCATCACGAAAACACTGTTCTCTCAGGTAAATATCACTAAAACATGACTTAACTGTTTCTAAATTTTTTCCTTGATGCATTTATGATATAATATTTCTTTTAGGGTTTATTTGAGTCGATTTTCGGGTTGATTTTTTTCCACCAAGCAGTTTTATGCATGTTACTGAACTGTACTACAGTTCTTGCTTAATGTTCACTTGCATTTTATTGATGTTTTTAACTAATTTTTACACAATTTTCGTGTTGTTTTTCTCGAGCAATTTTGGTGGAATTTTGTGCTGAACATCATTTTATACTGATGAACAATTGCATGCATATAATCGTCTCTACTTCCCCCAAATATATTTGCCAAATACTGCAAAATTGCTTGGTTGGTTTTAACGTGATTTCTCTTGAATTTTTAGGGAATTCCACGATGAGTTTAATTTGAGTTTATTTCCACGATGTCGAGAATTGCTTTGTAATGTTTATTTTCATGTTATTGGTGCTTTTAAATAACTGTCTTAAACCACTTTTGTCTTTTCACAGATCTAATAGATTGGAGTCACTCACAGCTCACATTCACACTATGATGAACTTATCATATGAACTATGAACTTATTTATTCAGTGAACAATATGTATATTTGTTGTAATCATATCTAATAATGATTTCCAATTTAATAAGTTACTTTTCGAAATGATGATCATTTTCTGATTCACACTTTCTTGCGTTTTATTGCACACTTCTAACTCAATCTACCCCCTTACAACAAGTATCACAACGGAAATCTATCTTTTCCAATAGCCTAATATATCTGATATCAGTCAAATCCCTGCTAAATATGGAGAGTCCTGATCAATTTGTTACCCTTTTTCCAAATCATTAAAGCCCTCATGTATTATATGTCAAGTAAAAAGCCTGAAATAATGCTTTTTCTGGGGGGCAGTAATTTTGACTAATAGAAGTTAAACCCTCTCTGCAAATTCTTTGCCCATCATATAAACTTTTCTACCTCCTTCCCTTAAGTTTTCCTGCCCTTCTACTAGATTTTGTGAGTCCAATCTGTTTCCACAACATTGCTTAAAATCAATAATTGAGAAGACTAGCTTTTGTTCAAGTGGCCCGCTAGCGCGTGCCCGCTTGCCCGAGTGGATCAGAACCCGAGTGGAAAGAAATTGTTAAATTAGCCTTTGCATAACAAGAACCATCATCACTCACAATCCCAAGTGGCCAATAGTCCGAGTTTTCGTTTGCACCAGTGGCCCTACAATCCATAGGACGTGTACGTCATGGATCACTGCGAAAGAGCACGTGCATTTGACGTCACATGCCACTGCGCAGGAGCACGTGACCTTCGGCTTTGCTTCAAAAAAATTGGCAGAAAATTTTGTGAAAAAAATGCTCTTGAACCTGCGCTAGAATGCGGGGCTTCTTCAAAAAAGAAGGGCCAAAAGGAAGGTTCAAGAGCATTTTTTTCACAAAATTTTCTGCCAATTTTTTTGAAGCAAAGCCGAAGGTCACGTGCTCCTGCGCAGTGGCATGTGACGTCAAATGCACGTGCTCTTTCGTTTACTAAATAAAACAGTAATTTATTCAAAAATGGTCCAATAGAATTACAGAAAAAGGCTTGAAATCAATGAAAAGAAAAGAACGACAATGAAAACAAGCTCTTTTGTAATTGGTTTACTGCTAGTTTGTCAGTAATAGCTGATGTTTAGTAAGAAAACTAATAAGGCGTAAAAGAATGTTTACTACAATAATATTAATCTTCTCAAAAATGGTAGAATAAAATCACATGAAAAAGCTTGAAATCAATGTAAAGTAGAGAACTACAATAGAAACAAGCTATTTTGTCATTTAATTACTGCGAGTTTGTCAGTAATAGTCTATCCTTTGCATTGACGCTAACAAGGCCTAAAATATTCCATACAAGAAAAACATTGAGATTCTTGAAAATGGGCAAATAACATTTTATGAAAAAGCTTGAAATCAATGTAAAGTACAGAACTGCCATGAAAAGAAGCCATTTATACATTGACTTACTGCTAGTTTGTTAATAATAGGTTATATTTTGCAATGACACTAACAAAGCCTAAGACATCATTTACTAAATAAAACATTAATTAACTCAAAAATGGTCGAATAGGATCACATGGAAATGCTTGAAATCACTGAAATGTAAAGAGCTTCAATGAAAACAAGCTCTTTTATCATTAATTTACTGCTAGTTTTTCAGTTATCACTTATGTTTTGCAATGACACTTACAAGGCGTGAAAGAATGTTTACTACAAAAACATTAATTTTCTCAAATGTCATCAAATGAAATCACATCAAAATGCATGAATTCAATGAAAAGTAAAGAACTACAATGAAAACAAGTTATTTATTCATTGACTTACTCCTAGTTTTTCAGTTATAGCCTATATTTTGCAATGATACTAACAGGGCCTAAAAGATTGCTTACTAAAGAGAGATTAATTTTCTCAAAAATGGTCGAATAAAATCACATGAAAAAGCTTGAAATAAATGTAAAGTACCGGCATAAAAATGGCAACAAGATACTTTGTCATTGAATTACTCCTAGTTTGTGACTAATAGATTTTATTTTGCAACGACACTAACAAGGCCTAAAACATTTTTGACTAGAAAAACATTGTTTTCCTCAAAAATAGCTATTCATACATTAAATTAGCGCTAGTTTTTCAGTAATAGCCTATCTTTTGCAATGACACTAACTAGGCCTAAAACAATGTTTACTACAAAACCTTAATTTTCTTGAAAATGGTCGAATAAAATTGCATGAAAAAGCTTGAAATCAATGTAAAGTAGAGAACTACAATTAAAACAAGCTATTTTGTCATTGAATTAGTGCTAGTTTGTCAATAATTGCCTGTCGTTTGCATTGATGCTAACAATTCCAAAAACATTCGATACAACAAAAACATTGATTTTCTCAAAAATGGTCGAATAAAAATTCATGTAAAAGCTTGAAATGAATGTAAAGTACAGAACAGCATAGGAAAGAAGCTATTTATACATTAACTTACTGCTACTCTTTCAGTAATAGCCTATCTTTTGCAATGACACTAACAAGGCCTAAAAACATTGTTTACTATAAAAACATTGTTTTCCTCAAAAATAGTCAAAAAAAATCACATGAAAAAGCTTGAATCAATGTAAAATACAGAACTACTATGAAAAATAGCTATTTATATATTGAATTAGCGCTAGGTTTGCAGTATTAGCCTATCTTTTGCAATGACACTAACAAGGCCTAAAACAATGTTTACTAAATAAAACAGTAATTTACTCAAAAATGGTCAAATAGAATTACATAATAAGGCTTGAAATCAATGAAAAGAAAAGAACTACAATGAAAACAAGCTCTTTTGTCATTGATTTACTGCTAGTTTGTCAGTAATAGCTTATGTTTTGCAATGAAACTAATAAGGCGTAAAAGAATGTTTATTACAATAATAGTAATTTTCTCAAAAATGGTAGAATAAAATCACATGAAAAAGCTTGAAATCAATGTAAAGTAGAGAACTACAAGTAAAACAAGCTATTTTGTCATTTAATTACTGCGAGTTTGTCAGTAATAGTCTATCGTTTGCATTGACGCTAACAAGGACTAAAATACTCTATACAAGAAAAAGATTGATATTCTCGAAAATGGGCGAATACAATTTTATGAAAAAGCTTGAAATCAATGTAAAGTACAGAACTGCAATGAAAAGAAGCCATTTATACATTGACTTACTGCTAGTTTGTCAATAATTTGCAATGACACTAACAAGGCCTAAAACATCATTTGCTAAAAAAACATTAATTTTTGACAAATATGGTCGAATAAAATCATATGAAAATGTCTGAAGTCAATGTAAGGTACAGAACTACAATGAAACCAAGCTATTTTATCATTGAATTACTCTTAGTTTTTCAGTATTAGATTAAGATTTGCAATGAAATTAACAAGGCCTGAAAGATTGTTTGTTAGAATGGCATTGATTTTCTCAAGAAAAGTTAAATAAAATCACATAAAACTGTTTTAAATTATTGTAATATACAGAACTACAATGAAAACAAGCTATCAGTTTATTGAATTACTGCAAGTTTATCAGTGATAGCCTATCTTTTGCAATGAAACTATGAAGGCTTAAAGCAATGTCTATTAGAAAAGCATTGATTTTCTCAAAAATAATCAACAAAATCATGTAAAATGGTGGAAATTTAATGTAATGTACAGACGTAAAAATGAAAACAAGCTATTTTGTCATTGAATTACTCCAAGCTTGTCACTAAAAGGTTTTGTTTTGCAACAACACTAACAAGGCCTAAAACATTGTTTACTAGATAAGCATTGTTTTTGTCAAACATAGTCAAAAACACCACATAAAAAGCTTGAAATCAATGTAAAGTAGAGAATTACTTTGAAAACAAGCTATTTTATCATTGAATTAGTGCTAGTTTTTTAGTAATAGGTTATATTTTGAAATGGCACTAACAAGCCCTAAACAAGAAAAACATTCGAATAAACTCATATGAAACAGCTTAAAATAATTGTAAAGTGCAGATCTACAATGAAAAGAAGCTATTACTTCAATGAATGATACCTAGTTTTTCAGTAATAGCCTATCTCTTGCAATGACACTAACAAGGCCTAAAACATCATTTACTAGAAAAGCTTTAATTTTTGTCAAATATGGTCGAAAAAAATCACATAAAGATGCTTTAAAAAAAGCTAAATAGTCAAAAAACATCGCATGAAAAAGCTTGAAATCAATGTAAAGTAGAGATTAACAATGAAAAGAAGCTATTTTGTCATTGAATTACTCCTAGTTTTTCAGAAATAGATTATATTTTGCAACGACACTATTAAGGCCTAGTCAATCTTTACTAGAAGGACATTGATTTTCTCAAATATGGTCGAAAAAAATCAAAAGAAAATGCTTGAAATCAATGTAAAATACAGAGCTACAATAAAGACAAGCTATTCTTACATTGAATTACTGATAGTTTCTCAGTAATAGCCAATCTTCTGCCATTAAACTTACAAAGCCTAAAAAATTGTTTTTTTAAGAGAACATTGATTTTCTAAAAAATTGTCGAATAAAATCACATGAAAATGCTTGAAATCAATGTCAAGTAGAGAAGTACAATGAAAACAAACTATTTTATCATTGAATTACTGCTAGTTTGCCAATAATAGCTTCTGTTTTGCATTGAAATCAACAAGACCTTAAAGAATATTTACTACAAAAACATTAATTTTTTCAAAGTTGTCTAATAAAATTTCATGAAAATGCTTCAAATGAATGTAAAGTAAAGAACTACAATGAAAACAAGCTCTTTTGTCATTGAATTATTGCTATTTTTTCAATAATAGCTTATATATTGCAATAACATTAACAAGGCCTAAAACAATGTTTACTAAATAAAACATTAATATACCCAAAAAAGGTCAAGTAGAATCACATGAGAATGCATGAAATCAATGAAAAGTAAAAAGCTACAATGAAAACAAGCTCTTTGTTATTAATTTACTGCTAGTTTTTCAGTAATAGCTTATGTTTTGCAATGACACTTACAAGGCGTGAAAGAATGTTTACTACAAAAACATTAATTTTCTCAAATGTCATCGAATGAAATCACATCAAAATGCTTGAATTCAATGAAAAGTAAAGAACTACAATGAAAACAAGTTATTTATGAATTGACTTACTCCTAGTTTTTCAGTAATAGCCTATATTTTGCAATGATACTAACAGGGCCTAAAAGATTGCTTACTAAAGAAAGATTAATGTTCTCAAAAATGGTCGAATAAAAACACACGAAAAAGCTTGAAATCAATGTAAAGTAAAAAACTACAATGAAAACAAGCTCTTTTGTTTTTGAATTACTTCTAGTTTGTCAATAATAGCTTATATTTTGCAATGACACTATTAAGGTCTGCGACATTGTTTACTAAAAAAACATTATTTTACCCAAAAATAGTCGATTAAAATCACATGAAAAAGCTTGAAATAAATGTAAAGTACAGACATCAAAATGAAAGCAAGCTATTTTGACAGTGAATTAGTGCTAGTTTTTCAGTAATAGGTTAGATTTTGAGATGACACTATTAAGGCCTAATACAATGTTTCCGAGAAAAACATTGATTTACTGAAATGTGCTTGTATAAAATCACATGAAAATGCTTTAAATCAATGTAAAGTACAGAACTATAATATAGACAAGCTATTTATACATTGACTTACAGCTAGTTTTTCAGTAATAGCCAATCTTTTGCAATTACATTTACAAGGCCTCAAACATCAGTTACTACAAAAACATAAATTTTCTCAAATATGGTCGAATAAAATCACATGAAAATGCCTGGTATCAATGTAAAGTACAGAACAGCAATGGAACCAGGCTGTTTTGTCATTGATTACTTTTAGTATGTTAGTAATAGATTATGATTTGAAATGACATTAGCCAGACCTAATACATTTTTTGCTATCTAACCATTGATTTTCTCAAAAGATAGTTGAACAAAATCATATAGAACTATTTAAATTCTTGTAATATAGAGAACTACAATGAAAACAAGCTATCATTTTATTGAATTACTGCTAGTGTTTCAGTAATAGCCTATATTATGCAATGATACTAACAAGGCCTAAAACACTGTTAATTAAAAAAAAATAAATTTACTCAGAAATGATCGAATCAAATCACATGAAAACGCATGAAATCAATGTAAAATACACAACTGAAATGAAAACAATTTCTATTGTCATTGAATTACTCCTAGTTTGTGAGTAATAGGTTATCTTTTGCAACGACACTAACAAGGCCTAAAACATTGTTCACTAGAAAAACATTGTTTTCATCAAAAATAGTAAAAAAACCCCATGAAAAAGCTTGAAAACAATGTAAAATACAAAACTACTATAAAAAATGGCTATTTATACATTGAATTAGCGCTAGTTTTTCAATAATAGCCTATCTTTTGCAATGACACTAACATAGCCTAAAATAATGTTTACTATAAAAACATTAATTTTCTTGAAAATGGTCGAGTAAAATTGCATGAAAAAGCTTGAAATTAATGTAAAGTAGAGACAAAAAAATGAAAACAAGCTATTTTGTCATTGAATTAGTGCTAGTTTTTCAGTAATAGGTTAGCTTTTGCAATGATACTAACAAGGCCTAAAAGATTGATTACTAAAGAAACATTAATTTTCTCAAAAATGGTCGAATAACAACACATGAAAAAGCTTGAAATCAATGTAAAATACAGAACTGCAATGAAAACAATTTCTATTGTCATTGAAATACTCCTAGTTTGTGAGTAATAGGTTATCTTTTGCAACGACACTAACAAGGCCTATAACATTGTTCACTAGAAAAACATTGTTTTCATCAAAAATAGTAAAAAAAAACGACATGAAATAGCTTGAAATCAATGTAAAATACAGAACTACTTTAAAAAATGGCTATTTATACATTGAATTAGAGCTAGTTTTTCAGTAATAGCCTATCTTTTGCAATGACACTAACAAGGCCTAAAATGATGTTTACTATAAAAACATTAATTTTCTTGAAAATGGTCGAGCAAAATTGAATCAAAAAGCCTGCAATCAATGTAAAGTAGAGAAGTACATTGAAAACAAGCTGTTTTGTCATTGAATTACTGCTAGTTTGTCAGTAAACGGTTATATTTTCCAATGACACTATTCAGGACTAATACATTGTTTACTAGAAAAACATTGATTTTCTGAAATGTGGTCGAAAAAAAGCACATGAAAATGCTTTAGATCAATGTAAAATACAGACATAGAAATGAAAACAAGCTATTTTGTCATTGAATTAGTGCTAGTTTTTCAGTAATAGGTTAGCTTTTGCAATGATACTAATAAGGCCTAAAATATTGATTACTAAAGAAACATTAATTTTCTCAAAAATGGTCGAATAACAACACATGAAAAAGCTTGAAATCAATGTAAAATACAGAACTGCAATGAAAACAATTTCTATTGTCATTGAATTACTCCTAGTTTGTGAGTAATAGGTTATCTTTTGTAACGACACTCACAAGGCCTAATACATTGTTTACTACAAAAACATTACTTTTCTCAAATGTGGTCGAATAAGATCACATGAAAATGCTTGAATTCAATATAGAGTACAGATCTACAATGAAAACAAGCAATTTTAACATTGAAGTATTGCTAGTTTTTCAGTGACAGCCTATCCCTTGCAATGACACTAACAAGGCCTAAAACATCATTTGCTAAAAAGCATTAATTTTTGTCAAATATGGTCGAATAAAATCATATGAAAATGTCTGAAATCAATGTAAAGTACAGAATTACAATGAAACCAAGCTATTTTGTCATTGAATTACTCTTAGTTTGTCAGTATTAGATTAAGATTTGCAATGAGATTAACAAGGCCTAAAAGATTGTTTGCTAGAACAGCATTGGTTTTCTCAAGAAGAGTTGAATAAAATCAAATAAAACTGTTTTAAATTATTGTAAAATACAGAACTACAATGAAAACAAGCTATCAGTTTATTGAATTACTGCAAGTTCTTTAGTAATAGCCTATCTTTTGCAATGTAACTATGAAGGCTTAAGGCAATGTCTATTAGAAAAGCATTGATTTTCTCAAAAATAGTCAAGAAAATCATATAAAATGCTGGAAATTTAATGTAAGGTACAGACGTAAAAATGAAAACAAGCTATTTTGTCATTGAATTACTCCAAGCTTGTCACTAATAGGTTTTGTTTTGCAACAACACTAACAAGACCTAAAAAATTGTTTACTAGATAAACATTGTTTTTGTCAAACATAGTCAAAAACACCACAGAAAAAACTTAAAGTCAATGTAAAGTAGAGAATTACATTGAAAACATGCTATTTTCTCATTGAATTTCTCCTAGTTTTTCAGTAATATGTTATAGTTTGAGATGACTCTATTAAGGCCTAATACAATGTTTTCAAGAAAAACATTGAATTACTCAAATGTGGTCGAATAAAATCACATGAAAATGCTTGTAATCAATGTAAAGCACAGAACTACAATGAAGACAAGCTATTTATACATTGACCTACTGCTAGTCTTTCAGTAATAGCCAATCTTTTGCAATTACACTTACAAGGCCTAAAACATCATTTACTACAAAAACATTAATTTTCTCAAATATGGTCGAATAAAATCACATTAAGATGCCTGAAAATTAATGTAAAGTACAGAACTGCAATAAAACCAAGCTGTTTTGTCATTGAATTACTCTTAGTTTGTTTGTTATAATTTATGATTTGCAATAACATTAAAAAGGCCTAAAAGATTGTTTGCTAGAAAAGCATTGATTTATTTTAAAGATGGTTGAATAAATTCACATAAAATTGTTATAAATTATTGTAATATACTGAACAACAATGAGAACAAGTTATAATTTTACTGAATTACTGCTAGTTTTTCAGTAAAAGCCTATCTATTGCAATGAAACTATGAAGGCTTAAAAAAATGTATATTAGAACGACATTTATTCTATCAAAATTAGTCAAATAAAATCATATAAAATGCTTGAAATCAAAATAAATAACAGCCATAAAAAATAAAACAAGCTATTTTGTCAATGAATTACTCCTTGTTTGTCACAAGTAGGTTTTGTTTTGCAACAACACTAACAAGGCCTAAAACATTGTTTATTAGATAAACATTGTCTTTGTCAAACATAGTCGAGATCAAAGCATGAAAAAGCTTGAAATCAATCTACAGAAGAGAATTACAATTGCAACAAGCTATTTTGTTTATATTGTTTACTATAAAAACATTAATTTTCTCAAAAGTGGTCGAATAAAAATTTATGAAGAAGCCTTAAATCAATGTAAAGTACAGAACTGCAATGAAAAGAAGCTATTTATACATTGACTTACTGCTAGTTTTTCAGTAATAGCCTATCATTTGCAATAACACTAACAAGGCCTAAAACATTTTTTCCTAAACAAACACTAATTTTCTCAAAAATGGTCGAATATATTAACATGAAAAAACTTGACATCAATGTAAAGTAAAGGACTACAATGAAAACAATCTATTTTATCATTGAATTATTGCTAGTTTGTCAATAATAGGTTATATTTTGCAATGACACTTTAAGGCCTAATACATTGTTTACGACAAAAACAATCATTTTCTAAAATATGGTCGACTAAAATCGCATCAAAATGCCTGAAATCAATGTAAAGTACAGAACTACAATGAAGACAAGCTAGTTATACATTGACTTACTGCTAGTTTTTCAGTAATAGCCAATCTTTTGCAATTAAACTTACAAGGCCTAAAACATCATTTACTACAAAAACATTAATTTACTCAAATGTGTTCGAATAAAATCACATCAAATTGCCTGAAATCAATGTAAAGTACAGCAATACAATGAAAGCAAGCTGTTTTTACATTGAATTATTCTTAGTTTGTCAGTAATAGATTATGATTTGCAATGACATCAAAGGCCTAAGACATTGTTTGCTAGAAAAGCATTGTTCTTTTTCAAAAATAGTTGATTAAAATCATATGAAACTGTTTTAAATTTTTGTAATATACAGAACTAAAATGAATAGAAGCTACCATTTTAGTAATCTACAACTAGTTTTTCAGTAATAGCCTATATTTTGCAATGAAGCTTTTTAGGCTTAAAACGATGTTTATTCGAAAAACGTTGATTTTCTCAAAATTAGTCAAATAAAATCACATAAAATGCTTGAATTTAATGTTAAGTACAGAAACAACAATGAAATCAAGCTATATTTTCATTGAATTACTGCTAGTTGGTCAGTAATAGGTTTTGTTTTGCAACGACACTAACAAGGCCTAAAACATTGTTTACTAGAAAGACATTGATTTTCTCAAATGTGGTCGGATAAAATCACATAAAAATGCTTGAAATCAATGTAAAATACAGAACTACGACGAAGACAAGCTATTTATACATTGAGTTACTGCTAGTTTCTCAGTAATAGGCAATCTTTTGCAACTACACTTACAAAGTCTAAAACATTGTTTTCAAAGAGAACATTGCTGTTCTTCAAAATGGTCGGATAAAATAACATGAAAAAGCTTGAAAACAATGTCAAGTAGAGAATTACAATGAAAACAAGCTATTTTGTCTATATTGTTTACTATAAGAACATTAATTTTCTCAAAAGTGGTCGAATAAAAATTTATGAAAAAGCCTTAAATCAATGTAAAGTACAGAACTGCAATGAAAAGAAGCTATTTATACATTGACTTACGGCTAGTTTTTCAGTAATAGCCTATCTTTTGCAATAACACTAACAAGGCCTAAAACATTGTTACCTAAACAAACAGTAATTTTCTCAAAAATGGTCGAAAATATTAACATGAAAAAACTTCAAATCAATGTAAAGTAAAGAACTACAATGAAAAGAAGCTATTTTATCATTGAATTACTGCTAGTTTGTCAATAATAGGTTATATTTTGCAATGACACTTTGAGGCCTAACACATCATATACTACAACAACATTAATGTTTTCAAATATGGTCGACTAAAAGCGCATCAAAATGCCTGAAATCAATGTTAAGTACAGGAACAAAAATTAAATCAAGCTATTTTTTCATTGAATTACTGCTAGTCTGTCAGTGATAGGTTTGCTTTGCAACAACACTAACAAGGCCTAAAACATTGTTTACTAGAAAGACATTGATTTTCTCAAATGTGGTCGGATAAAATCACATAAAAATGCTCGAAATCAATGTAAAATACAGAACTACGATGAAGACAAGCTATTTATACATTGAATTACTGCTAGTTGGTCAATAATAGGTTATATTTTGCAATGACATTTTAAGGCCTAAAACATTGTTTACTAGAAAAACATTGATTTTCTAAAATGTTGTCGAAAAAAAGCACATGAAAATGCTTGAAAACAAGCTATTTATACATTGACTTACTGCTAGTTTTTCAGTACACTTACAAGGCCTAAAACATCATTTACTACAAAAACATTAATTTACTCAAATGTGTTCGAATAAAATCACATCAAAGTGCCTGAAATCAATGTAAATTACAGAACTACAATGAAAATAAGCTGTTTTTACATTGAATTATTCTTAGTTTGTCTGTAATAGATTATGGTTTGCAATGACATTAACAAGGCTTAAAACATCGTTTGCTAGAAAAGCAGTGTTTTTCTTCAAAAATAGTTGAATAAAATCACATGAAACTGTTTTAAATTATTGTAATATACAGAACTAAAATGAATAGGAGCTATCATTTTATTAATTTGCTGCTAGTTTTTCAGTAATAGCCTATCTTTTGCAATGAAACTTTTTAGGCTTAAAACAGTGCCTATTAGAAAAACATTGATTTTCTCAAAATTAGTCAAATAAAATCACATAAAATGCTTGAATCTAATGTTAAGTACAGAAACAACAATGAAATCAAGCTATATTTTCATTGAATTACTGCTAGTTGGTCAGTAATAGGTTTTGTTTTGCAACGACACTAACAAGGCCTAAAACATTGTTTACTAGAAAGACATTGATTTTCTCAAATGTGGTCGGATAAAATCACATAAAAATGCTTGAAATCAATGTAAAATACAGAACTACGACGAAGACAAGCTATTTATACATTGAGTTACTGCTAGTTTCTCAGTAATAGGCAATCTTTTGCAACTACACTTACAAAGTCTAAAACATTGTTTTCAAAGAGAACATTGCTGTTCTTCAAAATGGTCGGATAAAATAACATGAAAAAGCTTGAAAACAATGTCAAGTAGAGAATTACAATGAAAACAAGCTATTTTGTCTATATTGTTTACTATAAGAACATTAATTTTCTCAAAAGTGGTCGAATAAAAATTTATGAAAAAGCCTTAAATCAATGTAAAGTACAGAACTGCAATGAAAAGAAGCTATTTATACATTGACTTACGGCTAGTTTTTCAGAAATAGCCTATCTTTTGCAATAACACTAACAAGGTCTAAAACAATGTTTCCTAAACAAACAGTAATTTTCTCAAAAATGGTCGAAAATATTAACATGAAAAAACTTCAAATCAATGTAAAGTAAAGAACTACAATGAAAAGAAGCTATTTTATCATTGAATTACTGCTAGTTTGTCAATAATAGGTTATATTTTGCAATGACACTTTGAGGCCTAATACATCATATACTACAACAACATTAATTTTTTCAAATATGGTCGAACAAAAGCGCATCAAAATGCCTGAAATCAATGTTAAGTACAGGAACAAAAATTAAATCAAGCTATTTTTTCATTGAATTACTGCTAGTTTGTCAGTGATAGGTTTGCTTTGCAACAACACTAACAAGGCCTAAAACATTGTTTACTAGAAAGACATTGATTTTCTCAAATGTGGTCGGATAAAATCACATAAAAATGCTCGAAATCAATGTAAAATACAGAACTACGATGAAGACAAGCTATTTATACATTGAATTACAGCTGGTTGGTCAATAATAGGTTATATTTTGCAATGACATTTTAAGGCCTAAAACATTGTTTACTAGAAAAACATTGATTTTCTAAAATGTTGTCGAAAAAAAGCACATGAAAATGCTTGAAAACAAGCTATTTATACATTGACTTACTGCTAGTTTTTCAGTACACTTACAAGGCCTAAAACATCATTTACTACAAAAACATTAATTTACTCAAATGTGTTCGAATAAAATCACATCAAAGTGCCTGAAATCAATGTAAATTACAGAACTACAATGAAAATAAGCTGTTTTTACATTGAATTATTCTTAGTTTGTCTGTAATAGATTATGGTTTGCAATGACATTAACAAGGCTTAAAACATCGTTTGCTAGAAAAGCAGTGTTTTTCTTCAAAAATAGTTGAATAAAATCACATGAAACTGTTTTAAATTATTGTAATATACAGAACTAAAATGAATAGGAGCTATCATTTTATTAATTTGCTGCTAGTTTTTCAGTAATAGCCTATCTTTTGCAATGAAACTTTTTAGGCTTAAAACAGTGCCTATTAGAAAAACATTGATTTTCTCAAAATTAGTCAAATAAAATCACATAAAATGCTTGAATTTAATGTTAAGTACAGAAACAACAATGAAATCAAGCTATATTTTCATTGAATTACTGCTAGTTGGTCAGTAATAGGTTTTGTTTTGCAACGACACTAACAAGGCCTAAAACATTGTTTACTAGAAAGACATTGATTTTCTCAAATGTGGTCGGATAAAATCACATAAAAATGCTTGAAATCAATGTAAAATACAGAACTACAACGAAGACAAGCTATTTATACATTGAGTTACTGCTAGTTTCTCAGTAATAGGCAATCTTTTGCAACTACACTTACAAAGTCTAAAACATTGTTTTCAAAGAGAACATTGCTGTTCTTCAAAATGGTCGGATAAAATAACATGAAAAAGCTTGAAAACAATGTCAAGTAGAGAATTACAATGAAAACAAGCTATTTTGTCAATATTGTTTACTATAAGAACATTAATTTTCTCAAAAGTGGTCGAATAAAAATTTATGAAAAAGCCTTAAATCAATGTAAAGTACAGAACTGCAATGAAAAGAAGCTATTTATACATTGACTTACGGCTAGTTTTTCAGTAATAGCCTATCTTTTGCAATAACACTAACAAGGCCTAAAACATTGTTTCCTAAACAAACAGTAATTTTCTCAAAAATGGTCGAAAATATTAACATGAAAAAACTTCAAATCAATGTAAAGTAAAGAACTACAATGAAAAAAAGCTATTTTATCATTGAATTACTGCTAGTTTGTCAATAATAGGTTATATTTTGCAATGACACTTTGAGGCCTAACACATCATATACTACAACAACATTAATTTTTTCAAATATGGTCGAACAAAAGCGCATCAAAATGCCTGAAATCAATGTTAAGTACAGGAACAAAAATTAAATCAAGCTATTTTTTCATTGAATTACTGCTAGTTTGTCAGTGATAGGTTTGCTTTGCAACAACACTAACAAGGCCTAAAACATTGTTTACTAGAAAGACATTGATTTTCTCAAAAATGGTCGAAAATATTAACATGAAAAAACTTCAAATCAATGTAAAGTAAAGAACTACGATGAAGACAAGCTATTTATACATTGAATTACAGCTGGTTGGTCAATAATAGGTTATATTTTGCAATGACATTTTAAGGCCTAAAACATTGTTTACTAGAAAAACATTGATTTTCTAAAATGTTGTCGAAAAAAAGCACATGAAAATGCTTGAAAACAAGCTATTTATACATTGACTTACTGCTAGTTTTTCAGTACACTTACAAGGCCTAAAACATCATTTACTACAAAAACATTAATTTACTCAAATGTGTTCGAATAAAATCACATCAAAGTGCCTGAAATCAATGTAAATTACAGAACTACAATGAAAATAAGCTGTTTTTACATTGAATTATTCTTAGTTTGTCTGTAATAGATTATGGTTTGCAATGACATTAACAAGGCTTAAAACATCGTTTGCTAGAAAAGCAGTGTTTTTCTTCAAAAATAGTTGAATAAAATCACATGAAACTGTTTTAAATTATTGTAATATACAGAACTAAAATGAATAGGAGCTATCATTTTATTAATTTGCTGCTAGTTTTTCAGTAATAGCCTATCTTTTGCAATGAAACTTTTTAGGCTTAAAACAGTGCCTATTAGAAAAACATTGATTTTCTCAAAATTAGTCAAATAAAATCACATAAAATGCTTGAATTTAATGTTAAGTACAGAAACAACAATGAAATCAAGCTATATTTTCATTGAATTACTGCTAGTTGGTCAGTAATAGGTTTTGTTTTGCAACGACACTAACAAGGCCTAAAACATTGTTTACTAGAAAGACATTGATTTTCTCAAATGTGGTCGGATAAAATCACATAAAAATGCTTGAAATCAATGTAAAATACAGAACTACAACGAAGACAAGCTATTTATACATTGAGTTACTGCTAGTTTCTCAGTAATAGGCAATCTTTTGCAACTACACTTACAAAGTCTAAAACATTGTTTTCAAAGAGAACATTGCTGTTCTTCAAAATGGTCGGATAAAATAACATGAAAAAGCTTGAAAACAATGTCAAGTAGAGAATTACAATGAAAACAAGCTATTTTGTCAATATTGTTTACTATAAGAACATTAATTTTCTCAAAAGTGGTCGAATAAAAATTTATGAAAAAGCCTTAAATCAATGTAAAGTACAGAACTGCAATGAAAAGAAGCTATTTATACATTGACTTACGGCTAGTTTTTCAGTAATAGCCTATCTTTTGCAATAACACTAACAAGGCCTAAAACATTGTTTCCTAAACAAACAGTAATTTTCTCAAAAATGGTCGAAAATATTAACATGAAAAAACTTCAAATCAATGTAAAGTAAAGAACTACAATGAAAAAAAGCTATTTTATCATTGAATTACTGCTAGTTTGTCAATAATAGGTTATATTTTGCAATGACACTTTGAGGCCTAACACATCATATACTACAACAACATTAATTTTTTCAAATATGGTCGAATAAAAGCGCATCAAAATGCCTGAAATCAATGTTAAGTACAGGAACAAAAATTAAATCAAGCTATTTTTTCATTGAATTACTGCTAGTTTGTCAGTGATAGGTTTGCTTTGCAACAACACTAACAAGGCCTAAAACATTGTTTACTAGAAAGACATTGATTTTCTCAAATGTGGTCGGATAAAATCACATAAAAATGCTCGAAATCAATGTAAAATACAGAACTACGATGAAGACAAGCTATTTATACATTGAATTACTGCTAGTTGGTCAATAATAGGTTATATTTTGCAATGACATTTTAAGGCCTAAAACATTGTTTACTAGAAAAACATTGATTTTCTAAAATGTTGTCGAAAAAAAGCACATGAAAATGCTTGAAAACAAGCTATTTATACATTAACTTACTGCTAGTTTTTCAGTACACTTACAAGGCCTAAAACATCATTTACTACAAAAACATTAATTTACTCAAATGTGTTCGAATAAAATCACATCAAAGTGCCTGAAATCAATGTAAATTACAGAACTACAATGAAAATAAGCTGTTTTTACATTGAATTATTCTTAGTTTGTCTGTAATAGATTATGGTTTGCAATGACATTAACAAGGCTTAAAACATCGTTTGCTAGAAAAGCAGTGTTTTTCTTCAAAAATAGTTGAATAAAATCACATGAAACTGTTTTAAATTATTGTAATATACAGAACTAAAATGAATAGGAGCTATCATTTTATTAATTTGCTGCTAGTTTTTCAGTAATAGCCTATCTTTTGCAATGAAACTTTTTAGGCTTAAAACAGTGCCTATTAGAAAAACATTGATTTTCTCAAAATTAGTCAAATAAAATCACATAAAATGCTTGAATCTAATGTTAAGTACAGAAACAACAATGAAATCAAGCTATATTTTCATTGAATTACTGCTAGTTGGTCAGTAATAGGTTTTGTTTTGCAACGACACTAACAAGGCCTAAAACATTGTTTACTAGAAAGACATTGATTTTCTCAAATGTGGTCGGATAAAATCACATAAAAATGCTTGAAATCAATGTAAAATACAGAACTACGACGAAGACAAGCTATTTATACATTGAGTTACTGCTAGTTTCTCAGTAATAGGCAATCTTTTGCAACTACACTTACAAAGTCTAAAACATTGTTTTCAAAGAGAACTTTGCTGTTCTTCAAAATGGTCGGATAAAATAGCATGAAAAAGCTTGAAAACAATGTCAAGTAGAGAATTACAATGAAAACAAGCTATTTTGTCGATATTGTTTACTATAAGAACATTAATTTTCTCAAAAGTGGTCGAATAAAAATTTATGAAAAAGCCTTAAATCAATGTAAAGTACAGAACTGCAATGAAAAGAAGCTATTTATACATTGACTTACGGCTAGTTTTTCAGTAATAGCCTATCTTTTGCAATAACACTAACAAGGCCTAAAACATTGTTTCCTAAACAAACAGAAATTTTCTCAAAAATGGTCGAAAATATTAATATGAAAAAACTTGAAATCAATGTAAAGTAAAGAACTACAATGAAAAGAAGCTATTTTATCATTGAATTACTGCTAGTTTGTCAATAATAGGTTATATTTTGCAATGACACTTTGAGGCCTAATACATCATATACTACAACAACATTAATTTTTTCAAATATGGTCGAACAAAAGCGCATCAAAATGCCTGAAATCAATGTTAAGTACAGGAACAAAAATTAAATCAAGCTATTTTTTCATTGAATTACTGCTAGTTTGTCAGTGATAGGTTTGCTTTGCAACAACACTAACAAGGAATAAAACATTGATTACTAGAAAGACATTGATTTTCTCAAATGTGGTCGGATAAAATCACATAAAAATGCACGAAATCAATGTAAAATACAGAACTACGATGAAGACAAGCTATTTATACATTGAATTACAGCTGGTTGGTCAATAATAGGTTATATTTTGCAATGACATTTTAAGGCCTAAAACATTGTTTACTAGAAAAACATTGATTTTCTAAAATGTTGTCGAAAAAAAGCACATGAAAATGCTTGAAAACAAGCTATTTATACATTGACTTACTGCTAGTTTTTCAGTACACTTACAAGGCCTAAAACATCATTTACTACAAAAACATTAATTTACTCAAATGTGTTCGAATAAAATCACATCAAAGTGCCTGAAATCAATGTAAATTACAGAACTACAATGAAAATAAGCTGTTTTTACATTGAATTATTCTTAGTTTGTCTGTAATAGATTATGGTTTGCAATGACATTAACAAGGCTTAAAACATCGTTTGCTAGAAAAGCAGTGTTTTTCTTCAAAAATAGTTGAATAAAATCACATGAAACTGTTTTAAATTATTGTAATATACAGAACTAAAATGAATAGGAGCTATCATTTTATTAATTTGCTGCTAGTTTTTCAGTAATAGCCTATCTTTTGCAATGAAACTTTTAAGGCTTAAAACAGTGCCTATTAGAAAAACATTGATTTTCTCAAAATTAGTCAAATAAAATCACATAAAATGCTTGAATTTAATGTTAAGTACAGAAACAACAATGAAATCAAGCTATATTTTCATTGAATTACTGCTAGTTGGTCAGTAATAGGTTTTGTTTTGCAACGACACTAACAAGGCCTAAAACATTGTTTACTAGAAAGACATTGATTTTCTCAAATGTGGTCGGATAAAATCACATAAAAATGCTTGAAATCAATGTAAAATACAGAACTACGACGAAGACAAGCTATTTATACATTGAGTTACTGCTAGTTTCTCAGTAATAGGCAATCTTTTGCAACTACACTTACAAAGTCTAAAACATTGTTTTCAAAGAGAACATTGCTGTTCTTCAAAATGGTCGGATAAAATAACATGAAAAAGCTTGAAAACAATGTCAAGTAGAGAATTACAATGAAAACAAGCTATTTTGTCTATATTGTTTACTATAAGAACATTAATTTTCTCAAAAGTGGTCGAATAAAAATTTATGAAAAAGCCTTAAATCAATGTAAAGTACAGAACTGCAATGAAAAGAAGCTATTTATACATTGACTTACGGCTAGTTTTTCAGTAATAGCCTATCTTTTGCAATAACACTAACAAGGCCTAAAACATTGTTTCCTAAACAAACAGTAATTTTCTCAAAAATGGTCGAAAATATTAACATGAAAAAACTTGAAATCAATGTAAAGTAAAGAACTACAATGAAAAGAAGCTATTTTATCATTGAATTACTGCTAATTTGTCAATAATAGGTTATATTTTGCAATGACACTTTGAGGCCTAATACATCATATACTACAACAACATTAATTTTTTCAAATATGGTCGAATAAAAGCGCTTCAAAATGCCTGAAATCAATGTTAAGTACAGGAACAAAAATTAAATCAAGCTATTTTTTCATTGAATTACTGCTAGTTTGTCAGTGATAGGTTTGCTTTGCAACAACACTAACAAGGCCTAAAACATTGTTTACTAGAAAGACATTGATTTTCTCAAATGTGGTCGGATAAAATCACATAAAAATGCTCGAAATCAATATAAAATACAGAACTACGATGAAGACAAGCTATTTATACATTGAATTACTGCTAGTTGGTCAATAATAGGTTATATTTTGCAATGACATTTTAAGGCCTAAAACATTGTTTACTAGAAAAACATTGATTTTCTAGAATGTTGTCCAAAAAAAGCACATGAAAATGCTTGAAAACAATGTCAAGTAGAGAATTACAATGAAAACAAGCTATTTTGTCACTGAATTACTGCTAGTTTGTCAATAATAGCTTATGTTTTGCATTGACACTAATAAAGCCTAAAAGAATGTTAACTACAAAAACATTAATTTTCTCAAATATGGTCGAATAAAATTACATGAAAATGCTCGTAATCACTGTAAAGTAATGAACTACAATGAAAATTAGCTATTTTGTCATTGAATTATTGCTAGTTTCTCAGTAAAAGCTTAAGTTTTGCAATGACACTAACAAAGCCTAAAAGATAGTTTTCTAAAAAATCATTAATTCACTCATAAACTGTCGAATGGAAAGAAATGAAAAAGTTTGAAAGCAATGTAAAGTACAGACATAAAAATAAAACCAAGCTATTTTGTCAATGAATTGATCCTAGGTTTTCAGTAATAGATCTTGTTTTGCAACGACACTAACAAGGCCTAAAATATAGTTTACTAGAAAAACATTGTTTTTCTCAAAAATAGTCAAATACACCGCATGAAAAAGCTTGACATCAATGTTAAGTAAAGAACTACAATGAAAAGAAACTATTTTATCATTGAATTACTGCTAGTTTGTCAATAATAGGTTATATTTTGCAATAACACTTTGAGGCCTAATACATCATATACTACAACAACATTAATTTTTTCAAATATGGTCGAATAAAAGCGCATCAAAATGCCTGAAATCAATGTTAAGTACAGGAACAAGAATTAAATCAAGCTATTTTTTCATTGAATTACAGCTAGTTTGTCAGTGATAGGTTTGCTTTGCAACAACACTAACAAGGCCTAAAACATTGTTTACTGGAAAGACATTGATTTTCTCAAATATGGTCGGATAAAATCACATAAAAATGCTCGAAATCAATGTAAAATACAGAACTACGATGAAGACAAGCTATTTATACATTGAATTACTGCTAGTTTCTCATAAATAGCCAATCTTTTGCAATTACACTTACAAAGCCTAGAACATTGCTTTCAAAGAGGACATTGATGTTCTCAAAAATGGTCGGATAAAATCACATGAAAAAGCTTGAATACGATGTCAAGTAGAGAATTACAATGAAAACAAGCTATTTTGTCACTGAATTACTGCTAGTTTGTCAATAATAGCTTATGTTTTGCATTGACACTAATAAAGCCTAAACGAATGTTAACTACAAAAACATTAATTTTCTCAAATATGGTCGAATAAAATTACATGAAAATGCTCGTAATCACTGTAAAGTAATGAACTACAATGAAAATTAGCTATTTTGTCATTGAATTATTGCTAGTTTCTCAGTAAAAGCTTAAGTTTTGCAATGACACTAACAAAGCCTAAAAGATAGTTTTCTAAAAAATCATTAATTCACTCATAAACTGTCGAATGGAAAGAAATGAAAAAGTTTGAAATCAATGTAAAGTACAGACATAAAAATAAAACCAAGCTATTTTGTCAATGAATTGATCCTAGGTTTTCAGTAATAGATCTTGTTTTGCAACGACACTAACAAGGCCTAAAATATAGTTTACTAGAAAAACATTGTTTTTCTCAAAAATAGTCAAATACACCGCATGAAAAAGCTTGACATCAATGTTAAGTAGAGAACTGCAATGAAAAAAAGCAATTTTGTCATTGAATTAAAGCTAGTTTGTCAATAATAGGTTACAATTTGCAATGACCCTTTAAGGCCTAATACATTGTTTACTAGAAAAACATTAATTTTCTCAAATGTGGTCGAAAAAGATCACATGAAAATTCTTCAAATCAATGTAGCATACAGATCTACAATGAAAACAAGCTATGTTGACACTGAATTATTGCACGTTTTCAGTAACAGCCTATCCCTTGCAATGTCACTAACAAGGCCTAAAACAACATTTACTGCAAAAACATTAATTTTTGTCAAATATCGTCGAATAAAATCATATCAAAATGTCTGAAATCGATGTAAGGTACAGAACTACAATGAAACCAAGCCATTTTGTCATTGAATTACTCTTAGTTTGTCAGTATTAGATTAAGATTTGCAATGACATTAACGAGGCCTAAAACATTGTTTCCTAAAAAAGCATTGTTTTTTTTCAAAAATAGTTGAATAAACTCACATGAAACTCTTTTAAATTATTGTAATATACAGAACTAAAAGAAATAGGAGCTATCATTTTATTAATTTACAAATCGTTTTTCAGTAATAGCCTATCTTTTGCAATGAAATTTTTAAGGCTTAAAACAATGCCTATTAGAAAAACATTGATTCTCTCAAAATTAGTCAAATAAAATCACATCAAATGCTTGAAATCAATGTTAAGTAAAGAAACAAGAATGAAATCAAGCTATTTTGTCATTGAATTACTGCTAGTTTGTCAGTAACAGGTTTTGTTTTGCAACGACACTAACAAGGCCTAAAACATTGTTCACTAGAAAGACATTGATTTTCTCAAATGTGGTCTGATAAAATCACATAAAAATGCTTGAAATCAATGACAACTACAGAACTACAATGAAATCAAGCTCTTTATACATTGACTTATTGCTAGTTTTTCAGTAATAGCCAATCTTTGGCAATGACACTAATAAGGCCTAAAATATCATTTAATAAAAAAACATTAATTTTTGTCAAATATGGTCGAATAAAATCACATAAAACTGTCTTAACTTATTGTAATATAAAGAACAACAATGAAAACAAGCCATAATTTTATTGAATTAATGTTAGTTTTTCAGTAATAGCCTAGCTTTTGCAATTACACTCACATGGCCTAAAACATCATTTACTACAAAAACATTAATCTTCTGAAATATGGTCGAATAAAATCACATGAAGATGCCTGAAATCAACGTAAAGTACAAAACTGCAATGAAACCAATTTGTTTTGTCACTGCATTACTCTTAGTTTGTTAGTAATAGATTATGATTGCAATGATATTAACATGGCCTAAAAAAATGTTTACTAGAAAAACATTCTTTTTCTACAAAATAGTCGAAAATATCGCATGAGAAAGCTTGAAATCAAGGCAAAGAAGAGAATTACAATGAAAACAAGCTATTTTGTCATTGAATTAGTGCTAGTTTTTCAGTAATTGGTTATATTTTGCAATGACACTAGCAAAGCCTAATGCATTATTTACTACAAAATAGTTAATTTTCTCAAAAATGGTCGAATAAAATTACATGAAAATGCTTGAAATCAATGTTAAAAAGAGAGGTGCGATGAAAACAAGCTGTTTTGTCATTGAATTACTGCTAGTTTGTCAGTAATAGGTTATATTAGGTTATATTTTCCAATGACACTATTCAGGACTAATACATTGTTTACTATAAAAACATTAATCTTCTCAAATATGGTCGAGTAAAATCACATGAAGATGTATGAAATCAATGTAAAGTACAGAACTGCAATGAAACCAAGTTTTTTGTCATTGAATTACTCTTAGTTTGTTAGTAATAGGTTATGATTTGCAATGATATTAACCTAGCCTAAAACATTGTTTACTAGAAAAACATTGTTTTTCTCAAAAATAGTCGAAAACATCGGATGAAAAAGCTTGAAATCAATGCAAATAAGAGAATTACAATGAAAACAAGCTATTTTGTCCATGAATTACTGCTAGTTTTTCAGTAATTGATTATATTTTGCAATGACACTAACAAAGCCTAAAGCAGTATTTACTACAAAATAGTAAATTTTCTCAAAAATGTTCGAATAAAATCATATGAAAAGGCATGAAACCAATGTAAAATAGAGAAGTACTATTAAAATAAGATATTTTTTCATTGAATTAATTCTAGTTTGTCAATAATAGCTTATGTATTGCAAGGACACTAGCAAAGAATAAAAGAACGTTTACTACAAAAACATTAATTTTCTTAAATGTGGTCGAATAAAACCACATAAAAAAACCTTGAAATCAATGTAAAGTAAAGAAGTACATTGAAAACAAGCTCTTTTGTCATTGAATTATTGCTAGTTTGTCAGTAATAGCTTATGTTTTGCAAGGACACTAACAAAGTGGAAAAGCTTTTTTTAAAAATACATTAATTTACTGAAAAGTGGTCTAATAGAATCAAATGCAAAAGTTTTAAATCAATGTAAAGTACAGACATAGAAATGAGAACAAGCTATTTTGTCATTGAATTACTCCTAGTTTGTCATCAATATGTTTTGTTTTGGAATGACACTTGCAAGGGCGAAGACACTGTTTACAAGAAAAACATTGTTTTTCTCCAAAATAGTCAAAAAAATCCCCATGAAATAGCTTGAAATCAATGAGAAATAGGGATTTACATTAAAATCAAGCTATTTTGTCATTGAATTAGTGCTAGTTTTTAAGTAATAGGTAATATTTGGAAATGACACTATTGAGGCCCAATACAATGTTTTCGAGAAAAACATTGATTTACTCAAATGTGGTCGAATAAAATCACATGAAAAAGACTGAAATCAATGTAAAGTACAGAACTACAATGAAGACAAGCAATTTTCTCATTGAATTACTCCTAGTTTGTCAGTTATAGGTTATGTCATGCAACGACACTATCAAGGCCTAAAAGAATGTTTGCTAGAAGATCATTGATTTTCTCAAAAAAAGTTTAATAAAATCACATAAAACTGTTTCAAATTATTGTAATATACAGAACTACAATGAAGACAAGCTATTTATCTATTGAATTATTGCTAGTTTTTTTGTAATAGCCTATCTTTTGTAATAAAACTAATAACACCTAAAACATTGTTTACTACAAAAAGATTGATTTTCTTTAAAATGGTAGTATAAAGTCACATAAGAATGCTTGAAATCATAGTAAGGTACAAAATTACAATGAAAACAAGCTATTTTGTCATTGAATTATTCCTAGTTTGTCAGTAATAGGTTTTGTTTTGCAACAACACTAACAAGGCCTAAAACATTGTTTACTAGATAAACATTGCTTTTGTCAAACTTTGTCGAAAACAAAGCATGAATAAGCTTGAAATCAATGTAAAATAGAGAAGTACGATGAAAACAAGATATTTTGTCATTGAATTAATGCTAGTTTGTCAGCATTAGCTTATGTATTGCAATGACAATAACAAGGCGTAAAAGAATGTTTACTACAAAAACATTAAATTTCTCAAATGTGATCGAGTAAAATCACATGAAAAGGCAAGAAATCAATGTAAAGTAAAGAACTACAATGAAAGCAAGTTATTTTGTTTTTGAATTACTGCTAGTTTGTCAATAATAGCTTATATTTTGCAATGACACTATTAAGGTCTGGAACATTGTTTACTGAAAAAACAATATTTTACTGAAAAATGGCCGAAACAAATCACATGAAAAGCTTGAAATAAATGTAAAGTACAGATATAAAAATGAAAACAAGATATTTTGTCATTGAATTACTGATAGTTTTTCAGTAATATGTTGTCTTTTGCAATGACACTAAGAAGGCCTAAAACATTACTTTTCTATAATAGCATTAATATTCTCAAAACTGGTCGAATAAAACTACATGAAAAAGCTTGAAATCAATGTAAAGTAGAGAATGACATTAAAAGCAAGCTATTTTTCATTGAATTACTGTTAGTATGTCAGTAACAGCTTATATTTTGCAATGTCAATATCAAGGACTAATCCATTGTTTACTAGAAAAACATTGATTTTCTCAAATGTGGTCGAAAAACAATTACATGTAAATTATTGAAATCAATGTAAGGTACCGAACTGCAATGAAGACATGCTATCTATACATTGAATTACTGCTAGTTTGTCAGATATATGTTTTGTTTTGAAATGACACTAACCAGGCCTAAACAAGAAAAACATTGATTGTTTCGTAAATAGTCGAATAAATTCACATGAAGCAGCTTGGAATCATTGTAAAGTGCAGATCTACAATGAAAACAAGCTATTACTTCATTCAATTATTGCTAGTTTTTCAGTAATAGATTATGTTTTGCAATGACACTATCAAGGCCTAGAACAATGTCTAATAGCAAAACATTGATTTTCTCAAAAATAGTCCGTTAAAATCGCATAAAATGCTTGGAATCAATGTAAAGTACAGAACTACAATGAAAACAAGCTATTTATTCATTGAATTATTGCTAATTTTTAAGTAATAGTCCATCGTTTATAATGAAACTAATAAGGCCTAAAACAATGTTTACTAGAAAAAGATTGATTTTCTCAAGAATGGTCCATTAAAATTACATGAAAGTTCTTGAAACCAATGTAATGTAAAGAACTGAAATGAAAATAAGTTATTTTTTGATTGCTTTACTGCTAGTATTTCAGTAATAGCCTAGCTTTTGCAATTACACTTACAATGCCTAAAACATTTTTTTATAAAAGAACATTGATTTTTTCAAAAATGGTCGAATAAACTCACATGAAAAAGCATGAAATCAATGTAAAGTACAGAACTACAATGAAAACAAGCTATCACTTCATTGAATTATTGCTATTTTTTCAGTAAAAGATTATGTTTTGCAATGATACTAACAAGGCCTAAAACAATGTCTAATAGCAAACCATTGATTTTCTCAAAAACAGTCGAAAAATTTCACATGAAAAAGCTTGAAATCAATCTAAAATAAAGAATTACATTGAAACCAAGCTGTTTTGTCCTTGAATTACTATTAGTTTGTGAGTGATAGATTATGATTTGCAACGACATTAACAAAGCCTAAAACATTGTTTACTACAAAAACATTAATTTTCTCAAAAAAGGTAGAATAAAATCACATGAAAATGCTTGAAATCAATGTAAAGTACAGAAATACAATGAAAACAAGCTATTGTGTCATTGAATTACTCCAAGTTTGTCAGTAATAGGTTATGTTTTGCAACGACACTAACATGGCCTAAAAGAAGGTTTACTACAAAAACATTAATTTTCTCAAATGTAGTCAAATAAAATTATATGAAAATGCTTGAAGCTAATGTAAAGTACAGAACTACAATGAAAACAAGCTATTTTGTCATTGAATTACTGATAGTTTTTCAGTAATAGGTTATGGTTTGAAATGACACTGACATGCCTAAAACAATGTCTCATAGAAAAACATTGATTATCTCAAGAATAGTCGGATAAAATCACATAAAATGCTTGGAATGAATGTAATGTATAGAACTACAATGAAAAAAAGCTATTTATCCATTGAATTATTGCTAGTTTACTTCTAATAGTGTATCGTTTATAATAAAACTTATAAGACCTAAAGCAATGTTTACTACAAAAAGATTATTTTCTCAAAAATGGTCGAAGAAAATTTCATGAAAATGCATGAAACAAATATTAAGTACAGAACTGCAATGAAAACAAGCTATTTTGTGATTGATTTACTGCTAGTATTTCAGTAATAGCATATCTTTTGCAATTAAACTCACAATGCCTAAAACATTTTTTTATAAAGGAACATTCATTTTTTCAAAAATGGTCGAATAAACTCACATTAAAAAGATCAAAATCAATGTAAAATATTGAACAGCAATGAAAACATGCTTTTTTCTTCATTGAATTACTGCTTGTTTGTCAGTAATAGATTATGTTTTACAATGACACTAACGAGGCCTAAATGAATGTTTACTACAAAAACAATAATTTTCTGGAATGTGGTCGAATAAAAACACATGAAAATGCTTGAAATCAATGGAAAGTAAAGAAATAAAATGAAAACAAGCTATTTATAAACTGAATTACTTCTGGTTTTCCCGTAATAGCCTATCTTTTGAAATGACACTAGAAAGTCCCAAAACATTGTTTTTCTACAAAAACAATAATTTTCTAAAATATGGTTGAATCAAATCACATGAAAAAGCCTGAAATTAATGTAAAGTACAGAACAACAATGAAACCAAGCTATTTTCTCATCGAATTACTCCTAGTTTGTCAGTTATAGATTATGTCATGCAACGACACTATCAAAGCCGAAAACAATGTCTATTAGAAAAACATTGACTTTTTTATAAAAATCGAATAAAATAACATAAAATGCTTGTAATCAATATGAAGTACAGAACTATAATGAAAACAAGCTATTTATCTATTGACTTATTGCTAGTTTTTTAGTAATAGTCTACCATTTGTAATAAAACAAATAAGGCCTAAAACATTGTTTACTAAAACAATATTGATTTTCTTTGAAATGGTAGTATAAAATCACATAAAAATGCTTAAAATCAAGGTAATGTACAAAAATACAATGAAAACAAGCTAATTTGTCATTGAATTATTCCTAGTTTGTCAGTAATAGGCTTTGTTTTGCAACAACACTAACATGGCCTAAAACATTGTTTACTACATAAACATTGCTTTTGTTAAACTTTGTCGAAAACAAAGCATGAAAAAGCTTGAAATCAATGTAAAATAGAGAAGTACGATGAAAACAAGATATTTTGTCATTGAATTAATGCTAGTTTCTCAGTATTAGCTTATGTATTGCAATGACACTAACAAGGCGTGAAAGAATGTTTACTTCAAAAACATTAAATTTCTCAAAAGTGATCGAGTAAAATCACATGAAAAAGCTTGAAATCAATGTAAAGTAAAGAACTACAATGAAAACAAGCTATTTTGCTTTTGAATTACTGCTAGATTGTCAATAATAGCTTATATTTTGCAATGCCACTACTAAGGTCTGCAACATTGTTTACTAAAAGAACATTATTTTACTCAAAAATGGTCGAATAAAATCACATGAGAAAGCTTGAAATAAATGTAAAGTACAGAATTAAAAATGAAAACAAGACATTTTGTCATTGAATTACTGCTAGTTTGTCAGTAATATGTTATCTTTTGCAATGACACTAGGAAGGCCTAAAACATTACTTTTCTAAAATAGCATTAATTCTCTCAAATCTGGTCGAATAAAACCACATGAAAAAGCTTGAAATCAATGTTGAGTACAAAAATACAATGAAAACAAGCTAATTTGTCATTGAATTATTCCTAGTTTGTCAGTAATAGGCTTTGTTTTGCAACAACACTAACAAGGCCTAAAACATTGTTTACTACATAAACATTGCTTTTGTTAAACTTTGTCGAAAACAAAGCATGAAAAAGCTTGAAATCAATGTAAAATAGAGAAGTACGATGAAAACAAGATATTTTGTCATTGAATTAATGCTAGTTTCTCAGTATTAGCTTATGTATTGCAATGACACTAACAAGGCGTGAAAGAATGTTTACTTCAAAAACATTAAATTTCTCAAAAGTGATCGAGTAAAATCACATGAAAAAGCTTGAAATCAGAGTAAAGTAAAGAACTACAATGAAAACAAGCTATTTTGCTTTTGAATTACTGCTAGATTGTCAATAATAGCTTATATTTTGCAATGCCACTACTAAGGTCTGCAACATTGTTTACTAAAAGAACATTATTTTACTCAAAAATGGTCGAATGAAATCACATGAGAAAGCTTGAAATAAATGTAAAGTACAGAATTAAAAATGAAAACAAGACATTTTGTCATTGAATTACTGCTAGTTTGTCAGTAATATGTTATCTTTTGCAATGACACTAGGAAGGCCTAAAACATTACTTTTCTAAAATAGCATTAATTCTCTCAAATCTGGTCGAATAAAACCACATGAAAAAGCTTGAAATCAATGTTGAGTACAGAAATACAATGAAAACAAGCTATTTTGTCATTGAATTACTGTTAGATTGTCAGTAATAGATTATGTTTTGCAATGATACTAACGAGGCCTAAAATAATGTTTACTACAAAAACAATAATTTTCTGGAATGTGGTCGAATAAAAACACATGAAAATGCTTGAAATCAATGGAAAGTAAAGAAATAAAATGTAAACAAGCTATTTATAAACTGAATTACTTCTGGTTTTCCCGTAATAGCCTTTCCTTTGAAATGACACTAAAAAGTCCCAAAACATTGTTTACTACAAAAACATTAATTTTCTCAAAAAAGGTAGAATCAATTCACATCAAACAGCTTGGAATCATTGTAAAGTGCAGATCTACAATGAAAACAAGCTGTTTTGTCATTCAATTACTCCTAGTTTGTCAGTACTATGTTATACTTTGCAACGACACTAACAAGTCCTAAAACATTGTTTACAAGAAAATCATTAATTTTTTCAAATATGGTAGAATAAAATCACAAGAAAATGCTAGAAATCAATGTAGAGTACAGAAATACAATGAAAACTAGCTATTTTGTCATTGAATTACTCCTAGTTTGTCAGTAACAGGTTACATTTTGCAACGACACTACCAAGGCCTAAAAGAAAGTTTGCTACAAAAACAATAATTTTCTCAAATTTAGTCGAATAAAATTACATGAAAATGCTTGAAGCTAATGTAACGTACAGAACTACAATGAAAAAAGCTATTTTGTCATTGAATTACTGATAGTTTGTCAGTAATAGGTTATGCTTTTAAATGACAGTAACAAGTCCTAAAACATTGTTTACAACAAAAACATTAATTTTCTAAAATTTGGTCGAATAAACTCACATGGAAATGCTTGAACTCGATGTAAAGTACAGAAATACAATGAAAGCAAGCTATTTTGTCATTGAATTACTCCTAGTTTGTCAGTAATAGGTTACATTTTGCAACGACACTACCAAGGCCTAAAAGAATGTTTACTACAAAACATTACTTTTATCAAATTTAGTCGAATAAAATTACATGAAAATGCTTGAAGTTAATGTAAAAAACAGAAATACAATGAAAACAAGCTATTTTTTAGTTGAATTAATCCTAGTTTGTCAGTAATATGTTATCTTTTGCAACGACACTAACAAGGCCTAAAACAATGTCTATTAGATAAACATTGATTTTCTCAATAATAGTCAAATAAAATCAAATGAAATGCTTGAAATCAATGTAAAGTATAGAACTACACAGAAAACAAGCTATTTTGTCATTGAATTACTCCTAGTTTCTTTTTAATAGGTTATGTTTTGCAACGACACTAACAAGGCATAAAACAATTTCTATTAGAAAAACAATAATTTTCTGAAATTTAGTCGAATAGAATAACATAAAAATGCTTGAAGTTAATGTAAATTACAGAACTACAATGAAAAGAAGCTATTTTTTAATTGAATTAATCCTAGTTTGTCAGTAATAGGTTATCTTTTGCAACGACACTAACAGGGCCTAGAACAATGTCTATTAGATAACCATTGATTTTCTCAATAATAGTCAAATAAAATCAAATAAAATGCTTGAAATCAATGTAAAGTACAGAACTACAATGAAAAATAGCTATTTATCTATTGAATTATTGCTAGTTTTTTAGTAACAGTCTATCGCTTGTAATGATGCTAAAAGGCCTAAAACATTGTTTACTACAAACAGATAGATTTTCTCAAAAATGGTCGAATAAAATCACATGAAAATGCTTGAACTCGATGTAAAGTACAGGACCATAATGAAAACAAGCCACTTATCTATTGAATTAATGCTAGTCTTTAAGTAATAGTCTATCATTTGTAATAAAAACTAAATAGTCCTAAAAAATTGTTTACTACAAAAACGTTAAATTTTTCAAAAATGGTCAAATAAAATCACATGAATTTGCTTGAAATTCATGTGAAGTACAGAAATACCAAAAAAATAAGCCATTTGGTCATTGAATTACTCCTAGTTTGTCAGTACTAGGTTATGCTTTGCAACGACACTAACAAGGCCTAAAAGAAGGTTTACTACAAAAACAATAATTTTATCAACTGTAGTCGAATAAAATTACATGAAAATGCTTGAAGTTAATGTAAATTACAGAACTACAAAGAAAAATAACAATTTGTCATTCAATTACTTATAGTTTGTCAGTGATAGGTTATGTTTTGCAACGACACTAACAAGGCCTAAAACAATGTCTATTAGAACAACATTGATTTTCTCAAAAATAGTCAAATCAAATCTCATGAAATGCTTGAAGCTAATGTAAAGTACAGAACTAAAATGAAAACATGCTATTTTGTGATTGATTTACTGCTAGTATGTCAATGATAGCCTAACTTTTGCAATTACACTTACAATCACTGAAACATTGTTATCTAAAAGAACGTTGATTTTTTCAAACATGATCCAATAAACTCACATGAACAAGATTGAAAGCAATGTAAAATATTAAATTGCAATAAAAACAAGTTTTTTTCTCACTGGTTTACAGCTAGTTTTTAGTAATATCCTTTCTTTTGCAATTACATTAAAAAGGCCTGAAACATTGTTTAGAAAAAAACAATGATTTTCTCATAAACGGTCAACTAAGATCACATGAAACTGCTTGAAATCAATGTAAAGTACAGAAATACAATGAAAACAAGATATTTTGTCATTTAATTAATCCTAGTTTGTCAGTAATAGGTTATATTTGGCAACGACACTAACAAGGCCTAAAACAATGTCTATTAAAAAAACATTGATGTTCTCAAAAATAGTCAAATAAAATAACATAAAATGCTTAAAATCTATTTAAAGTACAAAACTACAATGAAAAATAGCTATTTATCTATTGAATTATTGCTAGTTTTTAGTAATAGTCTATCGTTTGTAAAGAAATTAATAAAGCCTAAAACATTGTTTACTACAAAAAGATTGGTTTTCTCAACAATGTTCGAATAAAATCGCATGAAAATGCTTGGGCTCAATGTAATGTAAAGAACTATAATGGAAACAAGCCATATATTTATTGAATTATTGCTAGTTTTTTAGTAATAGTCTATCGTTTGTAATGAAACTAAAAAGTCCTGAAACATTGATTACTTCAAAAACATTAAATTCTTAATAAATGGTCGAATAAAATCACATGAAAATGCTTGAAATCAATGTAAGGTAAAGAAATACAATAAAACCAAAATATTTTGTCATTGAATTAATCCTAGTTTGTCAGTAACAGGTTATATTTTGCAACAACACTTACAAGGCCTAAAAGAATGTTTACTACAAAAACATTAGTTTTCTCAACAATCGTCGATTAAATTCACATCAAAATGCTTTGAAACGACGTAAACTACAGAACGTCAATAAAAGCGAGCCAATTTTTTAATGTATAACTGCTAGATATTCAGAAATACCATATCATTTGCAATAACACTGATTTGGCCTAAAGCAGTGTTTATCAAAAAACATTGCTTTTCTCAGGAACTGTCTATTAAATTCACATAAAAATGCTTTAAATCGACGCAATCTATAGAACTACAATGAAACCAAGCAAATTTTCCGTTGAATAATTGCTAATTTTTCAGACATACTATTTTATTTGCAATAACTCTAACTTGACCTAAAACAATGTTTATTAAAAACCATTGATTCTCTCAAAAACTGTCGATTAAATTCACGACAAAATGCATGAAAACGACTTAAAGTACAAAACTACAATAAATGCGAGCCATTTTTCTTTTGAATAATTGTTAGTTTTTCAGAAGTACCATATCATTTGCGATAACACTAATTTGGCCTATAAAAGTGTTTATTAATAAAAACATTCATTTTCTCAAAAACTGTCAATTAAATTCACATAAAGATGCTCTAAAACGACGTATAGTACAGAAATACAATGGAACCAAGCCATTTTTCCTTTGAATAATTTTTAGTTTTTCTCAGAAATACCATACCATTGCAATAACAATAACTTGGCCTAAAACATTGTTTATTAAAAACCATTGATTCTCTCAAAAACTGTCGATTAAATTCACGACAAAATGCATGAAAACGACTTAAAGTACAAAACTACAATAAATTCGAGACATTTTTCTTTTGAATAATTGTTAGTTTTTCAGAAGTACCAAATCATTTACGATAACACTAATTTGGCCTATAACAGTGTTTATTAATAAAAACATTCATTTTCTCAAAAACTGTCAATTAAATTCACATAAAGATGCTCTAAAACGACGTATAGTACAGAAATACAATGGAACCAAGCCATTTTTCCTTTGAATAATTTTTAGTTTTTCAGAAATACCATACCATTGCAATAACAATAACTTGGCCTAAAACATTGATTATAAAAAAAAAATTGATTTTCTCAAAAACTGTCCATTAAATTCACATAAAAATGCTCTAAAACGACGTAAAGTACAGAATTACAATAGAATCAAGCAATTTTTATAATGATAAACTGCTAGTTTTTCAGAAATACTACATCATTTGCAATATCACTAACTTGGCCTAAAGCAGTGTTTATCAAAAAAACATTGATTTTCCCAAAACAGTCGATTAGATTCACATAAAAATGCTCTATAACAACGTATTGTACAGGGCTACAATAGAAACAAGCAATTTTCATAATGAGAAACTGCTAGATATTCAGAAATACCATATCATTTGTAATAACACTAATTTGGCTTAAAGCAGTGTTTATCAAAAAAACATTGCTTTTCTCAGAAACTGTCTATTAAATTCACATAAAAATGCTTTAAAAAGACGCAATTTATAGAACTAGAATAAAACCAAGCAAATTTTCCGTTGAATAATTGTTAGTTTTTAAGATATACTATTTTATTTGCAATAACTCTACTTTGGTCTACAACAATGTTGATTAAAAACTATTGATTTTCTAAAAAAATGTTGATTAAATTCACGAAAAAAAGCTTGAAAACGAGGTAAAGTAAAAAACTACAATAAAACCGAGCAATTTTTCCTTTGAATAATTGGTAGTTTTTCAGAAGTACCATATCATTTGAAATGAGTCTAACTTGGCCTAAAACAGTGTTTATCAAAAAAACATTGATTTTCTCAAAAACTGTCGATTAAATTCACATAAAAATGCTCTAAAACGACTTATAGTACAGAAGTAGAATGGATCCAAGCCTTTTTTCCTTTAAATAATTGCTAGTTTTTCAGAAATACCATACCAATGCAATAACAATAACTTAGCCTGAAACATTGATTATCACAAAAATATTGATTTACTCAAAAACTCTCGATTAAATTCACATAAAAATGCTCCAAAACGACGTAAAGTACAAAACTACAATAAAACTGAGACATTTTTCCTTTGAATAATTGTTATTGTTTCAGAAATACCATATCATTTGCAATAACACTGATTTGGCCTAAAACAGTGTTTATCAGAAAAACATTGCTTTTCTCAGGAACTGTCTATTAAATTCACATAAAAATACTTTAAAACGACGCAATCTATAGAACTTCAATGAAACCAAGCAAATTTTCCGTTGAATAATTGCTAATTTTTCAGACATACTATTTTATTTGCAATAACTCTAACTTGACCTAAAACAATGGTTATTAAAAACCATTGATTTTCTCAAAAACTGTCGATTAAATTCACAACAAAATGCTTGAAAACGACTTAAAGGACAAAACTAAAATAAATGCGAGCCATTTTTCTTTTCAATAATTGTTAATTTTTTCAGAAGTACCATATCATTTGCGATAACACTAATTTGGCCTAAAACAGTGTTTATTAATAAAAACATTGATTTTCTCAAAAACCGTCAATTAAATTCACATAAAAATGCTCTAAAACGACGTAAAGAACAGAACTACAATAGAATCAAGCAATTTTTATAATGATAAACTGCTAGTTTTTCAGAAATACTACATCATTTGCAATAACACTAACTTGGCCTAAAGCAGTGTTTATCAAAAAAACATTCATTTTCCCAAAACAGTCCATTAGATTCACATAAAAATGCTCTATAACAACGTATTGTACAGGGCTACAATAGAAACAAGCAATTTTCATAATGAGAAACTGCTAGATATTCAGAAATACCATATCATTTGTAATAACACTAATTTGGCTTAAAGCAGTGTTTATCAAAAAAACATTGCTTTTCTCAGAAACTGTCTATTAAATTCACATAAAAATGCTTTAAAAAGACGCAATTTATAGAACTAGAATAAAACCAAGCAAATTTTCCGTTGAATAATTGTTAGTTTTTAAGATATACTATTTTATTTGCAATAACTCTACTTTGGTCTACAACAATGTTGATTAAAAACTATTGATTTTCTAAAAAAATGTTGATTAAATTCACGAAAAAAAGCTTGAAAACGAGGTAAAGTAAAAAACTACAATAAAACCGAGCAATTTTTCCTTTGAATAATTGGTAGTTTTTCAGAAGTACCATATCATTTGAAATGAGTCTAACTTGGCCTAAAACAGTGTTTATCAAAAAAACATTGATTTTCTCAAAAACTGTCGATTAAATTCACATAAAAATGCTCTAAAACGACTTATAGTACAGAAGTAGAATGGATCCAAGCCTTTTTTCCTTTAAATAATTGCTAGTTTTTCAGAAATACCATACCAATGCAATAACAATAACTTAGCCTGAAACATTGATTATCACAAAAATATTGATTTACTCAAAAACTCTCGATTAAATTCACATAAAAATGCTCCAAAACGACGTAAAGTACAAAACTACAATAAAACTGAGACATTTTTCCTTTGAATAATTGTTATTGTTTCAGAAATACCATATCATTTGCAATAACACTGATTTGGCCTAAAACAGTGTTTATCAGAAAAACATTGCTTTTCTCAGGAACTGTCTATTAAATTCACATAAAAATACTTTAAAACGACGCAATCTATAGAACTTCAATGAAACCAAGCAAATTTTCCGTTGAATAATTGCTAATTTTTCAGACATACTATTTTATTTGCAATAACTCTAACTTGACCTAAAACAATGGTTATTAAAAACCATTGATTTTCTCAAAAACTGTCGATTAAATTCACAACAAAATGCTTGAAAACGACTTAAAGGACAAAACTAAAATAAATGCGAGCCATTTTTCTTTTCAATAATTGTTAATTTTTTCAGAAGTACCATATCATTTGCGATAACACTAATTTGGCCTAAAACAGTGTTTATTAATAAAAACATTGATTTTCTCAAAAACCGTCAATTAAATTCACATCAAAATGCTCTAAAACGACGTAAAGAACAGAACTACAATAGAACCAAGCCATTTTTCCAATGATAAACTGCTAGTTTTTCAGAAATACTACATCATTTGCAATATCACTAACTTGGCCTAAAACAGTGTTTATCAAAAAAAACATTGATTTTCTCAAAAACTCTCGATTACATTCACATAAAAATGCTCTAAAATGACGTAAAGTACAGAAATACAGTAGAACCAATCCTTTTTTCTAATGAATAACTGCTAGTTTTTCAGAAATATCATATCATTTGCAATAACACTAACTTGGCCTAAAACAGTGTTTATCAAAAGAACATTGATTTTCTCAAAAACTCTTGATTAAATTCACATAAAAATGCTCTAAAACGACGTAAAGTACAGAACTACAATAGAACCAAGCCATTTTTCCAATGAATAACTGCTGGTTTCTCAGAAATACAATATCATTTGCAATAACACTAACTTGGCCTAAAATAGTGTTTATCAAAGAAACATTGATTTTCCTAAAAACACTGGATTAAATTCACATAAAAATGCTCCAAAACGAGCTAAAGTACAGAAATACAATAGAACCAAGCTATTTTTCCAATGAATAACTGCTAGTTTTTCAGAAATACCATATCATTTGCAATAACACTAACTTGTCCTAAAACAGTGTTTATCAAAAAAAACACTGATTTTCTCAAAAACTCTCGATTAAATTCACATAAAAATGCTCTAAAATGACGTAAAGTACAGAAATTCAATAGAACCAAGCCATTTTTCCTTTGAATAATTGTTAGTTTTTCAGAAATACCAAACCATTGCAATAAAAATAACTTGGCCTGAAACATTGTTTATCAAAAAAACATTGATTTTCTTAAAAACTGTCCATTAAATTCACATAAAAATGCTTTAAAACGACGCAAACTATAGAACTACAATAAAACCAAGCAATGTTTCCGTTGAATAATTGCTAGTTTTTAAGAAATACCATATCATTTGCAATAAGTCTTACTTGGCCTAAAACAGTGTTTATCAAAAAAACATTGATTTTCTCAAAACCTCTCGATTAAATTCACATAAAAATGCTCTAAACTGACGTAAAGTACAGAAATACAGTAGAACCAATCCATTTTTCTAATGACTAACTGCTAGTTTTTCAGAAATACCATATCATTTGCAATAACACTAACTTGGCCTAAAACAGTGTTTATCAAAAGAACATTGATTTTCTCAAAAACTCTCGATTAAATTCACATAAAAATGCTCCAAAACGACGTAAAGTACAAAACTACAATAAAACTGAGACATTTTTCCTTTGAATGATTGTTATTTTTTCAGAAATACCATATCATTTGCAATAACACTGATTTGGCCTAAAACAGTGTTTATCAAAAAAACATTGCTTTTCTCAGAAACTGTCTATTAAATCAATCTATAGAACTGCAATGAAACCAAGCAAATTTTCCGTTGAATAATTGCTAATTTTTCAGACATACTATTTTATTTGCAATAACTCTAACTTGACCTAAAACAATGGTTATTAAAAACCATTGATTTTCTCAAAAACTGTCGATTAAATTCACAACAAAATGCTTGAAAACGACTTAAAGGACAAAACTAAAATAAATGCGAGCCATTTTTCTTTTCAATAATTGTTAATTTTTTCAGAAGTACCATATCATTTGCGATAACACTAATTTGGCCTAAAACATTGTTTATTAATAAAAACATTGATTTTCTCAAAAACCGTCAATTAAATTCACATAAAAATGCTCTAAAACGACGTAAAGAACAGAGCTACAATAGAATCAAGCAATTTTTATAATGATAAACTGCTAGTTTTTAAGAAATACTACATCATTTGCAATAACACTAACTTGGCCTAAAGCAGTGTTTATCAAAACAACATTCATTTTCCCAAAACAGTCCATTAGATTCACATAAAAATGCTCTATAACAACGTATTGTACAGGGCTACAATAGAAAAAAGCAATTTTCATAATGAGAAACTGCTAGATATTCAGAAATACCATATCATTTGTAATAACACTAATTTGGCCTAAAGCAGTGTTTATCAAAAAAACATTGCTTTTCTCAGAAACTGTCTATTAAATTCACATAAGAATACTTTAAAACGACGCGATCTATAGAACTTCAATGAAACCAAGCAAATTTTCCGTTGAATAATTGCTAATTTTTCAGACATACTATTTTATTTGCAATAACTCTAACTTGACCTAAAACAATGGTTATTAAAAACCATTGATTTTCTCAAAAACTGTCGATTAAATTCACAACAAAATGCTTGAAAACGACTTAAAGGACAAAACTAAAATAAATGCGAGCCATTTTTCTTTTCAATAATTGTTAAATTTTTCAGAAGTACCATATCATTTGCGATAACACTAATTTGGCCTAAAACAGTGTTTATTAATAAAAACATTGATTTTCTCAAAAACCGTCAATTAAATTCACATAAAAATGCTCTAAAACGACGTAAAGAACAGAACTACAATAGAATCAAGCAATTTTTATAATGATAAACTGCTAGTTTTTCAGAAATACTACATCATTTGCAATAACACTAACTTGGCCTAAAGCAGTGTTTATCAAAAAAACATTCATTTTCCCAAAACAGTCCATTAGATTCACATAAAAATGCTCTATAACAACGTATTGTACAGGGCTACAATAGAAACAAGCAATTTTCATAATGAGAAACTGCTAGATATTCAGAAATACCATATCATTTGTAATAACACTAATTTTGCCTAAAGCAGTGTTTATCAAAAAAACATTGCTTTTCTCAGAAACTGTCTATTAAATTCACATAAAAATGCTTTAAAAAGACGCAATTTATAGAACTAGAATAAAACCAAGCAAATTTTCCGTTGAATAATTGTTAGTTTTTAAGATATACTATTTTATTTGCAATAACTCTACTTTGGTCTACAACAATGTTGATTAAAAACTGTTGATTTTCTAAAAAAATGTTGATTAAATTCACGAAAAAAAGCTTGAAAACGAGGTAAAGTAAAAAACTACAATAAAACCGAGCAATTTTTCCTTTGAATAATTGATAGTTTTTCAGAAGTACCATATCATTTGAAATGAGTCTAACTTGGCCTAAAACAGTGTTTATCAAAAAAACATTGATTTTCTCAAAAACTGTCGATTAAATTCACATAAAAATGCTCTAAAACGACTTATAGTACAGAAGTAGAATGGATCCAAGCCTTTTTTCCTTTAAATAATTGTTAGTTTTTCAGAAATACCATACCAATGGAATAACAATAACTTAGCCTGAAACATTGATTATCACAAAAATATTGATTTACTCAAAAACTCTCGATTAAATTCACATAAAAATGCTCCAAAACGAGGTAAAGTACAAAACTACAATAAAACTGAGACATTTTTCCTTTGAATAATTGTTATTGTTTCAGAAATACCATATCATTTGCAATAACACTGATTTGGCCTAAAACAGTGTTTATTAATAAAAACATTGATTTTCTCAAAAACCGTCAATTAAATTCACATAAAAATGCTCTAAAACGACGTAAAGAACAGAACTACAATAGAACCAAGCCATTTTTCCAATGAACAACTGCTAGTTTTTCAGAAATACCATATCATTTGCAATAACACTAACTTGGCCTAAAACAGTGTTTATCAAAAAAAACATTGATTTTCTCAAAAACTCTCGATTAAATTCACATAAAAATGCTCTAAAATGACGTAAAGTACAGAAATACAGTAGAACCAATCCTTTTTTCTAATGAATAACTGCTAGTTTTTCAGAAATATCATATCATTTGCAATAACACTAACTTGGCCTAAAACAGTGTTTATCAAAAGAACATTGATTTTCTCAAAAACTCTTGATTAAATTCACATAAAAATGCTCTAAAACGACGTAAAGTACAGAACTACAATAGAACCAAGCCATTTTTCCAATGAATAACTGCTAGTTTCTCAGAAATACAATATCATTTGCAATAACACTAACTTGGCCTAAAATAGTTTTTATCAAAGAAACATTGATTTTCCTAAAAACACTGGATTAAATTCACATAAAAATGCACCAAAACGAGCTAAAGTATAGAAATACAATAGAACCAAGCCATTTTTCCAATGAATAACTGCTAGTTTTTCAGAAATACCATATCATTTGCAATAACACTAACTTGTCCTAAAACAGTGTTTATCAAAAAAAACACTGATTTTCTCAAAAACTCTCGATTAAATTCACATAAAAATGCTCTAAAATAACGTACGGTACAGAAATTCAATAGAACCAAGCCATTTTTCCTTTGAATAATTGTTATTTTTTCAGAAATACCAAACCATTGCAATAAAAATAACTTGGCCTGAAACATTGTTTATCAACAAAACATTGATTTTCTTAAAAACTGTCCATTAAATTCACATAAAAATGCTTAAAAACGACGCAAACTATAGAACTACAATAAAACCAAGCAATGTTTCCGTTGAATAATTGCTAGTTTTTAAGAAGTACCATATCATTTGCAATAAGTCTAACTTGGCCTAAAACAGTGTTTATCAAAAAAACATTGATTTTCTCAAAACCTCTCGATTAAATTCACATAAAAATGCTCTAAACTGACGTAAAGTACAGAAATACAGTAGAACCAATCCATTTTTCTAATGAATAACTGCTAGTTTTTCAGAAATACCATATCATTTGCAATAACACTAACTTGGCCTAAAACAGTGTTTATCAAAAGAACATTGATTTTCTCAAAAACACTCGATTAAATTCACATAAAAATGCTCTAAAACGACGTAAGGTACAGAACTACAATAGAACCAAGCCATTTTTCCAATGAATAACTGCTAGTTTTTCAGAAATACCATATCATTTGCAATAACACTAACTTGGCCTAAAATAGTGTTTATCAAAGAAACATTGATTTTCTCAAAAACTCTCGATTAAATTCACAAAAAAATGCTCCAAAACGACATAAAGTACAAAACTACAATAAAACTGAGACATTTTTCCTTTGAATGATTGTTATTTTTTCAGAAATACCAAACCATTGCAATAAAAATAACTTGGCCTGAAACATTGTTTATCAACAAAACATTGATTTTCTTAAAAACTGTCCATTAAATTCACATAAAAATGCTTAAAAACGACGCAAACTATAGAACTACAATAAAACCAAGCAATGTTTCCGTTGAATAATTGCTAGTTTTTAAGAAGTACCATATCATTTGCAATAAGTCTAACTTGGCCTAAAACAGTGTTTATCAAAAAAACATTGATTTTCTCAAAACCTCTCGATTAAATTCACATAAAAATGCTCTAAACTGACGTAAAGTACAGAAATACAGTAGAACCAATCCATTTTTCTAATGAATAACTGCTAGTTTTTCAGAAATACCATATCATTTGCAATAACACTAACTTGGCCTAAAATAGTGTTTATCAAAGAAACATTGATTTTCTCAAAAACTGTCGATTAAATTCACAACAAGATGCTTGAAAACGACTTAAAGGACACAACTAAAATAATTGCGAGCCATTTTTCTTTTCAATAATTGTTAATTTTTTCAGAATTACCATATCATTTGCGATAACACTAATTTGGCCTAAAACAGTGTTTATTAATAAAAACATTGATTTTCTCAAAAACCGTCAATTAAATTCACATAAAAATGCTCTAAAACGACGTAAAGAACAGAACTACAATAGAATCTAGCAATTTTTATAATGATAAACTGCTAGTTTTTCAGAAATACTACATCATTTGCAATATCACTAACTTGGCCTAAAGCAGTGTTTATCAAAAAAACATTGATTTTCCCAAAACAGTCGATTAGATTCACATAGAAATGCTCTATAACAACGTATTGTACAGGGCTACAATAGAAACAAGCAATTTTCATAATGAAAAACTGCTAGATATTCAGAAATACCATATCATTTGTGATAACACTAATTTGGCCTAAAGCAGTGTTTATCAAAAAACATTGCTTTTCTCAGAAACTATCTATTAAAATCACATAAAAATGCTTTAAAACGACGCAATCTATAGAACTAGAATGAAACCAAGCAAATTTTCCGTTAAATGATTGTTAGTTTTTAAGATATACTATTTTATTTGCAATAACTCTACTTTGGTCTACAACAATGTTTATCAAAAACCATTGATTTTCTCAAAAACTGTTGATTAAATTCACGAAAAAATGCTTGAAAACAAGGTAAAGTAAAAAACTACAATAAAACCGAGCAATTTTTCCTTTGAATAATTGGTAGTTTTTCAGAAGTACCATATCATTTGAAATGAGTCTAACTTGGCCTAAAACAGTGTTTATCAAAAAAACATTGATTTTCTCAAAAACTATCGATTAAATTCACATAAAAATGCTCTAAAGCGACGTATAGTACAGAAATAGAATGGAACCAAGCCATTTTTCCTTTGAATAATTGTTAGTTTTTCAGAAATACCATATCATTGCAATAACGATAACTTGGCCTGATACATTGTTTATCAAAAAAATATTGATTTTCTCAAAAACTCTCGATTAAATTCACATAAAAATGCTCCAAAACAACGTAAAGTACAGAACTACAATAGAACCAAGCCATTTTTCCAATGAACAACTGCAATTTTTTCAGAAATACCATATCAATTGCAATAACACTAACTTGGGCTAAAACAGTGTTTATCAAAAAAAACATTGATTTTCTCAAAAACTCTCGATTAAATTCACATAAAAATGCTCTAAAATGACGTAAAGTACAGAAATACAGTAGAACCAATCCATTTTTCTAATGAATAACTGCTAGTTTTTCAGAAATATCATATCATTTGCAATAACACTAACTTGGCCTAACACAGTGTTTATCAAAAGAACATTGATTTTCTCAAAAACTCTTGATTAAATTCACATAAAAATGCTCTAAAACGACGTAAAGTACAGAACTACAATAGAACCAAGCCATTTTTCCAATGAATAACTGCTAGTTTTTCAGAAATACCATATCATTTGCAATAACACTAACTTGGCCTAAAATAGTGTTTATCAAGGAAACATTGATTTTCTCAAAAACTCTCGATTAAATTCACATAAAAATGCTCCAAAACAACGTAAAGTACAAAACTACAATAAAACTGAGACATTTTTCCTTTGAATGATTGTTATTTTTTCAGAAATACCATATCATTTGCAATAACACTGATTTGGCCTAAAACAGTGTTTATCAAAAAAACATTGCTTTTCTCAGAAACTGTCTATTAAATCAATCTATAGAACTACAATGAAACCAAACAAATTTTCCGTTGAATAATTGCTAATTTTTCAGACATACTAATTTATTTGCAATAACTCTAACTTGACCTAAAACAATGGTTATTAAAAACCATTGATTTTCTCAAAAACTGTCGATTAAATTCACAACAAAATGCTTGAAAACGACTTAAAGTACAAAACTAAAATAAATGCGAGCCATTTTTCTTTTCAATAATTGTTAAATTTTTCAGAAGTACCATATCATTTGCGATAACACTAATTTGGCCTAAAACAGTGTTTATTAATAAAAACATTGATTTTCTCAAAAACCGTCAATTAAATTCACATAAAAATGCTCTAAAACGACGTAAAGAACAGAACTACAATAGAATCTAGCAATTTTTATAATGATAAACTGCTAGTTTTTCAGAAATACTACATCATTTGCAATATCACTAACTTGGCCTAAGGCAGTGTTTATCAAAAAAACATTGATTTTCCCAAAACAGTCGATTAGATTCACATAAAAATGCTCTATAACAACGTATTGTACAGGGCTACAATAGAAACAAGCAATTTTCATAATGAAAAACTGCTAGATATTCAGAAATACCATATCATTTGTGATAACACTAATTTGGCCTAAAGCAGTGTTTATCAAAAAACATTGCTTTTCTCAGAAACTATCTATTAAAATCACATAAAAATGCTTTAAAACGACGCAATCTATAGAACTAGAATGAAACCAAGCAAATTTTCCGTTAAATGATTGTTAGTTTTTAAGATATACTATTCTATTTGCAATAACTCTACTTTGGTCTACAACAATGTTTATTAAAAACCATTGATTTTCTCAAAAACTGTTGATTAAATTCACGAAAAAATGCTTGAAAACAAGGTAAAGTAAAAAACTACAATAAAACCGAGCAATTTTTCCTTTGAATAATTGGTAGTTTTTCAGAAGTACCATATCATTTGAAATGAGTCTAACTTGGCCTAAAACAGTGTTTATCAAAAAAACATTGATTTTCTCAAAAACTATCGATTAAATTCACATAAAAATGCTCTAAAGCGACGTATAGTACAGAAATAGAATGGAACCAAGCCATTTTTCCTTTGAATAATTGTTAGTTTTTCAGAAATACCATATCATTGCAATAACGATAACTTGGCCTGATACATTGTTTATCAAAAAAATATTGATTTTCTCAAAAACTCTCGATTAAATTCACATAAAAATGCTCTAAAATGACGTAAAGTACAGAAATACAGTAGAACCAATCCATTTCTCTAATGAATAACTGCTAGTTTTTCAGAAATATCATATCATTTGCAATAACACTAACTTGGCCTAAAATAGTGTTTATCAAAAGAACATTGATTTTCTCAAAAACTCTTGATTAAATTCACATAAAAATGCTCTAAAACGACGTAAAGTACAGAACTACAATAGAACCAAGCCATTTTTTCAATGAATAACTGCTAGTTTCTCAGAAATACCATATCATTTGCAATAACACTAACTTGGCCTAAAACGGTGTTTATCAAAACAACATTGATTTTCTCAAAAACTCTCGATTAAATTCACATAAAAATGCTCTAAAATGACGTAAAGTACAGAAATTCAATAAAACCAAGCCATTTTTCCTGTGAATAATTGTTAGTTTTTCAGAAATACCAAACCATTGCAATAAAGATAACTTGGCCTGAAACATTGTTTATCAAAAAAACATTGATTTTCTCAAGAACTCACGATTAAATTCACATAAAAATGCTTAAAAACGACGCAAACTATAGAACTACAATAAAACCAAGCAATGTTTCCGTTGAATAATTGATAGTTTTTAAGAAAGTACCATATCATTTGCAATAAGTCTAACTTGGCCTAAAACAGTGTTTATCAAAAGAACATTGATTTTCTCAAAAACTCTTGATTAAATTCACATAAAAATGCTCTAAAACGACGTAAAGTACAGAACTACAATAGAACCAAGCCATTTTTCCAATGAATAACTGCTAGTTTCTCAGAAATACAATATCATTTGCAATAACATTAACTTGGCCTAAAATAGTGTTTATCAAAGAAACATTGATTTTCCTAAAAACACTGGATTAAATTCACATAAAAATGCTCCAAAACGAGCTAAAGTACAGAAATACAATAGAACCAAGCTATTTTTCCAATGAATAACTGCTAGTTTTTCAGAAATACCATATCATTTGCAATAACACTAACTTGTCCTAAAACAGTGTTTATCAAAAAAAACACTGATTTTCTCAAAAACTCTCGATTAAATTCACATAAAAATGCTCTAAAATGACGTAAAGTACAGAAATTCAATAGAACCAAGCCATTTTTCCTTTGAATAATTGTTAGTTTTTCAGAAATACCAAACCATTGCAATAAAAATAACTTGGCCTGAAACATTGTTTATCAAAAAAACATTGATTTTCTTAAAAACTGTCCATTAAATTCACATAAAAATGCTTTAAAACGACGCAAACTATAGAACTACAATAAAACCAAGCAATGTTTCCGTTGAATAATTGCTAGTTTTTAAGAAATACCATATCATTTGCAATAAGTCTTACTTGGCCTAAAACAGTGTTTATCAAAAAAACATTGATTTTCTCAAAACCTCTCGATTAAATTCACATAAAAATGCTCTAAACTGACGTAAAGTACAGAAATACAGTAGAACCAATCCATTTTTCTAATGACTAACTGCTAGTTTTTCAGAAATACCATATCATTTGCAATAACACTAACTTGGCCTAAAACAGTGTTTATCAAAAGAACATTGATTTTCTCAAAAACTCTCGATTAAATTCACATAAAAATGCTCCAAAACGACGTAAAGTACAAAACTACAATAAAACTGAGACATTTTTCCTTTGAATGATTGTTATTTTTTCAGAAATACCATATCATTTGCAATAACACTGATTTGGCCTAAAACAGTGTTTATCAAAAAAACATTGCTTTTCTCAGAAACTGTCTATTAAATCAATCTATAGAACTGCAATGAAACCAAGCAAATTTTCCGTTGAATAATTGCTAATTTTTCAGACATACTATTTTATTTGCAATAACTCTAACTTGACCTAAAACAATGGTTATTAAAAACCATTGATTTTCTCAAAAACTGTCGATTAAATTCACAACAAAATGCTTGAAAACGACTTAAAGGACAAAACTAAAATAAATGCGAGCCATTTTTCTTTTCAATAATTGTTAATTTTTTCAGAAGTACCATATCATTTGCGATAACACTAATTTGGCCTAAAACATTGTTTATTAATAAAAACATTGATTTTCTCAAAAACCGTCAATTAAATTCACATAAAAATGCTCTAAAACGACGTAAAGAACAGAGCTACAATAGAATCAAGCAATTTTTATAATGATAAACTGCTAGTTTTTAAGAAATACTACATCATTTGCAATAACACTAACTTGGCCTAAAGCAGTGTTTATCAAAACAACATTCATTTTCCCAAAACAGTCCATTAGATTCACATAAAAATGCTCTATAACAACGTATTGTACAGGGCTACAATAGAAAAAAGCAATTTTCATAATGAGAAACTGCTAGATATTCAGAAATACCATATCATTTGTAATAACACTAATTTGGCCTAAAGCAGTGTTTATCAAAAAAACATTGCTTTTCTCAGAAACTGTCTATTAAATTCACATAAGAATACTTTAAAACGACGCGATCTATAGAACTTCAATGAAACCAAGCAAATTTTCCGTTGAATAATTGCTAATTTTTCAGACATACTATTTTATTTGCAATAACTCTAACTTGACCTAAAACAATGGTTATTAAAAACCATTGATTTTCTCAAAAACTGTCGATTAAATTCACAACAAAATGCTTGAAAACGACTTAAAGGACAAAACTAAAATAAATGCGAGCCATTTTTCTTTTCAATAATTGTTAAATTTTTCAGAAGTACCATATCATTTGCGATAACACTAATTTGGCCTAAAACAGTGTTTATTAATAAAAACATTGATTTTCTCAAAAACCGTCAATTAAATTCACATAAAAATGCTCTAAAACGACGTAAAAAACAGAACTACAATAGAATCAAGCAATTTTTATAATGATAAACTGCTAGTTTTTCAGAAATACTACATCATTTGCAATAACACTAACTTGGCCTAAAGCAGTGTTTATCAAAAAAACATTCATTTTCCCAAAACAGTCCATTAGATTCACATAAAAATGCTCTATAACAACGTATTGTACAGGGCTACAATAGAAACAAGCAATTTTCATAATGAGAAACTGCTAGATATTCAGAAATACCATATCATTTGTAATAACACTAATTTTGCCTAAAGCAGTGTTTATCAAAAAAACATTGCTTTTCTCAGAAACTGTCTATTAAATTCACATAAAAATGCTTTAAAAAGACGCAATTTATAGAACTAGAATAAAACCAAGCAAATTTTCCGTTGAATAATTGTTAGTTTTTAAGATATACTATTTTATTTGCAATAACTCTACTTTGGTCTACAACAATGTTGATTAAAAACTGTTGATTTTCTAAAAAAATGTTGATTAAATTCACGAAAAAAAGCTTGAAAACGAGGTAAAGTAAAAAACTACAATAAAACCGAGCAATTTTTCCTTTGAATAATTGATAGTTTTTCAGAAGTACCATATCATTTGAAATGAGTCTAACTTGGCCTAAAACAGTGTTTATCAAAAAAACATTGATTTTCTCAAAAACTGTCGATTAAATTCACATAAAAATGCTCTAAAACGACTTATAGTACAGAAGTAGAATGGATCCAAGCCTTTTTTCCTTTAAATAATTGTTAGTTTTTCAGAAATACCATACCAATGGAATAACAATAACTTAGCCTGAAACATTGATTATCACAAAAATATTGATTTACTCAAAAACTCTCGATTAAATTCACATAAAAATGCTCCAAAACGAGGTAAAGTACAAAACTACAATAAAACTGAGACATTTTTCCTTTGAATAATTGTTATTGTTTCAGAAATACCATATCATTTGCAATAACACTGATTTGGCCTAAAACAGTGTTTATTAATAAAAACATTGATTTTCTCAAAAACCGTCAATTAAATTCACATAAAAATGCTCTAAAACGACGTAAAGAACAGAACTACAATAGAACCAAGCCATTTTTCCAATGAACAACTGCTAGTTTTTCAGAAATACCATATCATTTGCAATAACACTAACTTGGCCTAAAACAGTGTTTATCAAAAAAAACATTGATTTTCTCAAAAACTCTCGATTAAATTCACATAAAAATGCTCTAAAATGACGTAAAGTACAGAAATACAGTAGAACCAATCCTTTTTTCTAATGAATAACTGCTAGTTTTTCAGAAATATCATATCATTTGCAATAACACTAACTTGGCCTAAAACAGTGTTTATCAAAAGAACATTGATTTTCTCAAAAACTCTTGATTAAATTCACATAAAAATGCTCTAAAACGACGTAAAGTACAGAACTACAATAGAACCAAGACATTTTTCCAATGAATAACTGCTAGTTTCTCAGAAATACAATATCATTTGCAATAACACTAACTTGGCCTAAAATAGTGTTTATCAAAGAAACATTGATTTTCCTAAAAACACTGGATTAAATTCACATAAAAATGCACCAAAACGAGCTAAAGTATAGAAATACAATAGAACCAAGCCATTTTTCCAATGAATAACTGCTAGTTTTTCAGAAATACCATATCATTTGCAATAACACTAACTTGTCCTAAAACAGTGTTTATCAAAAAAAACACTGATTTTCTCAAAAACTCTCGATTAAATTCACATAAAAATGCTCTAAAATGACGTACGGTACAGAAATTCAATAGAACCAAGCCATTTTTCCTTTGAATAATTGTTAGTTTTTCAGAAATACCAAACCATTGCAATAAAAATAACTTGGCCTGAAACATTGTTTATCAACAAAACATTGATTTTCTTAAAAACTGTCCATTAAATTCACATAAAAATGCTTAAAAACGACGCAAACTATAGAACTACAATAAAACCAAGCAATGTTTCCGTTGAATAATTGCTAGTTTTTAAGAAGTACCATATCATTTGCAATAAGTCTAACTTGGCCTAAAACAGTGTTTATCAAAAAAACATTGATTTTCTCAAAACCTCTCGATTAAATTCACATAAAAATGCTCTAAACTGACGTAAAGTACAGAAATACAGTAGAACCAATCCATTTTTCTAATGAATAACTGCTAGTTTTTCAGAAATACCATATCATTTGCAATAACACTAACTTGGCCTAAAACAGTGTTTATCAAAAGAACATTGATTTTCTCAAAAACACTCGATTAAATTCACATAAAAATGCTCTAAAACGACGTAAGGTACAAAACTACAATAGAACCAAGCCATTTTTCCAATGAATAACTGCTAGTTTTTCAGAAATACCATATCATTTGCAATAACACTAACTTGGCCTAAAATAGTGTTTATCAAAGAAACATTGATTTTCTCAAAAACTCTCGATTAAATTCACAAAAAAATGCTCCAAAACGACATAAAGTACAAAACTACAATAAAACTGAGACATTTTTCCTTTGAATGATTGTTATTTTTTCAGAAATACCAAACCATTGCAATAAAAATAACTTGGCCTGAAACATTGTTTATCAACAAAACATTGATTTTCTTAAAAACTGTCCATTAAATTCACATAAAAATGCTTAAAAACGACGCAAACTATAGAACTACAATAAAACCAAGCAATGTTTCCGTTGAATAATTGCTAGTTTTTAAGAAGTACCATATCATTTGCAATAAGTCTAACTTGGCCTAAAACAGTGTTTATCAAAAAAACATTGATTTTCTCAAAACCTCTCGATTAAATTCACATAAAAATGCTCTAAACTGACGTAAAGTACAGAAATACAGTAGAACCAATCCATTTTTCTAATGAATAACTGCTAGTTTTTCAGAAATACCATATCATTTGCAATAACACTAACTTGGCCTAAAATAGTGTTTATCAAAGAAACATTGATTTTCTCAAAAACTGTCGATTAAATTCACAACAAGATGCTTGAAAACGACTTAAAGGACACAACTAAAATAATTGCGAGCCATTTTTCTTTTCAATAATTGTTAATTTTTTCAGAATTACCATATCATTTGCGATAACACTAATTTGGCCTAAAACAGTGTTTATTAATAAAAACATTGATTTTCTCAAAAACCGTCAATTAAATTCACATAAAAATGCTCTAAAACGACGTAAAGAACAGAACTACAATAGAATCTAGCAATTTTTATAATGATAAACTGCTAGTTTTTCAGAAATACTACATCATTTGCAATATCACTAACTTGGCCTAAAGCAGTGTTTATCAAAAAAACATTGATTTTCCCAAAACAGTCGATTAGATTCACATAGAAATGCTCTATAACAACGTATTGTACAGGGCTACAATAGAAACAAGCAATTTTCATAATGAAAAACTGCTAGATATTCAGAAATACCATATCATTTGTGATAACACTAATTTGGCCTAAAGCAGTGTTTATCAAAAAACATTGCTTTTCTCAGAAACTATCTATTAAAATCACATAAAAATGCTTTAAAACGACGCAATCTATAGAACTAGAATGAAACCAAGCAAATTTTCCGTTAAATGATTGTTAGTTTTTAAGATATACTATTTTATTTGCAATAACTCTACTTTGGTCTACAACAATGTTTATCAAAAACCATTGATTTTCTCAAAAACTGTTGATTAAATTCACGAAAAAATGCTTGAAAACAAGGTAAAGTAAAAAACTACAATAAAACCGAGCAATTTTTCCTTTGAATAATTGGTAGTTTTTCAGAAGTACCATATCATTTGAAATGAGTCTAACTTGGCCTAAAACAGTGTTTATCAAAAAAACATTGATTTTCTCAAAAACTATCGATTAAATTCACATAAAAATGCTCTAAAGCGACGTATAGTACAGAAATAGAATGGAACCAAGCCATTTTTCCTTTGAATAATTGTTAGTTTTTCAGAAATACCATATCATTGCAATAACGATAACTTGGCCTGATACATTGTTTATCAAAAAAATATTGATTTTCTCAAAAACTCTCGATTAAATTCACATAAAAATGCTCCAAAACAACGTAAAGTACAGAACTACAATAGAACCAAGCCATTTTTCCAATGAACAACTGCAATTTTTTCAGAAATACCATATCAATTGCAATAACACTAACTTGGCCTAAAACAGTGTTTATCAAAAAAAACATTGATTTTCTCAAAAACTCTCGATTAAATTCACATAAAAATGCTCTAAAATGACGTAAAGTACAGAAATACAGTAGAACCAATCCATTTTTCTAATGAATAACTGCTAGTTTTTCAGAAATATCATATCATTTGCAATAACACTAACTTGGCCTAACACAGTGTTTATCAAAAGAACATTGATTTTCTCAAAAACTCTTGATTAAATTCACATAAAAATGCTCTAAAACGACGTAAAGTACAGAACTACAATAGAACCAAGCCATTTTTCCAATGAATAACTGCTAGTTTTTCAGAAATACCATATCATTTGCAATAACACTAACTTGGCCTAAAATAGTGTTTATCAAGGAAACATTGATTTTCTCAAAAACTCTCGATTAAATTCACATAAAAATGCTCCAAAACAACGTAAAGTACAAAACTACAATAAAACTGAGACATTTTTCCTTTGAATGATTGTTATTTTTTCAGAAATACCATATCATTTGCAATAACACTGATTTGGCCTAAAACAGTGTTTATCAAAAAAACATTGCTTTTCTCAGAAACTGTCTATTAAATCAATCTATAGAACTACAATGAAACCAAACAAATTTTCCGTTGAATAATTGCTAATTTTTCAGACATACTAATTTATTTGCAATAACTCTAACTTGACCTAAAACAATGGTTATTAAAAACCATTGATTTTCTCAAAAACTGTCGATTAAATTCACAACAAAATGCTTGAAAACGACTTAAAGTACAAAACTAAAATAAATGCGAGCCATTTTTCTTTTCAATAATTGTTAAATTTTTCAGAAGTACCATATCATTTGCGATAACACTAATTTGGCCTAAAACAGTGTTTATTAATAAAAACATTGATTTTCTCAAAAACCGTCAATTAAATTCACATAAAAATGCTCTAAAACGACGTAAAGAACAGAACTACAATAGAATCAAGCAATTTTTATAATGATAAACTGCTAGTTTTTCAGAAATACTACATCATTTGCAATATCACTAACTTGGCCTAAGGCAGTGTTTATCAAAAAAACATTGATTTTCCCAAAACAGTCGATTAGATTCACATAAAAATGCTCTATAACAACGTATTGTACAGGGCTACAATAGAAACAAGCAATTTTCATAATGAAAAACTGCTAGATATTCAGAAATACCATATCATTTGTGATAACACTAATTTGGCCTAAAGCAGTGTTTATCAAAAAACATTGCTTTTCTCAGAAACTATCTATTAAAATCACATAAAAATGCTTTAAAACGACGCAATCTATAGAACTAGAATGAAACCAAGCAAATTTTCCGTTAAATGATTGTTAGTTTTTAAGATATACTATTTTATTTGCAATAACTCTACTTTGGTCTACAACAATGTTTATTAAAAACCATTGATTTTCTCAAAAACTGTTGATTAAATTCACGAAAAAATGCTTGAAAACAAGGTAAAGTAAAAAACTACAATAAAACCGAGCAATTTTTCCTTTGAATAATTGGTAGTTTTTCAGAAGTACCATATCATTTGAAATGAGTCTAACTTGGCCTAAAACAGTGTTTATCAAAAAAACATTGATTTTCTCAAAAACTATCGATTAAATTCACATAAAAATGCTCTAAAGCGACGTATAGTACAGAAATAGAATCGAACCAAGCCATTTTTCCTTTGAATAATTGTTAGTTTTTCAGAAATACCATATCATTGCAATAACGATAACTTGGCCTGATACATTGTTTATCAAAAAAATATTGATTTTCTCAAAAACTCTCGATTAAATTCACATAAAAATGCTCTAAAATGACGTAAAGTACAGAAATACAGTAGAACCAATCCATTTCTCTAATGAATAACTGCTAGTTTTTCAGAAATATCATATCATTTGCAATAACACTAACTTGGCCTAAAACAGTGTTTATCAAAAGAACATTGATTTTCTCAAAAACTCTTGATTAAATTCACATAAAAATGCTCTAAAACGACGTAAAGTACAGAACTACAATAGAACCAAGCCATTTTTTCAATGAATAACTGCTAGTTTCTCAGAAATACCATATCATTTGCAATAACACTAACTTGGCCTAAAACGGTGTTTATCAAAACAACATTGATTTTCTCAAAAACTCTCGATTAAATTCACATAAAAATGCTCTAAAATGACGTAAAGTACAGAAATTCAATAAAACCAAGCCATTTTTCCTGTGAATAATTGTTAGTTTTTCAGAAATACCAAACCATTGCAATAAAGATAACTTGGCCTGAAACATTGTTTATCAAAAAAACATTGATTTTCTCAAGAACTCACGATTAAATTCACATAAAAATGCTTAAAAACGACGCAAACTATAGAACTACAATAAAACCAAGCAATGTTTCCGTTGAATAATTGATAGTTTTTAAGAAAGTACCATATCATTTGCAATAAGTCTAACTTGGCCTAAAACAGTGTTTATCAAAAAAACATTGATTTTCTCAAAATCTCTCGATCAAATTCACATAAAAATGCTCTAAAATGACGTAAAGTACAGAAATACAGTAGAACCAATCCATTTTTCCAATGAACAACTGCTAGTTTTTCAGAAATACCATATCATTTGCAATAACACTAACTTGGCCTAAAACAGTGTTTATCAAAAAAACATTGATTTTCTTAAAAACTCTCGATTAAATTCACATAAAAATGCTTAAAAACGACGCAAACTATAGAATTACAATAAAACCAAGCAATGTTTCCGTTGAATAATTGCTAGTTTTTAAGAAGTACCATATCATTTGCAATAAGTCTAACTTGGCCTAAAACAGTGTTTATCAAAAAAACACCGATTTTTTCAAAATCTCTCGATTAAATTCACATAAAAATGCTCTAAAATGACGTAAAGTACAGAAATACAGTAGAACCAATCCATTTTTCTAATGACTAACTGCTAGTTTTTCAGAAATACCATATCATTTGCAATAACACTAACTTGGCCTAAAACAGTGTTTATCAAAAGAACATTGATTTTCTCAAAAACTCTCGATTAAATTCACATAAAAATGCTCTAAAACGACGTAAAGTACAGAACTACAATAGAACCAAGCCATTATTCCAATGAATAACTGCTAGTTTCTCAGAAATACCATATCATTTGCAATAACACTAACTGGGCCTAAAATAGTGTTTATCAAAGAAACATTGATTTTCTCAAAAACTCTCGATTAAATTCACATAAAAATGCTCCAAAACGACGTAAAGTACAGAAATACATTAGAACCAAGCTATTTTTCCAATGAATAACTGTTAGTTTCTCAGAAATACCATATCATTTCCAATAACACTAACTTGGCCTAAAACTGTGTTTATCAAAAAAACATTGATTTTCTCAAAAACTCTCGATTAAATTCACATAAAAATGGTCTAAAATGACGTAAAGTACAGAAATACAGTAGAACCAATCATATTTTCTAATGACTAACTGCTAGTTTTTCAGAAATACCATATCATTTGCAATAACACTAACTTGGCCTAAAACAGTGTTTATCAAAAGAACATTGATTTTCTCAAAAACTCTCTATTAAATTCACATAAAAATGCTCTAAAACGACGTAAAGTACAGAACTACAATAGAACCAAGCCATTTTTCAAATGAATAACTGCTAGTTTTTCAGAAATACCATATCATTTGCAATAACACTAACTTGGCCTAAAACGGTGTTTATCAAGGAAACATTGATTTTCTCAAAAACTCTTGATTAAATTCACATAAAAATGCTCCAAAACGACGTAAAGTACAGAAATACAATAGAACCAAGCTATTTTTCCAATGAATAACTGTTAGTTTCTTAGAAATACCATATCATTTGCAATAACACTAACTTGGCCTAAAACAGTGTTTATCAAAAAAAAAATTGATTTTCTCAAAAACTCTCGATTAAATTCACATAAAAATGCTCTAAAATGACGTAAAGTACAAAAATTAAATAGAACCAAGCAATGTTTCCGTTGAATAATTGCTAGTTTTTAAGCAGAACCATATCATTTGCAATAAGTCTAACTTGGCCTAAAACAGTGTTTATCAAAAAAACATTGATTTTCTCAAAAACTCTCGATTATATTCCCATAAAAATGCTTTATAACGACGGAAATAAGAAAACTACAATAAAACTGAGAAATTTTTCTTTTGAATCATTGTTATTTTTTCAGAAATACCATATCATTTGCAATAACACTGATTTGGCCTAAAGCAGTGTTTATCAAAAAAACATTGCTTTTCTCAGGAACTGTCTATTAAATTCACATAAAAATGCTTTAAAACGACGCAATCTATAGAACTGCAATGAAACCAAGCAAATTTTCCGTTGAATAATTGCTAATTTTTCAGACATACTATTTTATTTGCAATAACTCTAACTTGACCTAAAACAATGTTTATTAAAAACCATTGATTTTCTCAAAAACTGTCAATTAAATTCACGACAAAATGCTTGAAAACGACTTAAAGTACAAAACTACAATAAATGCGAGCAATTCCTCTTTTGAATAATTGTTAGTTTTTCAGAAGTACCATATCATTTGCGATAACACTAATTTGGCCTATAACAGTGTTTATTAATAAAAACATTCATTTTCTCAAAAACTGTCGATTAAATTCACATAAAAATGCTCTAAAACGACGTATAGTACAGAAATACAATGGAAACCAAGCCATTTTTCCTTTGAATAATTTTTAGTTTTTAAGAAATACCATACCATTGCAATAACAATAACTTGGCCTAAAACAGTGTTTATCAAAAAAAAAATTGATTTTCTCAAAAACTCTCGATTAAATTCACATAAAAATGCTCTAAAATGACGTAAAGTACAAAAATTAAATAGAACCAAGCAATGTTTCCGTTGAATAATTGCTAGTTTTTAAGCAGAACCATATCATTTGCAATAAGTCTAACTTGGCCTAAAACAGTGTTTATCAAAAAAACATTGATTTTCTCAAAAACTCTCGATTATATTCACATAAAAATGCTTTATAACGACGGAAATAAGAAAACTACAATAAAACTGAGAAATTTTTCTTTTGAATCATTGTTATTTTTTCAGAAATACCATATCATTTGCAATAACACTGATTTGGCCTAAAGCAGTGTTTATCAAAAAAACATTGCTTTTCTCAGGAACTGTCTATTAAATTCACATAAAAATGCTTTAAAACGACGCAATCTATAGAACTGCAATGAAACCAAGCAAATTTTCCGTTGAATAATTGCTAATTTTTCAGACATACTATTTTATTTGCAATAACTCTAACTTGACCTAAAACAATGTTTATTAAAAACCATTGATTTTCTCAAAAACTGTCAATTAAATTCACGACAAAATGCTTGAAAACGACTTAAAGTACAAAACTACAATAAATGCGAGCAATTCCTCTTTTGAATAATTGTTAGTTTTTCAGAAGTACCATATCATTTGCGATAACACTAATTTGGCCTATAACAGTGTTTATTAATAAAAACATTCATTTTCTCAAAAACTGTCGATTAAATTCACATAAAAATGCTCTAAAACGACGTATAGTACAGAAATACAATGGAAACCAAGCCATTTTTCCTTTGAATAATTTTTAGTTTTTAAGAAATACCATACCATTGCAATAACAATAACTTGGCCTAAAACATTGTTTATCAAAAAAACATTGATTTTCTCAAAATCTCTCGATTAAATTCACATAAAAATGCTCTAAAACGACGTAAAGTACAGAACTACAATAGAACCAAGCCATTTTTCCAATGAATAACTGCTAGTTTTTCAGAAATACCATATCATTTGCAATAACACTAACTTGGCCTAAAATAGTGTTTATCAAAGAAACATTGATTTTCTCAAAAACTTTCGATTAAATTCACATAAAAATGCTCCAAAACGACGTAAAGTATAGAAATACATTAGAACCAAGCTATTTTTCCAATGAATAACTGTTAGTTTCTCAGAAATACCATATCATTTGCAATAACACTAACTTGGCCTAAAACAGTGTTTATCAAAAAAACATTGATTTTCTCAAAAACTCTCGATTAAATTCACATAAAAATGCTCTAAAATGACGTAAAGTACAGAAATACAGTAGAACCAATCCATTTTTCTAATGAATAACTGCTAGTTTTTCAGAAATACCATATCATTTGCAATAACACTAACTTGGCCTAAAACAGTGTTTATCGAAAGAACATTGATTTTCTCAAAAACTCTCTATTAAATTCACATAAAAATGCTCTAAAACGACGTAAAGTACAGAAATACAGTAGAACCAATCCATTTTTCTAATGAATAACTGCTAGTTTTTCAGAAATACCATATCATTTGCAATAACACTAACTTGGCCTAAAACAGTGTTTATCAAAAGAACATTGATTTTCTCAAAAACTCTCTATTAAATTCACATAAAAATGCTCTAAAACGACGTAAAGTACAGAACTACAATAGAACCAAGCCATTTTTCCAATGAATAACTGCTAGTTTTTCAGAAATACCATATCATTTGCAATAACACTAACTTGGCCTAAATTAGTGTTTATCAAGGAAACATTGATTTTCTCAAAAACTCTTGATTAAATTCACATAAAAATGCTCTAAAATGACGTAAAGTACAGAGATACAGTAGAACCAATCCATTTTTCCAATGAACAACTGCTAGTTTTTCAGGAATTCCATATCATTTGCAATAACACTAACTTGGCCTAAAATAGTGTTTATCAAAAAAACATTGATTTTCTTAAAAACTCTCGATTAAATTCACATAAAAATGCTTAAAAACGACGCAAACTATAGAACTACAATAAAACCAAGCAATGTTTCCGTTGAATAATTGCCAGTTTTTAAGAAGTACCATATCATTTGCAATAAGTCTAACTTGGCCTAAAACAGTGTTTATCAAAAAAACATTGATTTTTTCAAAATCTCTCGATTAAATTCACATAAAAATGCTCTAAAATGACGAAAAGTATAGAAATACAGTAGAACCAATCCATTTTTCTATTGACTAACTGCTAGTTTTTCAGAAATACCATATCATTTGCAATAACACTAACTTGGCCTAAAACAGTGTTTATCAAAAAAAACATTGATTTTCTCAAAAACTCTCGATTAAATTCACATAAAAATGCTTTAAAATGACGTAAAGTACAAAAATTAAATAGAACCAAGCAATGTTTCCGTTGAATAATTGCTAGTTTTTAAGCAGAACCACATCATTTGCAATAAGTCTAACTTGGCCTAAAACAGTGTTTATCAAAAAAACATTGATTTTCTCAAAAACTCTCGATTATATTCACATAAAAATGCTCTAAAATGACGTAAAGTACAGAAATACAGTAGAACCAATCCATTTTTCCAATGAACAACTGCTAGTTTTTCAGAAATACCATATCATTTGCAATAACACTAACTTGGCCTAAAACAGTGTTTATCAAAAAAACATTGATTTTCTTAAAAACTCTCGATTAAATTCACATAAAAATGCTTAAAAACGACGCAAACTATAGAATTACAATAAAACCAAGCAATGTTTCCGTTGAATAATTGCTAGTTTTTAAGAAGTACCATATCATTTGCAATAAGTCTAACTTGGCCTAAAACAGTGTTTATCAAAAAAACACTGATTTTTTCAAAATCTCTCGATTAAATTCACATAAAAATGCTCTAAAATGACGTAAAGTACAGAAATACAGTAGAACCAATCCATTTTTCTAATGACTAACTGCTAGTTTTTCAGAAATACCATATCATTTGCAATAACACTAACTTGGCCTAAAACAGTGTTTATCAAAAGAACATTGATTTTCTCAAAAACTCTCGATTAAATTCACATAAAAATGCTCTAAAACGACGTAAAGTACAGAACTACAATAGAACCAAGCCATTTTTCCAATGAATAACTGCTAGTTTCTCAGAAATACCATATCATTTGCAATAACACTAACTGGGCCTAAAATAGTGTTTATCAAAGAAACATTGATTTTCTCAAAAACTCTCGATTAAATTCACATAAAAATGCTCCAAAACGACGTAAAGTACAGAAATACATTAGAACCAAGCTATTTTTCCAATGAATAACTGTTAGTTTCTCAGAAATACCATATCATTTCCAATAACACTAACTTGGCCTAAAACAGTGTTTATCAAAAAAACATTGATTTTCTCAAAAACTCTCGATTAAATTCACATAAAAATGGTCTAAAATGACGTAAAGTACAGAAATACAGTAGAACCAATCCATTTTTCTAATGAATAACTGCTAGTTTTTCAGAAATACCATATCATTTGCAATAACACTAACTTGGCCTAAAACAGTGTTTATCGAAAGAACATTGATTTTCTCAAAAACTCTCTATTAAATTCACATAAAAATGCTCTAAAACGACGTAAAGTACAGAAATACAGTAGAACCAATCCATTTTTCTAATGAATAACTGCTAGTTTTTCAGAAATACCATATCATTTGCAATAACACTAACTTGGCCTAAAACAGTGTTTATCAAAAGAACATTGATTTTCTCAAAAACTCTCTATTAAATTCACATAAAAATGCTCTAAAACGACGTAAAGTACAGAACTACAATAGAACCAAGCCATTTTTCCAATGAATAACTGCTAGTTTTTCAGAAATACCATATCATTTGCAATAACACTAACTTGGCCTAAATTAGTGTTTATCAAGGAAACATTGATTTTCTCAAAAACTCTTGATTAAATTCACATAAAAATGCTCTAAAATGACGTAAAGTACAGAGATACAGTAGAACCAATCCATTTTTCCAATGAACAACTGCTAGTTTTTCAGGAATTCCATATCATTTGCAATAACACTAACTTGGCCTAAAATAGTGTTTATCAAAAAAACATTGATTTTCTTAAAAACTCTCGATTAAATTCACATAAAAATGCTTAAAAACGACGCAAACTATAGAACTACAATAAAACCAAGCAATGTTTCCGTTGAATAATTGCTAGTTTTTAAGAAGTACCATATCATTTGCAATAAGTCTAACTTGGCCTAAAACAGTGTTTATCAAAAAAACATTGATTTTTTCAAAATCTCTCGATTAAATTCACATAAAAATGCTCTAAAATGACGAAAAGTATAGAAATACAGTAGAACCAATCCATTTTTCTATTGACTAACTGCTAGTTTTTCAGAAATACCATATCATTTGCAATAATACTAACTTGGCCTAAAACAGTGTTTATCAAAAGAACATTGATTTTCTCAAAAACTCTCGATTAAATTCACATAAAAATGCTCTAAAACGACGTAAAGTACAGAACTACAATAGAACCAAGCCATTTTTCCAATGAATAACTGCTAGTTTTTCAGAAATACCACATCATTTGCAATAACACTAACTTGGCCTAAAATAGTGTTTATCAAAGAAACATTGATTTTCTCAAAAACTCTCGATTAAATTCACATAAAAATGCTCCAAAACGACGTAAAGTACAGAAATACAATAGAACCAAGCCATTTTTCCAATGAATAACTGTTAGTTTCTCAGAAATACCATATCATTTGCAATAACACTAACTTGGCCTAAAACAGTGTTTATCAAAAAAACATTGATTTTCTCAAAAACTCTCGATTAAATTCACATAAAATTGCTCTAAAATGACGTAAAGTACAGAAATACAGTAGAACCAATCCATTTTTCTAATGAATAACTGCTAGTTTTTCAGAAATACCATATCATTTGCAATAACACTAACTTGGCCTAAAACAGTGTTTATCGAAAGAACATTGATTTTCTCAAAAACTCTCTATTAAATTCACATAAAAATGCTCTAAAACGACGTAAAGTACAGAAATACAGTAGAACCAATCCATTTTTCTAATGAATAACTGCTAGTTTTTCAGAAATACCATATCATTTGCAATAACACTAACTTGGCCTAAAACAGTGTTTATCAAAAGAACATTGATTTTCTCAAAAACTCTCTATTAAATTCACATAAAAATGCTCTAAAACGACGTAAAGTACAGAACTACAATAGAACCAAGCCATTTTTCCAATGAATAACTGCTAGTTTTTCAGATATACCATATCATTTGCAATAACACTAACTTGGCCTAAATTAGTGTTTATCAAGGAAACATTGATTTTCTCAAAAACTCTTGATTAAATTCACATAAAAATGCTCTAAAATGACGTAAAGTACAGAGATACAGTAGAACCAATCCATTTTTCCAATGAACAACTGCTAGTTTTTCAGGAATTCCATATCATTTGCAATAACACTAAATTGGCCTAAAATAGTGTTTATCAAAAAAACATTGATTTTCTTAAAAACTCTCGATTAAATTCACATAAAAATGCTTAAAAACGACGCAAACTATAGAACTACAATAAAACCAAGCAATGTTTCCGTTGAATAATTGCTAGTTTTTAAGAAGTACCATATCATTTGCAATAAGTCTAACTTGGCCTAAAACAGTGTTTATCAAAAAAACATTGATTTTTTCAAAATCTCTCGATTAAATTCACATAAAAATGCTCTAAAATGACGAAAAGTATAGAAATACAGTAGAACCAATCCATTTTTCTATTGACTAACTGCTAGTTTTTCAGAAATACCATATCATTTGCAATAATACTAACTTGGCCTAAAACAGTGTTTATCAAAAGAACATTGATTTTCTCAAAAACTCTCGATTAAATTCACATAAAAATGCTCTAAAACGACGTAAAGTACAGAACTACAATAGAACCAAGCCATTTTTCCAATGAATAACTGCTAGTTTTTCAGAAATACCACATCATTTGCAATAACACTAACTTGGCCTAAAATAGTGTTTATCAAAGAAACATTGATTTTCTCAAAAACTCTCGATTAAATTCACATAAAAATGCTCCAAAACGACGTAAAGTACAGAAATACAATAGAACCAAGCCATTTTTCCAATGAATAACTGCTAGTTTTTCAGAAATACCATATCATTTGCAATAACACTAACTTGGCCTAAAATAGTGTTTATCAAGGAAACATTGATTTTCTCAAAAACTCTTGATTAAATTCACATAAAAATGCTCCAAAACGACGTAAAGTACAGAAATACAATAGAACCAAGCTATTTTTCCAATGAATAACTGTTAGTTTCTTAGAAATACCATATCATTTGCAATAACACTAACTTGGCCTAAAACAGTGTTTATCAAAAAAAACATTGATTTTCTCAAAAACTCTCGATTAAATTCACATAAAAATGCTCTAAAATGACGTAAAGTACAAAAATTAAATAGAACCAAGCAATGTTTCCGTTGAATAATTGCTAGTTTTTAAGCAGAACCATATCATTTGCAATAAGTCTAACTTGGCCTAAAACAGTGTTTATCAAAAAAACATTGATTTTCTCAAAAACTCTCGATTATATTCACATAAAAATGCTTTATAACGACGGAAATAAGAAAGCTACAATAAAACTGAGAAATTTTTCTTTTGAATCATTGTTATTTTTTCAGAAATACCATATCATTTGCAATAACACTGATTTGGCCTAAAGCAGTGTTTATCAAAAAAACATTGCTTTTCTCAGGAACTGTCTATTAAATTCACATAAAAATGCTTTAAAACGACGCAATCTATAGAACTGCAATGAAACCAAGCAAATTTTCCGTTGAATAATTGCTAATTTTTCAGACATACTATTTTATTTGCAATAACTCTAACTTGACCTAAAACAATGTTTATTAAAAACCATTGATTTTCTCAAAAACTGTCAATTAAATTCACGACAAAATGCTTGAAAACGACTTAAAGTACAAAACTACAATAAATGCGAGCAATTCCTCTTTTGAATAATTGTTAGTTTTTCAGAAGTACCATATCATTTGCGATAACACTAATTTGGCCTATAACAGTGTTTATTAATAAAAACATTCATTTTCTCAAAAACTGTCAATTAAATTCACATAAAGATGCTCTAAAACGACGTATAGTACAGAAATACAATTGAAACCATACCATTTTTCCTTTGAATAATTTTTAGTTTTTAAGAAATACCATACCATTGCAATAACAATAACTTGGCCTAAAACATTGTTTATCAAAAAAACATTGATTTTCTCAAAATCTCTCGATTAAATTCACATAAAAATGCTCTAAAACGACGTAAAGTACAGAACTACAATAGAACAAAGCCATTTTTCCAATGAATAACTGCTAGTTTCTCAGAAATACCATATCATTTGCAATAACACTAACTTGGCCTAAAATAGTGTTTATCAAAGAAACATTGATTTTCTCAAAAACTTTCCATTAAATTCACATAAAAATGCTCCAAAACGACGTAAAGTACAAAACTACAATAAAACTGAGACATTTTTCCTTTGAATGATTGTTATTTTTTCAGAAATACCATACCATTTGCAATAACACTGATTTGGCCTAAAACAGTGTTTATCAAAAAAACATTGCTTTTCTCAGAAACTGTCTATTAAATCAATCTATAGAACTACAATGAAACCAAGCAAATTTTCCGTTGAATAATTGCTAATTTTTCAGACATACTAATTTATTTGCAATAACTCTAACTTGACCTAAAACAATGGTTATTAAAAACCATTGATTTTCTCAAAAACTGTCGATTAAATTCACAACAAAATGCTTGAAAACGACTTAAAGGACAAAACTAAAATAAATGCGAGCCATTTTTCTTTTCAATAATTGTTAATTTTTTCAGAATTACCATATCATTTGCGATAACACTAATTTGGCCTAAAACAGTGTTTATTAATAAAAACATTGATTTTCTCAAAAACCGTCAATTAAATTCACATAAAAATACTCTAAAACGACGTAAAGAACAGAACTACAATAGAATCTAGCAATTTTTATAATGATAAACTGCTAGTTTTTCAGAAATACTACATCATTTGCAATATCACTAACTTGGCCTAAAGCAGTGTTTATCAAAAAAACATTGCTTTTCCCAAAACAGTCGATTAGATTCACATAAAAATGCTCTATAACAACGTATTGTACAGGGCTACAATAGAAACAAGCAATTTTCATAATGAAAAACTGCTAGATATTCAGAAATACCATATCATTTGTGATAACACTAATTTGGCCTAAAGCAGTGTTTATCAAAAAACATTGCTTTTCTCAGAAACTATCTATTAAAATCACATGAAAATGCTTTAAAACGACGCAATCTATAGAACTAGAATGAAACGAAGCAAATTTTCCGTTAAATGATTGTTAGTTTTTAAGATATACTATTTTATTTGCAATAACTCTACTTTGGTCTACAACAATGTTTATTAAAAACCATTGATTTTCTCAAAAACTGTTGATTAAATTCACGAAAAAATGCTTGAAAACAAGGTAAAGTAAAAAACTACAATAAAACCGAGCAATTTTTCCTTTGAATAATTTGTAGTTTTTCAGAAGTACCATATCATTTGAAATGAGTCTAATTTGGCCTAAAACAGTGTTTATCAAAAAAACATTGATTTTCTCAAAAACTATCGATTAAATTCACATAAAAATGCTCTAAAGCGACGTATAGTACAGAAATAGAATGGAACCAAGCCATTTTTCCTTTGAATAATTGTTAGTTTTTCAGAAATACCATATCATTGCAATAACGATAACTTGGCCTGATACATTGTTTATCAAAAAAAATTTGATTTTCTCAAAAACTCTCGATTAAATTCACATAAAAATGCTCCAAAACGACGTAAAGTACAGAACTACAATAGAACCAAGCCATTTTTCCAATGAACAACTGCAATTTTTTCAGAAATACCATATCATTTGCAATAACACTAACTTGGCCTAAAACAGTGTTTATCAAAAAAAACATTGATTTTCTCAAAAACTCTCGATTAAATTCACATAAAAATGCTCTAAAATGACGTAAAGTACAGAAATACAGTAGAACCAATCCATTTTTCTAATGAATAACTGCTAGTTTTTCAGAAATATCATATCATTTGCAATAACACTAACTTGGCCTAAAACAGTGTTTATCAAAAGAACATTGATTTTCTCAAAAACTCTTGATTAAATTCACATAAAAATGCTCTAAAACGACGTAAAGTACAGAACTACAATAGAACCAAGCCATTTTTCCAATGAATAACTGCTAGTTTCTCAGAAATACCATATCATTTGCAATAACACTAACTTGGCCTAAAACGGTGTTTATCAAAACAACATTGATTTTCTCAAAAACTCTCGATTAAATTCACATAAAAATGCTCTAAAATGACGTAAAGTACAGAAATTCAATAAAACCAAGCCATTTTTCTTGTGAATAATTGTTAGTTTTTCAGAAATACCAAACCATTGCAATAAAAATAACTTGGCCTGAAACATTGTTTATCAAAAAAACATTGATTTTCTCAAAAACTCACGATTAAATTCACATAAAAATGCTTAAAAACGACGCAAACTATAGAACTACAATAAAACCAAGCAATGTTTCCGTTGAATAATTGCTAGTTTTTAAGAAGTACCATATCATTTGCAATAAGTCTAACTTGGCCTAAAACAGTGTTTATCAAAAAAACATTGATTTTCTCAAAATCTCTCGATTAAATTCACATAAAAATGCTCTAAAATGACGTAAAGTACAGAAATACAGTAGAACCAATCCATTTTTCCAATGAACAACTGCTAGCTTTTCAGAAATACCATATCATTTGCAATAACACTAACTTGGCCTAAAACAGTGTTTATCAAAAAAACATTGATTTTCTTAAAAACTCTCGATTAAATTCACATAAAAATGCTTAAAAACGACGCAAACTATAGAACTACAATAAAACCAAGCAATGTTTCCGTTGAATAATTGCTAGTTTTTAAGAAGTACCATATCATTTGCAATAAGTCTAACTTGGCCTAAAACAGTGTTTATCAAAAAAACACTGATTTTTTCAAAATCTCTCGATTAAATTCACATAAAAATGCTCTAAAATGACGTAAAGTACAGAAATACAGTAGAACCAATCCATTTTTCTAATGACTAACTGCTAGTTTTTCAGAAATACCATATCATTTGCAATAACACTAACTTGGCCTAACACGATGTTTATCAAAAAAACATTGATTTTCTCAAAAACTCTCGATTAAATTCAGATAAAATTGCTCTAAAACGACGTAAAGTACAGAACTACAATAGAACCAAGCTATTTTTTCAATGAATAACTGCTAGTTTTTCAGAAATACCATATCATTTGCAATAACACTAACTTGGCCTAAAACGGTGTTTATCAAGGAAACATTGATTTTCTCAAAAACTCTTGATTAAATTCACATAAAAATGCTCCAAAACGACGTAAAGTACAGAAATACAATAGAACCAAGCTATTTTTCCAATGAATAACTGTTAGTTTCTTAGAAATACCATATCATTTGCAATAACTCTAACTTGGCCTAAAACAGTGTTTATCAAAAAAAAAATTGATTTTCTCAAAAACTCTCGATTAAATTCACATAAAAATGCTCTAAAATGACGTAAAGTACAAAAATTAAATAGAACCAAGCAATGTTTCCGTTGAATAATTGCTAGTTTTTAAGCAGAACCATATCATTTGCAATAAGTCTAACTTGGCCTAAAACAGTGTTTATCAAAAAAACATTGATTTTCTCAAAAACTCTCGATTATATTCACATAAAAATGCTTTATAACGACGGAAATAAGAAAACTACAATAAAACTGAGAAATTTTTCTTTTGAATCATTGTTATTTTTTCAGAAATACCATATCATTTGCAATAACACTGATTTGGCCTAAAGCAGTGTTTATCAAAAAAACATTGCTTTTCTCAGGAACTGTCTATTAAATTCACATAAAAATGCTTTAAAACGACGCAATCTATAGAACTGCAATGAAACCAAGCAAATTTTCCGTTGAATAATTGCTAATTTTTCAGACATACTATTTTATTTGCAATAACTCTAACTTGACCTAAAACAATGTTTATTAAAAACCATTGATTTTCTCAAAAACTGTCAATTAAATTCACGACAAAATGCTTGAAAACGACTTAAAGTACAAAACTACAATAAATGCGAGCAATTCCTCTTTTGAATAATTGTTAGTTTTTCAGAAGTACCATATCATTTGCGATAACACTAATTTGGCCTATAACAGTGTTTATTAATAAAAACATTCATTTTCTCAAAAACTGTCAATTAAATTCACATAAAGATGCTCTAAAACGACGTATAGTACAGAAATACAATTGAAACCAAGCCATTTTTCCTTTGAATAATTTTTAGTTTTTAAGAAATACCATACCAATGCAATAACAATAACTTGGCCTAAAACATTGTTTATCAAAAAAACATTGATTTTCTCAAAATCTCTCGATTAAATTCACATAAAAATGCTCTAAAACGACGTAAAGTACAGAACTACAATAGAACAAAGCCATTTTTCCAATGAATAACTGCTAGTTTTTCAGAAATACCATATCATTTGCAATAACACTAACTTGGCCTAAAATAGTGTTTATCAAAGAAACATTGATTTTCTCAAAAACTTTCGATTAAATTCACATAAAAATGCTCCAAAACGACGTAAAGTATAGAAATACATTAGAACCAAGCTATTTTTCCAATGAATAACTGTTAGTTTCTCAGAAATACCATATCATTTGCAATAACACTAACTTGGCCTAAAACAGTGTTTATCAAAAAAACATTGATTTTCTCAAAAACTCTCGATTAAATTCACATAAAAATGCTCTAAAATGACGTAAAGTACAGAAATACAGTAGAACCAATCCATTTTTCTAATGAATAGCTGCTAGTTTTTCAGAAATACCATATCATTTGCAATAACACTAACTTGGCCTAAAATAGTGTTTATCAAGGAAACATCGATTTTCTCAAAAACTCTTGATTAAATTCACATAAAAATGCTCTAAAATGACGTAAAGTACAGAGATACAGTAGAACCAATCCATTTTTCCAATGAAAAACTGCTAGTTTTTCAGAAATACCATATCATTTGCAATAACACTAACTTGGCCTAAAATAGTGTTTATCAAAAAAACATTGATTTTCTTAAAAACTCTTGATTAAATTCACATAAAAATGCTTAAAAACGACGCAAACTATAGAACTACAATAAAACCAAGCAATGTTTCCGTTGAATAATTGCTAGTTTTTAAGAAGTACCATATCATTTGCAATAAGTCTAACTTGGCCTAAAACAGTGTTTATCAAAAAAACATTGATTTTTTCAAAATCTCTCGATCAAATTCACATAAAAATGCTCTAAAACGACGTAAAGTACAGAACTACAATAGAACCAAGCCATTTTTTCAATGAATCACTGCTAGTTTTTCAGAAATACCATATCATTTGCAATAACACTAACTTGGCCTAAAATAGTGTTTATCAAAGAAACATTGATTTTCTCAAAAACTCTTGATTAAATTCACATAAAAATGCTCCAAAACGACGTAAAGTACAGAATTACAATAGAACCAAGCCATTTTTCCAATGAATAACTGCTAGTTTTTCAGAAATACCATATCATTTGCAATAACACTAACTTGGCCTAAAATAGTGTTTATCAAGGAAACATTGATTTTCTCAAAAACTCTTGATTAAATTCACATAAAAATGCTCCAAAACGACGTAAAGTACAGAAATACAATAGAACCAAGCTATTTTTCCAATGAATAACTGTTAGTTTCTTAGAAATACCATATCATTTGCAATAACACTAACTTGGCCTAAAACAGTGTTTATCAAAAAAAACATTGATTTTCTCAAAAACTCTCGATTAAATTCACATAAAAATGCTCTAAAATGACGTAAAGTACAAAAATTAAATAGAACCAAGCAATGTTTCCGTTGAATAATTGCTAGTTTTTAAGCAGAACCATATCATTTGCAATAAGTCTAACTTGGCCTAAAACAGTGTTTATCAAAAAAACATTGATTTTCTCAAAAACTCTCGACTATATTCACATAAAAATGCTTTATAACGACGGAAATAAGAAAACTACAATAAAACTGAGAAATTTTTCTTTTGAATCAATGTTATTTTTTCAGAAATACCATATCATTTGCAATAACACTGATTTGGCCTAAAGCAGTGTTTATCAGAAAAACATTGCTTTTCTCAGGAACTGTCTATTAAATTCACATAAAAATGCTTTAAAACGACGCAATCTATAGAACTGCAATGAAACCAAGCAAATTTTCCGTTGAATAATTGCTAATTTTTCAGACATACTATTTTATTTGCAATAACTCTAACTTGACCTAAAACAATGTTTATTAAAAACCATTGATTTTCTCAAAAACTGTCAATTAAATTCACGACAAAATGCTTGAAAACGACTTAAAGTACAAAACTACAATAAATGCGAGCAATTCCTCTTTTGAATAATTGTTAGTTTTTCAGAAGTACCATATCATTTGCGATAACACTAGTTTGGCCTATAACAGTGTTTATTAATAAAAACATTCATTTTCTCAAAAACTGTCAATTAAATTCACATAAAGATGCTCTAAAACGACGTATAGTACAGAAATACAATTGAAACCAAGCCATTTTTCCTTTGAATAATTTTTAGTTTTTAAGAAATACCATACCATTGCAATAACAATAACTTGGTCTAAAACATTGTTTATCAAAAAAACATTGATTTTCTCAAAATCTCTCGATTAAATTCACATAAAAATGCTCTAAAACGACGTAAAGTACAGAACTACAATAGAACAAAGCCATTTTTCCAATGAATAACTGCTAGTTTTTCAGAAATACCATATCATTTGCAATAACACTAACTTGGCCTAAAATAGTGTTTATCAAAGAAACATTGATTTTCTCAAAAACTTTCGATTAAATTCACATAAAAATGCTCCAAAACGACGTAAAGTATAGAAATACATTAGAACCAAGCTATTTTTCCAATGAATAACTGTTAGTTTCTCAGAAATACCATATCATTTGCAATAACACTAACTTGGCCTAAAACAGTGTTTATCAAAAAAACATTGATTTTCTCAAAAACTCTCGATTAAATTCACATAAAAATGCTCTAAAATGACGTAAAGTACAGAAATACAGTAGAACCAATCCATTTTTCTAATGAATAACTGCTAGTATTTCAGAAATACCATATCATTTGCAATAACACTAACTTGGCCTAAAACAGTGTTTATCAAAAGAACATTGATTTTCTCAAAAACTCTCTATTAAATTCACATAAAAATGCTCTAAAACGGCGTAAAGTACAGAACTACAATAGAACCAAGCCATTTTTCCAATGAATAACTGCTAGTTTTTCAAAAATACCATATCATTTGCAATAACACTAACTTGGCCTAAAATAGTGTTTATCAAGGAAACAGTGATTTTCTCAAAAACTCTTGATTAAATTCACATAAAAATGCTCTAAAATGACGTAAAGTACAGAGATACAGTAGAAACAATCCATTTTTCCAATGAACAACTGCTAGTTTTTCAGAAATACCATATCATTTGCAATAACACTAACTTGGCCTAAAATAGTGTTTATCAAAAAAACATTGATTTTCTTAAAAACTCTCGATTAAATTCACATAAAAATGCTTAAAAACGACGCAAACTATAGAACTACAATAAAACCAAGCAATGTTTCCGTTGAATAATTGCTAGTTTTTAAGAAGTACCATATCATTTGCAATAAGTCTAACTTGGCCTAAAACAGTGTTTATCAAAAAAACATTGATTTTCTCAAAATCTCTCGATTAAATTCACATAAAAATGCTCTAAAATGACGTAAAGTACAGAAATACAGTAGAACCAATCCATTTTTCTAATGACTAACTGCTAGTTTTTCAGAAATACCATATCATTTGCAATAACACTAACTTGGCCTAAAACAGTGTTTATCAAAAGAACATTGATTTTCTCAAAAACTCTCGATTAAATTCACATAAAAATGCTCTAAAACGACGTAAAGTACAGAACTACAATCGAACCAAGCCATTTTTTCAATGAATAACTGCTAGTTTTTCAGAAATAACATATCATTTGCAATAACACTAACTTGGCCTAAAATGGTGTTTATCAAAAAAACATTGATTTTCTCAAAAACTCTCGATTGAAATCACATAAAAATGCTCTTAAACGACGTAAAGTACAGAACTACAGTAGAACCAGGCTATTTTTCCAATGAATCACTGCTAGTTTTTCAGAAATACCATATCATTTGCAATAACACTAACTTGGCCTAAAATAGTGTTTATCAAAGAAACATTGATTTTCTCAAAAACTCTCGATTAAATTCACATAAAAATGCTCTAAAACGACGTAAAGTACAGAACTACAATCGAACCAAGCCTTTTTTTCAATGAATAACTGCTAGTTTTTCAGAAATACTACATCATTTGCAATAACACTAACTTGGCCTAAAGCAGTGTTTATCAAAAAAACATTCATTTTCCCAAAACAGTCGATTAGATTCACATAAAAATGCTCTATAACAACGTATTGTACAGGGCTACAATAGAAACAAGCAATTTTCACAATGAAAAACTGCTAGATATTCAGAAAAACCATATCATTTGTAATAACACTAATTTGGCCTAAAGCAGTGTTTATCAGAAAAACATTGCTTTCCTCAGAAACTGTCTATTAAATTCACATAAAAATGCTTTAAAACGACGCAATCTATAGAACTAGAATGAAACCAAGCAAATTTTCCGTTAAATAATTGTTAGTTTTTAAAATATACTATTTTATTTGCAATAACTCCACTTTGGTCAACAACAATGTTTATTAAAAACCATTGATTTTCTCAAAAACTGTTGATTAAATTCACGAAAAAATGCTTGAAAGCGAGGTAAAGTAAAAAACTACAATAAAACCAAGCCATTTTTCCTTTGAATAATTGTTAGTTTTTCAGAAATACCATACCATTGCAATCACAATAACTTGGCCTGAAACATTGTTTATCAAAAGAATTTTGATTTTCTCAAAAACTCTCGATTAAATTCACATAAAAATGCTCCAAAACGACGTAAAGTACAGAACTACAATAGAACCAAGCCATTTTTCCAATGAACAACTGCTAGTTTTTCAGAAATACCATATCATTTGTAGTAACACTAACTTGGCCTAAAACTGTGGTTTTAAAAAAAAACATTGATTTTTTCAAAAACTCTCGATTAAATTCACATACAAATGCTCTTAAACGACGTAAAGTACAGAACTACAATAGAACCAAGCCATTTTTCCAATGAATAACTGCTAGTTTTTCAGAAATACCATATCATTTGCAATAACACTAACTTGGCCTAAAACAGTGTTTATCAAAAAAAACATTGATTTTCTCAAAAACTGTCTATTAAATTCACATAAAAATGCACTAAAACGCCGTAAAGTACAGAACTACAATAGATTCGAGCTCATTTTATAATGATAAACTGCTAGTTTTTCAGAAATACTACATCATTTGAAATAACACTAACTTGGCCTAAAGCAGTGTTTATCAAAAAAACATTGATTTTCCCAAAACAGTCGATTAGATTCACATAAAAATAATTTAAAACGACGCAATCCATAGATCTAGAATGAAACCAAGCAAATTTTCCGTTGAATAATTGTTAGTTTTTAAGATATACTATTTTATTTGCAATAACTCTACTTTGGTCTAGAACAAAGTTGATTAAAAACTATTGGTTTTTTTCAAAAAATGTTGATTAAATTCACGAAAAAAAGCTTGAAAACGAGGGAAAGTAAAAAACTACAATAAAATTCAGACATTTTTCCTTTGAATAATTGTTATTTTTTCAGAAATATCATATCATTTGCAATAACACTGATTTGGCCTAAAACAGCGTTTATCAAAAAAACATTGATTTTCTCAAAAACTATCGATTAAATTCACATAAAAATACTCGAAAGCGACGTATAGTACAGAAATAGAATGGATCCAAGCCATTTTTCCTTTGAATAATTGTTAGTTTTTCAGAAATACCATATCATTGCAATAACGATAACTTGGCCTGAAACATTGTTTATCATAAAAATATTGATTTTCTCAAAAACTCTCGATTAAATTCACATAAAAATGCTTTAAAACGACGCAAACTATAGAACTAAAATAAAACCAAGCAATGTTTCCGTTGAATAATTGCTAGTTTTTAAACAGAACCATATCATTTGCAATAAGTCAAACATGGCCTAAAACAGTGTTTATCAAAAAAACATTGATTTTCTCAAAAACTCTCGATTATATTCACATAAAAATGCTTTATAACGACGTAAATAACAAAACTACAATAAAACTGAGAAATTTTTCTTTTGAATCATTGTTATTTTTTCAGAAATACCATATCATTTGCAATAACACTGATTTGGCCTAAAGCAGTGTTTATCAAAAAAACATTGCTTTTCTCAGGAACTGTCAATTAAATTCACATAAAAATGCTTTAAAACGACGCAATCTATAGAACTGCAATGAAACCAAGCAAATTTTCCGTTGAATAATTGCTAATTTTTCAGACATACTATTTTATTTGCAATAACTCTAACTTGACCTAAATCAATGTTTATTAAAAACCATTGATTTTCTCAAAAACTGTCAATTAAAGTCACATAAAGATGCTCTAAAACGACGTATAGTACAGAAATACAATGGAACCAAGCCACTTTTCCTTTGAATAATTGTTAGTTTTTGAGAAATACCATACCATTGCAATAACAATAACTTGGCCTAAAACATTGTTTATCAAAAAAAAATTGATTTTCTCAAAAACTGTCCATTAAATTCACATAAAAATGCTTTAAAACGACGTAAAGTACAGAATTACAATAGAATCAAGCAATTTTTATAATGATAAACTGCTAGTTTTTCAGAAATACTACATCATTTGCAATAACACTAACTTGGCCTAAAGCAGTGTTTATCAAAAAAACATTCATTTTCCCAAAACAGTCGATTAGATTCACATAAAAATGCTCTATAACAACGTATTGTACAGGGCTACAATAGAAACAAGCAATTTTCATAATGAAAAACTGCTAGATATTCAGAAATACCATATCATTTGTAATAACACTAATTTGGCCTAAAGCAGTGTTTATCAAAAAAACATTGCTTTTCTCAGAAACTGTCTATTAAATTCACATAATAATGCTTTAAAAAGACGCAATTTATAGAACTATAATGAAATCAAGCAAATTTTCCGTTGCATAATTGTTAGTTTTTAAGATATACTATTTTATTTGCAATAACTCTACTTTGGTCTAAAACAATGTTGATTAAAAACCATTGATTTTCTCAAAAACTGTTGATTAAATTCACGAAAAAATGCTTGAAAACGAGGAAAAGTAAAAAACTACAATAAAACCGATCAATTTTTCCTTTGAATAATTGTTAGTTTTTCGGAAGTACCATATCATTTGAAATGAGTCTAACTTGGCCTAAAACAGTGTTTATCAAAGAAACATTGATTTTCTCAAAAACTGTCGATTAAATTCACGACAAAATGCTCTAAAACGACGTAAAGTACAGAACTACAATTGAATCAAGCTATTTTTCCAATGAATAACTGCTAGTTTTTCAGAAATACCATATCATTTGCAATAACCCTAACTTGGCCTAAAACGGTGTTTATCAAGAAAACATTGATTTTCTCAAAAACTCTCGATTAAATTCACATAAAAATGCTCTAAAACGACGTAAAGTACAAAACAACAATAGAACCAAGCCATTGTTTCAATGAATAACCTTTTTTTTTTCAGAAATACCATATCATTTGCAATAACACTAACTTGGCCTAAAAGGGTGTTTATCAAAAAAACATTGATTTTCTCAAAAACTCTCTATTAAATTCAAATAAAAATGCTCTAAAACGACGTAAAGTACAGAACTACAATTGAATCAAGCTATTTTTCCAATGAATAACTGCTAGTTTTTCAGAAATACCATATCATTTGCAATAACCCTAACTTGGCCTAAAACGGTGTTTATCAAGAAAACATTGATTTTTTCAAAAACTCTCGATTAAATTCACATAAAAATGCTCTAAAACGACGTAAAGTACAAAACAACAATAGAACCAAGCCATTGTTTCAATGAATAACTGCTTTTTTTTCAGAAATACCATATCATTTGCAATAACACTTACTTGGCCTAAAACGGTGTTTATCAAAAAACATTGATTTTCTCAGAAACTCTCGATTAAATTCACATAGAAATGCTCTAAAACGACGTTAAAAGAAGAACTACAATAGAACCAATCCATTTTTTCAATGAATAACTGCTGGTTTTTAAGAAATTCCATATCATTTGCAAAAACACTAACTTGGCCTAAAACGGTGTTTATCAAATAAACATTGATTTTCTCAAAAACTCTCGATTAAATTCGCATCAAAATCCCTAAAACGACGTAAAGTACAGAGCTACAGTAGAACCAAGCCATTTCTCTAATGAAGAACTGCTAGTTTTTCAGAAATACCATATCATTTGCAATAACACTAACTTGGCCTAAAATAGTGTTTATCAAGGAAACATTGATTTTATCAAAAAATCTTGATTAAATTCACATAAAAATGCTCCAAAACGACGTAAAGTACAGAACTACAATAGAACCAAGCCATTTTTTCAATGACTAACTGCTGGCTTTTCAGAAAGATCATATCATTTGCAATAACACTAACTTGGCCTAAGACGGTGTTTATCAAGAAAACATTGATTTTTTCAAAAACTCTCGATTAAATTCACATAAAAATGCTCTAAAACGACGTAAAGTACAAAACAACAATAGAACCAAGCCATTGTTTCAAAGAATAACTGCTTTTTTTTCAGAAATACCATATCATTTGCAATAACACTAACTTGGCCTAAAAGGGTGTTTATCAAAAAAACATTGATTTTCTCAAAAACTCTCTATTAAATTCAAATAAAAATGCTCTAAAACGACGTAAAGTACAGAACTACAATTGAATCAAGCTATTTTTCCAATGAATAACTGCTAGTTTTTCAGAAATACCATATCATTTGCAATAACCCTAACTTGGCCTAAAACGGTGTTTATCAAGAAAACATTGATTTTTTCAAAAACTCTCGATTAAATTCTCATAAAAATGCTCTAAAACGACGTAAAGAACAAAACAACAATAGAACCAAGCCATTGTTTCAATGAATAACTGCTTTTTTTCCAGAAATATCATATCATTTGCAATAACACTTACTTGGCCTAAAACGGTGTTTATCAAAAAACATTGATTTTCTCAAAAACTCTCGATTAAATTCACATAAAAATGCTCTAAAACGACGTAAAATACAGAACTACAATAGAACCAAGCCATTTTTTCAATGAATAACTGCTAGTTTTTCAGAAATAACATATCATTTGCAATAACACTAACTTGGCCTAAAGCAGTGTTTATCAAAAAAACATTCATTTTCCCAAAATAGTCGGTTAGATTCACATAAAAATGCTCTTTAACAACGTATTGTACAGAACTACAATAGAGCCAAGACATTTTTTCAATGAATAACTGCTGGTTTTTCAGAAATACCATATCATTTGCAATAACACTAACTTGGCCTAAAACGGTGTTTATCAAAAAAACATTGATTTTCTCAAAAACTCTCGATAAAATTCGCATAAAAATACTCTAAACCGACGTAAAGTACAGAACTACAATAGAACCAAGCCATTTTTTCAATGAATAACTGCTAGTTTTTCAATATTACCATATCATTTGCAATAACACTAACTTGGCCTAAAACGGTGTTTATCAAAACAACATTGATTTTTTCAAAAACTCTCGATTAAATTCACATAAAAATGCTCTAAAACGACGTAAAGTACAAAACAACAATAGAACCAAGCCATTGTTTCAATGAATAACTGCTTTTTTTTCAGAAATACCATATCATTTGCAATAACACTAACTTGCCTAAAACGGTGTTTATCAAAAAACATTGATTTTCTGAAAAACTCTCGATTAAATTCACATAAAAATGCTCTAAAACGACGTAAAGTACAGAACTACAATAGAACCAAGCCATTTTTTCAATGAATAACTGCTAGTTTTTCAGAAATAACATATCATTTGCAATAACACTAACTTGGCCTAAAACGGTGTTTATCAAAAAAACATTGATTTTCTCAAAAACTCTCGATTAAATTCACATAAAAATGCTCTCAAACGACGGAAAGTACTGAACTTCAATAAACCCATGCCATTTTTCCAATGAATAATTGCTAGTTTTTCAGAAATAACAGTTCATTTGCAATAACACTAACTTGGCCTAAAACGGTGTTTATCAAAAAAACATTGATTTTCTCAAAAACTCTCGATTAAATTCACATAAAAATGCTCTAAAACGACGTAAAAAGCAGAACTACAATAGAACCAATCCATTTTTTCAATGAATAACTGCTGGTTTTTCAGAAATACCATATCCTTTGCAAAAACACTAACTTGGCCTAAAACGGTGTTTATCAAAAAAACATTGATTTTCTCAAAAACTCTCGATTAAATTCACATAAAAATGCTCTAAAACGACGTAGAGTACAGAACTACAATAGAACCAAGCCATTTCTCCAATGAATAACTGCTAGTTTTTCAGAAATACCATATCATTTGCAATAACACTAAGTTGGCCTAAAACGGTGTTTATCAAAATAACATTGATTTTCTGAAAAACTCTTGATTAAATTGACATAAAAATGCTCTAAAACGACGTAAAGTACAGAACTAGAACAGAACCAAGCCATTGTTTCAATGAATAACTGCTTTTTTTTAAGAAATACCATATCATTTGCAATAACACTAACTTGGCCTAAAACGGTGTTTATCAAAAAAACATTGATTTTCTCAAAAACTCTCGATTAAGTTCACATAAAAATGCTCTAAAACGACGTAAAGTACAGAACTACAATAGAACCAAGCCATTTCTCCAATGAATAACTGCTAGTTTTTCAGAAATACCATATCATTTGCAATAACACTTACTTGGCCTAAAATGGTGTTCATCAAAAAAACATTGATTTTCTCAAAAACTCTCGATTAAATTCACATAAACATGCTCTAAAACGACGTAAAGTACAGATCTTCAATAGAACCAAGCCATTTTTCTAATGAATAACTCCTAGTTGTTCAGAAATAACATATCATTTGCAATAGCACTGACTTGGCCTAAAACGGTGTTTATCAAAAAAACATTGATATTCTCAAAAACTCTCGATTAACTTCACTTAAAAATGCTCTAAAACGACGTAAAATACAGAACTACAATAGAACCAACATATCTTTCCAATGAATAACTGCTAGTTTTTCAGAAATACCATATCATTTGCAATAACAATAACTTGGCCGAAAACGGTGTTTATCAAAAAAACATTGATTTTCTCAAAAACTCTCGATTAAATTCGCATCAAAATGCCCTAAAACGATGTAAAGTACAGAACTACAATAGAACCAAGCCGTTTCTCCAATGAATAACTGCTAGTTTTTCAGAAATACCATATCATTTGCAATAGCACTAACTTGGCCTAAAACGGTGTTTATCAAAAAAACATTGATTTTCTCAAAAACTCTCGATTAAAGTCACATAAAAATGCTCTCAAACGACGTAAAGTAGAGAACTACAATAGAACAAAGCCATTTCTCCAATGAATAACTGCTAGTTTTTCAGAAATACCATATCATTTGCAATAACACTAACTTGGCCTAAAATGTTGCTCATCAAAAAAACATGGATTTTCTCAAAAACTCTCGATTAAATTCACATAAAAATGCTCTAAAACGACGTAAAGTACAGATCTTCAAAAGAACCAAGCCATTTTTCTATTGAATAACTCCTAGTTGTTCAGAAATAACATATCATTTGCAATAACACTGACTTGGCCTAAAACGGTGTTTATCAAAAAAACATTGATATTCTCAAAAACTCTCGATTAAATTCACTTAAAAATGCTCTAAAACGACGTTAAATACAGAACTACAATAGAACCAAGCTATTTTTCCAATGAATAACTGCTAGTTTTTCAGAAATACCATATCATTTGCAATAACACTAATTTGGCCTATAACAGTGTTTATTAATAAAAACATTCATTTTTTCAAAAACTGTCAATTAAATTCACATAAAGATGCTCTAAAAGGACGTATAGTACAGAAATACAATGGAACCAAGCCATTTTTCCTTTGAATAATTTTTAGTTTTTAAGAAATACCATACCATTGCAATAACAATAACTTGGCCTAAAACATTGTTTATCAAAAACAAATTGATTTTCTCAAAAACTGTCCATTAAATTCACATAAAAATGCTCTAAAACGACGTAAAGTACAGAATTACAATAGAATCAAGCAATTTTTATAATGATAAACTGCTAGTTTTTCAGAAATACTACATCATTTGCAATAACACTAACTTGGCCTAAAGCAGTGTTTATCAAAAAAACATTGATTTTCTCAAAAACTGTCAATTAAATTCACATAAAAATGCTCTAAAACGACGTATAGTACAGAAGTAGAATGGAACCAAGCCATTTTTCTTTTGAATCATTGTTAGTTTTTCAGAAATACCATACCATTGCAATAACGATTACTTGGCCTGAATTATTGTTTATCAAAAAAATATTGATTTTCTCAAAAACTCTGATTAAATTCACATAAAAATGCTTCAAAACGACGTAAAGTACAGAACTACAATAGAACCAAGCCATTTTTCCAATGAACAACTTATAGTTTTTCAGAACTACCAAATCATTTGCAATAACACTAACTAGGCCTAGAACAAGGTTTATCAAAAAAAACATTGATTTTCTCAAAAACTGTCGATTAAATTCACGACAAAATGCTTGAAAACGACTTAAAGTACAAAACTAACATAAATGCAAGCAATTTTTCTTTTGAATAATTGTTAGTTTCTCAGAAGTACCATATCATTTGCGATAACACTAATTTGGCCTAAAACAGTTTTTATTAATAAAAACAATGATTTTCTCAAAAACTGTCAATTAAAGTCACATAAAAATGCTCTAAAACGCCATAAAGTACAGAACTACAATAGATTCTAGCAATTTTTATAATGATAAACTGCTAGTTTTTCAGAAATACTACATCATTTGCAATAACACTAACTTGGCCTAAAGCAGTGTTTATCAAAAAAACATTCATTTTCCCAAAACAGTCGGTTAGATTCACATAAAAATGCTCTATAACAACGTATTGTACAGAACTGCAATAGAGCCAAGACATTTTTTCAATGAATAACTGCTGGTTTTTCAGAAATACCATATCATTTGCAAAAACACTAACTTGGCCTAAAACGGTGTTTATCAAAAAAACATTGATTTTCTCAAAAACTCTCGATTAAATTCACATAAAAATGCTCTAAAACGACGTAAAGTACAGAACTACAATAGAACCAACATATTTTTCCAATGAATAACTCCTAGTTTTTCAGATGTAACATATCATTTGCAATAACACTAACTTGGCCTAAAACGGTTTTTATCAAAAAAACATTGACTTTCTCAAAAACTCTCGATAAAATTCGCATAAAAATGCTCTAAACCGACGTAAAGTACAGAACTACAATAGAACCAAGCCATTTTTTCAATGAATAACTGCTAGTTTTTCAATATTACCATATCATTTGCAATAACACTTACTTGGCCTAAAACGATGTTTCTCAAAAAACATTGATTTTCTTAAAAACTCTGGATTAAATTCAAATAAAAATGCTCTAAAACGACGTAAAGTACTGAACTTCAATAGAACCATACCATTTTTCCAATGAATAACTGCTAGTTTTTCAGAAATACCATATCATTTGCAATAACACTAACTTGGCCTAAAACGGTGTTTATCAAAAAAACATTGATTTTCTCAAAAACTCTCGATTAAGTTCACATAAAAATGCTCTAAAACGACGTAAAGTACAGAACTACAATTGAATCAAGCTATTTTTCCAATGAATAACTGCTAGTTTTTCAGAAATATCATATCATTTGCAATAACACTAACTTGGCCTAAAACGGTGTTTATCAAAAAAACATTGATTTTCTCAAAAACTGTCAATTAAATTCACATAAAAATGCTCTAAAACGACGTATAGTACAGAAGTAGAATGGAACCAAGCCATTTTTCTTTTGAATCATTGTTAGTTTTTCAGAAATACCATACCATTGCAATAACGATTACTTGGCCTGAATTATTGTTTATCAAAAAAATATTGATTTTCTCAATAACTCTGATTAAATTCACATAAAAATGCTTCAAAACGACGTAAAGTACAGAACTACAATAGAACCAAGCCATTTTTCCAATGAACAACTTATAGTTTTTCAGAACTACCAAATCATTTGCAATAACACTAACTAGGCCTAGAACAAGGTTTATCAAAAAAAACATTGATTTTCTCAAAAACTGTCGATTAAATTCACGACAAAATGCTTGAAAACGACTTAAAGTACAAAACTAACATAAATGCAAGCAATTTTTCTTTTGAATAATTGTTAGTTTCTCAGAAGTACCATATCATTTGCGATAACACTAATTTGGCCTAAAACAGTTTTTATTAATAAAAACAATGATTTTCTCAAAAACTGTCAATTAAAGTCACATAAAAATGCTCTAAAACGCCATAAAGTACAGAACTACAATAGATTCTAGCGATTTTTATAATGATAAACTGCTAGTTTTTCAGAAATACTACATCATTTGCAATAACACTAACTTGGCCTAAAGCAGTGTTTATCAAAAAAACATTCATTTTCCCAAAACAGTCGGTTAGATTCACATAAAAATGCTCTATAACAACGTATTGTACAGAACTACAATAGAGCCAAGACATTTTTTCAATGAATAACTGCTGGTTTTTCAGAAATACCATATCATTTGCAAAAACACTAACTTGGCCTAAAACGGTGTTTATCAAAAAAACATTGATTTTCTCAAAAACTCTCGATTAAATTCACATAAAAATGCTCTAAAACGACGTAAAGTACAGAACTACAATAGAACCAACATATTTTTCCAATGAATAACTCCTAGTTTTTCAGATGTAACATATCATTTGCAATAACACTAACTTGGCCTAAAACGGTTTTTATCAAAAAAACATTGACTTTCTAAAAAACTCTCGATAAAATTCGCATAAAAATGCTCTAAACCGACGTAAAGTACAGAACTACAATAGAACCAAGCCATTTTTTCAATGAATAACTGCTAGTTTTTCAATATTACCATATCATTTGCAATAACACTTACTTGGCCTAAAACGATGTTTCTCAAAAAACATTGATTTTCTTAAAAACTCTGGATTAAATTCAAATAAAAATGCTCTAAAACGACGTAAAGTACTGAACTTCAATAGAACCATACCATTTTTCCAATGAATAACTGCTAGTTTTTCAGAAATACCATATCATTTGCAATAACACTAACTTGGCCTAAAACGGTGTTTATCAAAAAAACATTGATTTTCTCAAAAACTCTTGATTAAGTTCACATAAAAATGCTCTAAAACGACGTAAAGTACAGAACTACAATTGAATCAAGCTATTTTTCCAATGAATAACTGCTAGTTTTTCAGAAATATCATATCATTTGCAATAACACTAACTTGGCCTAAAACGGTGTTTATCAAAAAAACATTGATTTTCTCAAAAACTGTCAATTAAATTCACATAAAAATGCTCTAAAACGACGTATAGTACAGAAGTAGAATGGAACCAAGCCATTTTTCTTTTGAATCATTGTTAGTTTTTCAGAAATACCATACCATTGCAATAACGATTACTTGGCCTGAATTATTGTTTATCAAAAAAATATTGATTTTCTCAAAAACTCTGATTAAATTCACATAAAAATGCTTCAAAACGACGTAAAGTACAGAACTACAATAGAACCAAGCCATTTTTCCAATGAACAACTTATAGTTTTTCAGAACTACCAAATCATTTGCAATAACACTAACTAGGCCTAGAACAAGGTTTATCAAAAAAAACATTGATTTTCTCAAAAACTGTCGATTAAATTCACGACAAAATGCTTGAAAACGACTTAAAGTACAAAACTAACATAAATGCAAGCAATTTTTCTTTTGAATAATTGTTAGTTTCTCAGAAGTACCATATCATTTGCGATAACACTAATTTGGCCTAAAACAGTTTTTATTAATAAAAACAATGATTTTCTCAAAAACTGTCAATTAAAGTCACATAAAAATGCTCTAAAACGCCATAAAGTACAGAACTACAATAGATTCTAGCAATTTTTATAATGATAAACTGCTAGTTTTTCAGAAATACTACATCATTTGCAATAACACTAACTTGGCCTAAAGCAGTGTTTATCAAAAAAACATTCATTTTCCCAAAACAGTCGGTTAGATTCACATAAAAATGCTCTATAACAACGTATTGTACAGAACTACAATAGAGCCAAGACATTTTTTCAATGAATAACTGCTGGTTTTTCAGAAATACCATATCATTTGCAAAAACACTAACTTGGCCTAAAACGGTGTTTATCAAAAAAACATTGATTTTCTCAAAAACTCTCGATTAAATTCACATAAAAATGCTCTAAAACGACGTAAAGTACAGAACTACAATAGAACCAACATATTTTTCCAATGAATAACTCCTAGTTTTTCAGATGTAACATATCATTTGCAATAACACTAACTTGGCCTAAAACGGTTTTTATCAAAAAAACATTGACTTTCTAAAAAACTCTCGATAAAATTCGCATAAAAATGCTCTAAACCGACGTAAAGTACAGAACTACAATAGAACCAAGCCATTTTTTCAATGAATAACTGCTAGTTTTTCAATATTACCATATCATTTGCAATAACACTTACTTGGCCTAAAACGATGTTTCTCAAAAAACATTGATTTTCTTAAAAACTCTGGATTAAATTCAAATAAAAATGCTCTAAAACGACGTAAAGTACTGAACTTCAATAGAACCATACCATTTTTCCAATGAATAACTGCTAGTTTTTCAGAAATACCATATCATTTGCAATAACACTAACTTGGCCTAAAACGGTGTTTATCAAAAAAACATTGATTTTCTCAAAAACTCTCGATTAAGTTCACATAAAAATGCTCTAAAACGACGTAAAGTACAAAACAACAATAGAACCAAGCCATTGTTTCAATGAATAACTGCTTTCTTTTCAGAAATACCATATCATTTGCAATAACACTAACTTGCCTAAAACGGTGTTTATCAAAAAACATTGATTTTCTCAAAAACTCTCGATTAAATTCACATAAGAATGCTCTCAAACGACGGAAAGTACTGAACTTCAATAGAACCATGCCATTTTTCAAATGAATAATTGCTAGTTTTTCAGAAATAACATATCATTTGCAATAACACTAACTTGGCCTAAAACGGTGTTTATCAAAACAACATTGATTTTTTCAAAAACTCTCGATTAAATTCACATAAAAATGCTCTAAAACGACGTAAAGTACAAAACAACAATAGAACCAAGCCATTGTTTCAATGAATAACTGCTTTCTTTTCAGAAATACCATATCATTTGCAATAACACTAACTTGCCTAAAACGATGTTTCTCAAAAAACATTGATTTTCTTAAAAACTCTCGATTAAATTCAAATAAAAATGCTCTAAAACGACGTAAAGTACTGAACTTCAATAGAACCATGCCATTTTTCCAATGAATAATTGCTAGTTTTTCAGAAATACCATATCATTTGCAATAGCACTAACTTGGCCTAAAACGGTGTTTATCAAAAAAACATTCATTTTCCAAAAACAGTCGGTTAGATTCACATAAAAATGCTCTATAACAACGTATTGTACAGAACTACAATAGAGCCAAGACATTTTTTCAATGAATAACTGCTGGTTTTTCAGAAATACCATATCATTTGCAAAAACACTAACTTGGCCTAAAACGGTGTTTATCAAAAAAACATTGATTTTCTCAAAAACTCTCGATTAAATTCACATAAAAATGCTCTAAAACGACGTAAAGTACAGATCGTCAATAGAACCAAGCCATTTTTCTAATGAATAACTCCTAGTTGTTCAGAAATAACATATCATTTGCAATAACACTGACTTGGCCTAAAACGGTGTTTATCAAAAAAACATTGATATTCTCAAAAACTCTCGATTAACTTCACTTAAAAATGCTCTAAAACGACGTAAAATACAGAACTACAATAGAACCAAGATATCTTTCCAATGAATAACTGCTAGTTTTTCAGAAATACCATATCATTTGCAATAACAATAACTTGGCCGAAAACGGTGTTTATCAAAAAAACATTGATTTTCTCAAAAACTCTCGATTAAATTCGCATCAAAATGCCCTAAAACGACGTAAAGTACAGAGCTACAATAGAACCAAGCCATTTTTCTAATGAATAACTGCTAGTTTTTCAGAAATACCATATCATTTGCAATAACACTAACTTGGCCTAAAACGGTGTTTATAAAAAAAGCATTGATTTTCTTAAAAACTCTCGATTAAATTCACATAAAAATGCTCTAAAACGACGTAAAGTACAGAACTACAATAGAACCAAGCCGTTTCTCCAATGAATAACTGCTAGTTTTTCAGAAATACCATATCATTTGCAATAGCACTAACTTGGCCTAAAACGGTGTTTATAAAAAAAGCATTGATTTTCTTAAAAACTCTCGATTAAATTCACATAAAAATGCTCTAAAACGACGTAAAGTACAGAACTACAATAGAACCAAGCCGTTTCTCCAATGAATAACTGCTAGTTTTTCAGAAATACCATATCATTTGCAATAGCACTAACTTGGCCTAAAACGGTGTTTATCAAGAAAACATTGATTTTCTCAAAAACTCTCGATTAAATTCGCATCAAAATGCCCTAAAACGACGTAAAGTACAGAGCTACAATAGAACCAAGCCATTTTTCTAATGAATAACTGCTAGTTTTTCAGAAATACCATATCATTTGCAATAACACTAACTTGGCCTAAAACGGTGTTTATAAAAAAAGCATTGATTTTCTTAAAAACTCTCGATTAAATTCACATAAAAATGCTCTAAAACGACGTAAAGTACAGAACTACAATAGAACCAAGCCGTTTCTCCAATGAATAACTGCTAGTTTTTCAGAAATACCATATCATTTGCAATAGCACTAACTTGGCCTAAAACGGTGTTTATCAAGAAAACATTGATTTTCTCAAAAACTCTCGATTAAAGTCACATAAAAATGCTCTCAAACGACGTAAAGTAGAAAATTACAATAGAACAAAGCCATTTCTCCAATGAATAACTGCTAGTTTTTCAGAAATACCATATCATTTGCAATTACACTAACTTGGCCTAAAATGGTGTTCATCAAGAAAACATGGATTTTCTCAAAAACTCTCGATTAAATTCACATAAAAATGCTCTAAAACGACGTAAAGTACAGATCTTCAAAAGAACCAAGCCATTTTTCTATTGAATAACTCCTAGTTGTTCAGAAATAACATATTATTTGCAATAACACTGACTTGGCCTAAAACGGTGTTTATCAAAAAAACATTGATATTCTCAAAAACTCTCGATTAAATTCACTTAAAAATGCTCTAAAACGACGTTAAATACAGAACTATAATAGAACCAAGCTATTTTTCCAATGAATAACTGCTAGTTTTTCAGAAATACCATATCATTTGCAATAACAATAACTTGGCCGAAAACGGTGTTTATCAAAAAAACATTGATTTTCTCAAAAACTCTCGATTAACTTCGCATCAAAATGCTCTAAAACGACGTAAAGTACAGAACTACAATAGAACCAAGCCATTTTTCTAATGAAAAACTGCTAGCTTTTCAGAAATACCATATCATTTGCAATAACACTAATTTGGCCTAAAATGATGTTTATCAAAAAAACCTTGATTTTCTCAAAAACTTTCGATTAAATTCACATGAGAATGCTCTAAAACGACGTAAAGTACAGAATTACAATAGAACAAAGCCATTTTTCCAATGAATAACTGCTAGTTTTTCAGAAATACCATATCATTTGCAATCACACTAACTTGGCCTAAAACGGTGTTTATCAAAAAAACATTTATTTTCTCAAAAACTCTCGATTAAATTCACATCAAAATGCTCCAAAACGACGTAAAGTACAGAACTACAATAGAACAAAGCCATTTTTCCAATAAATAACTGCTAGTTTTTCAGAAAAACCATATCATTTGCAATAACACTAACTTGGCCTAAAACGGTGTTTATCAATAAAACATTGATTTTCTGAAAAACTCTCGATTAAATTCACATAAAAATGCTCCAAAACGACGTAAAGTACAGAACTACAATAGAACCAAGCTATTTTTTCGATGAATAACTGCTAGTTTCTCAGAAATACCATATCATTTGCAATAACACTACCTTGGCCTAAAATGATGTTTATCAAAAAAACATTGATTTTCTCAAAAACTCTCGATTAAATTCGCATCAAAACGCTCTAAAACGACGTAAAGTACAGAATTACAATAGAACAAAGACATTTTTCCAATGAATAACTGCTAGTTTTTCAGAAATACCATATCATTTGCAATAACACTAACTTGGCCTGAAACGGTGTTTATCAAAAAAACATTTATTAAATTAAATTAAATTAAAAATTCTCTAAAACGACGTAAAGTACAGAACTACAATAGAACCAAGCTATTTCTCCAATGAATAACTGCTAGTTTTTCAGAAATACCATATCATTTGCAATAACACTAATTTGGCCTAAAATGGTGTTCATCAAATAAACATGGACTTTCTCAAAAACTCTCGATAAAATTCATATAAAAATGCTCTAAAACGACGTAAAGTACAGATCTTCAAAAGAACCCAGCCATTTTTCTAATGAATAACTCCTAGTTGTTCAGAAATAACATATCATTTGCAATAACATTGACTTGGCCTAAAACGGTGTTTATCAAAAAAACATTGATATTCTCAAAAACTCTCGATTAAATTCACTTAAAAATGCTCTAAAACGACGTAAAATACAGAACTACAATAGAACCAAGCTATTTTTCCAATGAATAACTGCTAGTTTTTCAGAAATACCATATCATTTGCAATAACAATAACTTGGCCGAAAACGGTGTTTATCAAAAAATCATTGATTTTCTCAATAACTCTCGATTAAATTCCCATCAAAATGCTCTAAAACGACGTAAAGTACAGAACTACAATAGAACCAAGCCATTTTTCTAATGAATAACTGCTAGTTTTTCAGAAATACCATATCATTTGGAATAACACTAACTTGGCCTAAAATGATGTTTATCAAAAAAACCTTGATTTTCTCAAAAACTTTCGATTAAATTCACATAAAAATGCTCTAAAACGACGTAAAGTACAGAATTACAATAGAACAAAGCCATTTTTCCAATAAATAACTGCTAGTTTTTCAGAAAAACCATATCATTTGCAATAACACTAACTTGGCCTAAAACGGTGTTTATCAATAAAACATTGATTTTCTGAAAAACTCTCGATTAAATTCACATAAAAATGCTCCAAAACGACGTAAAGTACAGAACTACAATAGAACCAAGCTATTTTTTCGATGAATAACTGCTAGTTTTTCAGAAATACCATATCATTTGCAATAGCATTAACTAGGCCTAAAACGGTCTTTTTCAAAAAAACATTGATTTTCTCAAAAACTCTCGATTAAATTCACATAACAATTCTCTAAAACGACGTAAAGTACAGAACTACAATAGAACCAAGCTATTTTTCCAATGAATAACTGTTAGTTTTTCAGAAATACCATATCATTTGCAATAACACTAACTTGGCCTAAAACGGTGTTTATCAAAAAAACATTGATTTTCTCAAAAACTCTCGATTAAATTCGCATCAAAATGGCCTAAAACGACGTAAAGTACAGAACTACAATAGAACCAAGCCATTTTTCTAATGAATAACTGCTAGTTTTTCAGAAATACCATATTATTTGCAATAACACTACCTTGGCCTAAAATGATGTTTATCAAAAAAACATTGATTTTCTCAAAAACTCTCGATTAAATTCGCATCAAAATGCTCTAAAACGACGTAAAGTACAGAACTACAATAGAACCAAGCCATTTCTCTAATGAATAACTGCTAGTTTTTCAGAAATACCATATCATTTGCAATAACACTAACTTGGCCTAAAATGATTTTTATCAAAAAAACATTGATTTTCTCAAAAACTCTCAATTAAATTAACATAAAAATTCTCTAAAACGACGTAAAGTACAGAACTACAATAGAACCAAGCTATTTCTCCAATGAATAACTGCTAGTTTTTCAGAAATACCATATCATTTGCAATAACACTAACTTGGCCTAAAATGGTGTTCATCAAAAAAACATGGATTTTCTCAAAAACTCTCGATTAAATTCACATAATAATTCTCTAAAACGACGTAAAGTTCGGAACTACAATAGAACCAAGCTATTTTTCCAATGAATAACTGCTAGTTTTTCAGAAATACCATATCATTTGGAATAACACTAACTTGGCCTAAAACGGTGTTTATCAAAAAAACATTGATTTTCTCAAAAACTCTCGATTAAATTCGCATCAAAATGGCCTAAAACGACGTAAAGTACAGAACTACAATAGAACCAAGCCATTTTTCTAATGAATAACTACTAGTTTTTCAGAAATACCATATTATTTGCAATAACACTACCTTGGCCTAAAATGATGTTTATCAAAGAAACATTGATTTTCTCAAAAACTCTCGATTAAATTCGCATCAAAATGCTCTAAAACGACGTAAAGTACAGAACTACAATAGAACCAAGCCATTTCTCTAATGAATAACTGCTAGTTTTTCAGATATACCATATCATTTGCAATAACACTAACTTGGCCTAAAATGATTTTTATCAAAAAAACATTGATTTTCTCAAAAACTCTCGATTAAATTCACATAAAAATTCACTAAAACGACGTAAAGTACAGAACTACAATAGAACCAAGCTATTTTTCCAATGAATAGCTGGTAGTTTCTCAGAAATACCATATCATTTGCAATAACACTAACTTGACCTAAAACTGTGTTTATCAAAAAAACATTGATTTTCTCAAAAACTCTCGATTAACTTCGCATCAAAAAGCTCTAAAACGACGTAAAGTACAGAACTACAATAGAAACAAGCCATTTTTCTAATGAATAACTGCTAGTTTTTCAGAAATACCATATCATTTGGAATAACACTAACTTGGCCTAAAATGATGTTTATCAAAAAAACATTGATTTTCTCAAAAACTTTCGATTAAATTCACATAAAAATGCTCTAAAACGACGTAAAGTACAGAATTACAATGGAACAAAGACATTTTTCCAATGAATAACTGCTAGTTTTTCAGAAATACCATATCATTTGCAATAACACTGACTTGGCCTAAAACGGTGTTTATCAAAAAAACATTGATATTCTCAAAAACTCTCGATTAAATTCACTTAAAAATGCTCTAAAACGACGTTAAATACAGAACTACAATAGAACCAAGCTATTTTTCCAATGAATAACTGCTAGTTTTTCAGAAATACCATATCATTTGCAATAACAATAACTTGGCCAAAAACGGTGTTTATCAAAAAAACATTGATTTTCTCAAAAACTCTCGATTAACTTCGCATCAAAATGCTCTAAAACGACGTAAAGTACAGAACTACAATAGAACCAAGCCATTTTTCTAATGAATAACTGCTAGCTTCTCAGAAATACCATATCATTTGCAATAACACTAACTTGGCCTAAAATGATGTTTATCAAAAAAACCTTGATTTTCTCAAAAACTTTCGATTAAATTCACATCAAAATGCTCTAAAACGACGTAAAGTACAGAATTACAATAGAACAAAGCCATTTTTCCAATGAATAACTGCTAGTTTTTCAGAAATACCATATCATTTGCAATAACACTAACTTGGCCTAAAACGGTGTTTATCAAAAAAACATTTATTTTCTCAAAAACTCTCGATTAAATTCACATAAAAATGCTCCAAAACGACGTAAAGTACAGATCTTCAAAAGAACCCAGCCATTTTTCTAATGAATAACTCCTAGTTGTTCAGAAATAACATATCATTTGCAATAACATTGACTTGGCCTAGAACGGTGTTTATCAAAAAAACATTGATATTCTCAAAAACTCTAGATTAAATTCTCTTAAAAATGCTCTAAAACGACGTAAAATACAGAACTACAATAGAACCAAGCTATTTTTCCAATGAATAACTGCTAGTTTTTCAGAAATACCATATCATTTGCAATAACAATAACTTGGCCGAAAACGGTGTTTATCAAAAAATCATTGATTTTCTCAATAACTCTCGATTAAATTCCCATCAAAATGCTCTAAAACGACGTAAAGTACAGAACTACAATGGAACCAAGCCATTTTTCTAATGAATAACTGCTAGCTTTTCAGAAATACCATATCATTTGCAATAACACTAACTTGGCCTAAAATGATGTTTATCAAAAAAACCTTGATTTTCTCAAAAACTTTCAATTAAATTCACATCAAAATGCTCTAAAACGACGTAAAGTACAGAATTACAATAGAACAAAGCCATTTTTCCAATGAATAACTGCTAGTTTTTCAGAAATACCATATCATTTGCAATAACAATAACTTGGCCAAAAACGGTGTTTATCAAAAAATCATTGATTTTCTCAATAACTCTCGATTAAATTCCCATCAAAATGCTCTAAAACGACGTAAAGTACAGAACTACAATAGAACCAAGCCATTTTTCTAATGAATAACTGCTAGTTTTTCAGAAATACCATATCATTTGCAATAACACTAACTTGGCCTAAAATGATGTTTATCAAAAAAACCTTGATTTTCTCAAAAACTTTCGATTAAATTCACATGAAAATGCTCTAAAACGACGTAAAGTACAGAATTACAATAGAACAAAGCCATTTTTCCAATAAATAACTGCTAGTTTTTCAGAAAAACCATATCATTTGCAATAACACTAACTTGGCCTAAAACGGTGTTTATCAATAAAACATTGATTTTCTGAAAAACTCTCGATTAAATTCACATAAAAATGCTCCAAAACGACGTAAAGTACAGAACTACAATAGAACCAAGCTATTTTTTCGATGAATAACTGCTAGTTTTTCAGAAATACCATATCATTTGCAATAACATTAACTGGGCCTAAAACGGTCTTTTTCAAAAAAACATTGATTTTCTCAAAAACTCTCGATTAAATTCACATAACAATTCTCTAAAACGACGTAAAGTACAGAACTACAATAAAACCAAGCTATTTTTCCAATGAATAACTGCTAGTTTTTCAGAAATGCCATATCATTTGCAATAACACTAACTTGGCCTAAAACGGTGTTTATCAAAAAAACATTGATTTTCTCAAAAACTCTCGATTAAATTCGCATCAAAATGGCCTAAAACGACGTAAAGTACAGAACTACAATAGAACCAAGCCATTTTTCTAATGAATAACTGCTAGTTTTTCAGAACTACCATATTATTTGCAATAACTCTACCTTGGCCTAAAATGATGTTTATCAAAAAAACATTGATTTTCTCAAAAACTCTCGATTAAATTCGCATCAAAATGCTCTAAAACGACGTAAAGTACAGAACTACAATAGAACTAAGCCATTTCTCTAATGAATAACTGCTAGTTTTTCAGAAATACCATATCATCTGCAATAACACTAACTTGGCCTAAAATGATTTTTATCAAAAAAACATTGACTTTCTCAAAAACCTTCGATTAGATTCACATAAAAATGCTCGAAAACGACGTAAAGTACAGAATTACAATAGAACAAAGCCATTTTTCCAATGAATAACTGCTAGTTTTTCAGAAATACCATATCATTTGCAATAACACTAACTTGGCCTGAAATGGTGTTTATCAAAAAAACATTGATTTTCTCAAAAACTCTCGATTAAATTCACATAAAAATGCTCCAAAACGACGTAAAGTACAGAACTACAATAGAACCAAGCTATTTTTCTAATGAATAACTGCTAGTTTTTCAGAAATACCATATAATTTGCAATAACACTAACTTGGCCTAAAACGGTGTTTATCAAAAAAACATTGATTTTCTCAAAAACTCTCGATTAAATTCGCATCAAAATGGCCTAAAACGACGTAAAGTACAGAACTACAATAGAACCAAGCCATTTCTCTAATGAATAACTGCTAGTTTTTCAGAAATACCATATCATCTGCAATAACACTAACTTGGCCTAAAATGATTTTTATCAAAAAAACATTGATTTTCTCAAAAACCTTCGATTAAATTCACATAAAAATGCTCGAAAACGACGTAAAGTACAGAATTACAATAGAACAAAGCCATTTTTCCAATGAATAACTGCTAGTTTTTCAGAAATACCATATCATTTGCAATAACACTAACTTGGCCTGAAATGGTGTTTATCAAAAAAACATTGATTTTCTCAAAAACTCTCGATTAAATTCACATAAAAATGCTCAAAACGACGTAAAGTACAGAACTACAATAGAACCAAGCTATTTTTTCGATGAATAACTGCTAGTTTTTCAGAAATACCATATCATTTGCAATAACACTAACTTGGCCTAAAACAGTGTTTATCAAAAAAACATTGATTTTCTCAAAAACTCTCGATTAAATTCACATAAAAATTCTCTAAAACGACGTAAAGTACAGAACTACAATAGAACCAAGCTATTTTTCCAATGAATAACTGCTAGTTTTTCAGAAATACCATATCATTTGCAATAACACTAACTTGGCCTAAAACGGTGTTTATCAAAAAAACATTGATTTTCTCAAAAACTCTCGATTAAATTCGCATCAAAATGGCCTAAAACGACGTAAAGTACAGAACTACAATAGAACCAAGCCATTTTTCTAATGAATAACTGCTAGTTTTTCAGAAATACCATATTATTTGCAATAACTCTACCTTGGCCTAAAATGATGTTTATCAAAAAAACATTGATTTTCTCAAAAACTCTCGATTAAATTCGCATCAAAATGCTCTAAAACGACGTAAAGTACAGAACTACAATAGAAACAAGCCATTTTTCTAATGAATAACTGCTAGTTTTTCAGAAATACCATATCATTTGGAATAACACAAACTTGGCCTAAAACGGTGTTTATCAAAAAAACATTGATTTTCTCAAAAACTCTTGATTAAATTCACATAAAAATGCTCCAAAACGACGTAAAGTACAGAACTACAATAGAACCAAGCTATTTTTTCGATGAATAACTGCTAGTTTTTCAGAAATACCATATCATTTGCAATAACACTAACTTGGCTAAAACGGTCTTTTTCAAAAAAACATTGATTTTTCTCAAAAACTCTCGATTAAATTCACATAAAAATTCTCTAAAACGACGTAAAGTATAGAACTACAATATAACGAAGCTTTTTTTCTAATGAATAACTACTAGTTTTTCAGAAATACCATATCATTTGCAATAACACTAACTTCGCCTAAAACGGTTTTTATCAAAGAAACATTGATTTTCTCAAAAACTCTCGATTATAGTCACATAAAAATGCTCTAAAACGACGTGAAGTACAGAACTACAATAGAACCAGGCCATTTTTTCAATGAATAACTGCTAGTTTTTCAAAAATAACATATCATTTGCAATAACACTAACTTGGCCTAAAACGGTGTTTATCAAAAAAACATTGATTTTCTCAAAAACTCTAGATTAAATTAACAAAAAAATGCTCTAAACCGACGTAAAGTACAGAATTACAATAGAACCATGCCATTTTTCCAATGAATAACTGCTAGTTTTTCAGAACTACCATATCATTTGCAATAACACTAACTTGGCCTAAAACGGTGTTTATCAAAAAAACATTGATTTTCTCAAAAACTCTCGATTAAATTCACATAAAAATGCTCTAAAACGACGTATAGTACAGAACTACAATTGAATCAAGCTATTTTTTCAATGAATAACTGCTAGTTTTTCAGAAATACCATATAATTTGCAATAACACTAACTTGGCCTAAAACGGTGTTTCTCAAAAAAACATTGATTTTTTCAAAAACTCTCGATTAAATTCACATAAAAATGCTGTAAAACGACGTAAAGTACAGAACTGCAATAGAACCTAGCCATTTTTTCAACAAATAACTGCTAGTTTTTCGGAAATAACATATCATTTGCAATAACACTAACTTGGCCTAAAACGGTGTTTATCAAAAAAGCATTGATTTTCTCAAAAACTCTCAATTAAATTCAGATAAAAATGCTCTAAAACGACGTAAAGTACTGAACTTCAATAGAACCATGCAATATTTTTAATGAATAACTGCTAATTTTTCAGAAATAACATATCATTTGCAATAACACTAACTTGGCCTAAAACGGTGTTTATCAAAACAACATTGATTTTCTCAAAAACTCTCGATTAACTTCACATAAAAATGCTCTAAAACGACGTAAAGTACAGAACTATAATAGAACCAAGCCATTGTTTCAATGAATAACTGCTTTTTTTTCAGAAATACCATATCATTTGCAATAACACTTTCTTGGCTTTAAACGGTGTTTATCGAAAAAACATTGATTTTCTCAAACAATCTCGATTAAATTCGCATCAAAATGCTCTAAAACGACGTAAAATACACAACTACAATAAAACCAAGCCATTTTTCTAATGAATAACTGCTAGTTTTTCAGAAATACCATATCATTTGCAATAACACTAACTTGGCCTAAAATGATGTTTATCAAAAAAAAATTGATTTTCTCAAAAACTTACGATTAAATTCACATAAAAATGCTCTAAAACGACGTAAAGTACAGAACTACAGTATAACCAAGCTATTTTGTCAATGAATAACGGCTAGTTTTTCAGAAAAACCATATCATTTGCAATAACACTAACTTGGCCTAAAACGGTGTTTATCAAAAAAACATTGATTTTCTCAAAAACTTTCGATTAAATTCACATAAAAATGCTCTAAAACGACGTAAAGTACAGAACTACAATAGAAACAAGCTCTTTTTTCGATGAATAACTGCTAGTTTTTCAGAAATACCATATCATTTGCAATAACACTATTTTGGCCTAAAACGGTGTTTATCAAAAAAACATTGATTTTCTCCAAAGCTCTCGATTAAATTCACATAAAAATGCTCTAATACGACGTAAAGTACAGAACTAGAATAGAACCAAGCCATTTTTCTAATGAATAACTGCTAGTTTTTCAGAAATACCATATCATTTGCAATAACCCTAACTTGGCCTAAACCGATGTTTATTAAAAAAACATTGATTTTCTCAAAAACTCTCGATTAAATTCACATAAAATTGCACTAAAACGACGTGAAGTACAGAACTACAATAGAACCAAGCCATTTTTCTAATGAATAACTGCTAGTTTTTCAGAAATACCATATCATTTGCCATAACACTAACTTGGCCTAAAACGGTGTTTATCAAAAAAACATTGATTTTCTCAAAAACTTTCGATTAAATTCACATAAAAATGCTCTAAAACGACGTAAAGTACAGAACTATAATAGAACCAAGCCATTGTTTCAATGAATAACTGCTTTTTTTTCAGAAATACCATATCATTTGCAATAGCACTAACTTGGCCTAAAACGGTGTTTATCAAAAAAACATTGATTTTCTCAAAAACTCTCTATTAAATTCACATAAAAATGCTCTAAAACGAAGTAAAGTACAGAACTGCAATTGAACCAAGCCATTTTTTCAACGAATAACTGTTAGTTTTTCAGAAATACCATATCATTTGCAATAACACTAACTTGGCCTAAAACGGTCTTTTTCAAAAAAACATTGATTTTCTAAAAAACTCTCGATTAAATTCACATCAAAATGCTCGAAAACGACGTAAAGTACAGAACTACAATAGAACCAAGCCATTTTTCTAATGAATAACTGCTAGTTTTTCAGAAATATCATATCATTTGCAATAACACTAACTTGGCCTAAAACGATGTTTATCAAAAAAACATTAATTTTCTCAAAAACTCTCGATTAAATTCACATAAAATTGCTCTAAAACGACGTAAAGTACAGAACTACAATAGAACCAAGCCATTTTTCTAATGAATAACTGCTAGTTTCTCAGAAATACCATATCATTTGCAATAACACTAACTTGGCCAAAAACGATGTTTATCAAAAAAACATTAATTTTCTCCAAAACTCTCGATTAAATTCACATAAAATTGCTCTAAAACGACGTAAAGTACAGAACTACAATAGAACCAAGCCATTTTTTCAATGAATAACTGCTAGTTTTTCAAAAATACCATATCATTTTCAATAACACTTACTTGGCCTAAAACGGTGTTTATCAAACAACATTGATTTTCTCAAAAACTCTCGATTAAATTCACATAAAAATGCTCTAAAATGACGTAAAGTACAGAACTACAATAGAACCAAGCTATTTTTTCAATGAATAACTGCTAGTTTTTCAGAAATACCATATCATTTGCAATAACACTAACTTGGCCTAAAACGGTGTTTATCAAAAAAACATTGATTTTCTCAAAAACTGTTGATTAAATTCACATTAAGATGCTCTAAAACGACGTAAAGTACAGAACTACAATAGAACCAAGCCATTTTTTCAATGAATAACTGCTCTTTTTTAAGAAATACCATATCATTTGCAATAACACTAACTTGGCCTAAAACGGTGTTTATCAAAAAAACATTGATTTTCTCAAAAACTTTCGATTAAATTCACATAAAAATGCTCTAGAACGACGTAAAGTACAGAAATACAATAGAACCAAGCTATTTTTCCAATGAATAACTGCTAGTTTTTCAGAAATACCATATCATTTGCAATAACACTAACTTGGCCTAAAACGGTGTTTATCAAAAAAACATTGATTTTCTCAAAAACTCTTGATTAAATTCACATAAAAATGCTCTAAAACGACGTAAAGTACAGAACTACAATAGAACCAAGCCATTTTTTCAATGAATAACTGCTAGTTTTTCAAAAATACCATATCATTTGCAATAACACTAACATGGCCTATGACGTTGTTTATCAAAAATACATTGATTTTCTTAAAAACTCTCGATTATAGTCACATAAAAATGCTCTAAAACGACGTAAAGTACAGAACTACAATAGAACCAAGCCATTTTTTCAATGTATAATTGCTAGTTTTTCAAAAATTCCAAATCATATGCAATAACACTAACTAGGCCTAAAACAGTCTTTATCAAGAAAACATTGATTTTCTCAAAAACTCTTGATTAAATTCTAATAAAAATGCTCTAAAACGGCGTAAAGTATAGAACTACAATAGAACCAAGCCATTTTTTCAATGAATAACCGCTATTTTTTCAGAAATACCTATCATTTGCAATAACACTAACTAGGCCTAAAACGGTGTTTATCAAAAATACATTGATTTTCTTAAAAACTCTCGATTATAGTCACATAAAAATGCTCTAAAACGACGTGAAGTACAGAACTACAATAGAACCAAGCCATTTTTCAATGAATAACTGCTAGTTTTTCAGAAATAACATATCATTTGCAATAACACTAACTTGGCCTAAAACGGTAATTATCAAAAAAGCATTTATTTTCTCAAAAACTCTCGATTAAATTCACATAAAAATGCTCTAAAACGACGTAAAGTACAGAACTACAATAGAACCAAGCCATTTTTCTAATGAATAACTGCTAGTTTCTCAGAAATAACATATCATTTGCAATAACACTAACTTGGCCTAAAACGATGTTTATCAAAAAAACATTAATTTTCTCCAAAACTCTCGATTAAATTCACATAAAATTGCTCTAAAACGACGTAAAGTACAGAACTACAATAGAACCAAGCCATTTTTTCAATGAATAACTGCTAGTTTTTCAAAAATACCATATCATTTTCAATAACACTTACTTGGCCTAAAACGGTGTTTATCAAACAACATTGATTTTCACAAAAACTCTCGATTAAATTCACATAAAAATGCTCTAAAATGACGTAAAGTACAGAACTACAATAGAACCAAGCTATTTTTTCAATGAATAACTGCTAGTTTTTCAGAAATACCATATCATTTGCAATAACACTAACTTGGCCTAAAACGGTGTTTATCAAAAAAACATTGATTTTCTCAAAAACTCTTGATTAAATTCACATAGAAATGCTCTAAAACGACGTAAAGTACAGAACTACAATAGAACCAAGCCATTTTTTCAATGAATAACTGCTAGTTTTTCAAAAATACCATATCATTTGCAATAACACTAACATGGCCTAAAACAGTCTTTATCAAGAAAACATTGATTTTCTCAAAAACTCTTGATTAAATTCTAATAAAAATGCTCTAAAACGGCGTAAAGTACAGAACTACAATAGAACCAAGCCATTTTTTCAATGAATAACCGCTAGTTTTTCAGAAATACCTATCATTTGCAATAACACTAACTAGGCCTAAAACGGTGTTTATCAAAAATACATTGATTTTCTTAAAAACTCTCGATTATAGTCACATAAAAATGCTCTAAAACGACGTGAAGTACAGAACTACAATAGAACCAAGCCATTTTTCAATGAATAACTGCTAGTTTTTCAGAAATAACATATCATTTGCAATAACACTAACTTGGCCTAAAACGGTAATTATCAAAAAAGCATTTATTTTCTCAAAAACTCTCGATTAAATTCACATAAAAATGCTCTAAAACGACGTAAAGTACAGAAGTACAATAGAACCAAGCCATTTTTCTAATGAATAACTGCTAGTTTCTCAGAAATACCATATCATTTGCAATAACACTAACTTGGCCTAAAACGATGTTTATCAAAAAAACATTAATTTTCTCCAAAACTCTCGATTAAATTCACATAAAATTGCTCTAAAACGACGTAAAGTACAGAACTACAATAGAACCAAGCCATTTTTTCAATGAATAACTGCTAGTTTTTCAAAAATACCATATCATTTTCAATAACACTAACTTGGCCTAAAACGGTGTTTATCAAACAACATTGATTTTCTCAAAAACTCTCGATTAAATTCACATAAAAATGCTCTAAAATGACGTAAAGTACAGAACTACAATAGAACCAAGCTATTTTTTCAATGAATAACTGCTAGTTTTTCAGAAATACCATATCATTTGCAATATCACTAACTTGGCCTAAAACGGTGTTTATCAAAAAAACATTGATTTTCTCAAAAACTCTTGATTAAATTCACATAAAAATGCTCTAAAACGACGTAAAGTACAGAACTACAATAGAACCAAGCCATTTTTTCAATGAATAACTGCTAGTTTTTCAAAAATACCATATCATTTGCAATAACACTAACATGGCCTATGACGGTGTTTATCAAAAATACATTGATTTTCTTAAAAACTCTCGATTATAGTCACATAAAAATGCTCTAAAACGACGTAAAGTACAGAACTACAATAGAACCAAGCCATTTTTTCAATGTATAATTGCTAGTTTTTCAGAAATACCAATTCATATGCAATAACACTAACTAGGCCTAAAACAGTCTTTATCAAGAAAACATTGATTTTCTCAAAAACTCTTGATTAAATTCTAATAAAAATGCTCTAAAGCGGCGTAAAGTACAGAACTACAATAGAACCAAGCCATTTTTTCAATGAATAACCGCTAGTTTTTCAGAAATACCTATCATTTGCAATAACACTAACTAGGCCTAAAACGGTGTTTATCAAAAATACATTGATTTTCTTAAAAACTCTCGATTATAGTCACATAAAAATGCTCTAAAACGACGTGAAGTACAGAACTACAATAGAACCAAGCCATTTTTCAATGAATAACTGCTAGTTTTTCAGAAATAACATATCATTTGCAATAACACTAACTTGGCCTAAAACGGTAATTATCAAAAAAGCATTTATTTTCTCAAAAACTCTGGATTAAATTCACATAAAAATGCTCTAAAACGACGTAAAGTACAGAACTACAATAGAACCAAGCTATTTTTCCAATGAATAACTGCTAGTTTTTCAGAAATACCATATCATTTGCAATAACACTAACTTGGCCTAAAACGGTGTTTATCAAAAAAACATTGATTTTCTCAAGAACTCTCGATTAAATTCACCTAAAAATATTCTAAAACGACGTAAAGTACAGAACTACAATAGAACCAAGCCATTTTTTCAATGAATAACAGCTAGTTTTTCAGAAATACCATATCATTTGCAATAACACTAACTCGGCCTAAAACGGTGTTTATCAAAAAAACATTGATTTTCTCAAGAACTCTCGATTAAATTCAAACAAAAATGCTCTAAAACGACGTAAAGTACAGAACTACAATAGAACCAAGCTATTTTTTCGATGAATAACTGCTAGTTTTTCAGAAATACCATATCATTTGCAATAACACTAACTTGGCCTAAAACAGTGTTTATCAAGAAAACATTGATTTTCTTAAAAACTCTCGATTATAGTCACATAAAAATCCTCTAAAACGACGTAAAGTACAGAACTACAATAGAACCAAGCTATTTTTTCGATGAATAACTGCTAGTTTTTCAGAAATACCATATCATTTGCAATAACACTAACTTGGCCTAAAACGGTCTTTTTCAAAAAAACATTGATTTTCTCAAAAACTCTCGATTAAATTCAGATAAAATTGCTCTAAAACGACGTAAAGTACAGAACTACAATAGAACCAAGCTATTTTTTCAATGAATAACTGCTAGTTTTTCAGAAATACCATATCATTTGCAATAACACTAACTTGGCCTAAAACGGTGTTTATCAAAAATACATTGATTTTCTTAAGAACTCTCGATTATAGTCACATAAAAATGCTCTAAAACGACGTAAAGTACAGAACTACAACAGAACCAAGCCATTTTTTCAATGAATAACCGCTAGTTTTTCAGAAATACCTATCATTTGCAATAACACTAACTAGGCCTAAAACGGTGTTTATCAAATATACATTGATTTTCTTAAAAACTCTCGATTATAGTCACATAAAAATGCTCTAAAACGACGTAAAGTACAGAACTACAATAGAACCAAGCCATTTTTCAATGAATAATTGCTAGTTTTTGAGAAATACCATATCATTTGCAATAACACTAACTCGGCCTAAAACGGTGTTTATCAAAAAAACATTGATTCTCTCAAGAACTCTCGATTAAATTCACCTAAAAATATTCTAAAACGACGTAAAGTACAGAACTACAATAGAACCAAGCCATTTTTTCAATGAAAAACTGCTGGTTTCTCAGAAATACCATATCATTTGCAATAACACTAACTTGGCCTAAAACGGTGTTTATCAAAAAAACATTGATTTTCTGAAAAACTCTCGATTAAATTCACATAAAAATGCTCTAAAACGACGTAAAGTACAGAACTACAATAGAACCAAGCCATTTTTCTAATGAATAACTGCTAGTTTTTCAAAAATACCATATCATTTGCAATAACACTAACTTGGCCTATAACGGTGTTTATCAAAAATACATTGATTTTCTTAAAAACTCTCGATTATAGTCACATAAAAATCCTTTAAAACGACGTAAAGTACAGAACTACAATAGAACCAAGCCATTTTTTCAATAAATAACCGCTAGTTTTTCAGAAACACCATATCATTTGCAATAACAATAACTAGGCCTAAAACAGTCTTTATCAAGAAAACATTGATTTTCTCAAAAACTCTTGATTAAATTCAAACAAAAATGCTCTAAAACGACGTAAAGTACAGAACTACAATAGAAACAAGCCATTTTTTCTATGAATAACTGCTAGTTTTTCAGAAATACCATATCATTTGCAATAACACTAACTTGGGCTAAGACGGTGTTTATCAAAAATACTTTGATTTTCTTAAAAACTCTCGATTATAGTCACATAAAAAATGCTCTAAAACGACGTAAAGTACAAAACTACAATAGAACCAAGCCATTTTTTCAATGAATAACCGCTAGTTTTTCAGAATTACCTATCATTTACAATAACACTAACTAGGCCTAAAACGGTGTTTATCAAAAGTACATTGATTTTCTTAAAAATTCTCGATTATAGTCACAAAAAATGCTCTAAAACGACGTAAAGTACAGAACTACAATAGAACCAAGCTATTTTTTCAATGAATAACTGCTAGTTTTTCAGAAATACCATATCATTTGCAATAATACTAACTTGGCCTAAAACGGTTTTTATCAAAAAAACATTGATTTTCTCAAAAACCCTTGATTAAATTCACATAAAAATGCTCTAAAACGACGTAAAGTACAGAACTTCAATAGAACCAATCCATGTTTTCTATGAATAACTGCTAGTTTTTCAGAAATACCATATCATTTGCAATAACACTAACTTGGCCTAAAACGGGGTTTTTCAAAAAAACATTGATTTTCTCAAAAACTATCGATTAACTTCACATAACAATGTTCTAAAACGACGTAAAAAACAGAACTACAATAGAACCAAGCTATTTTTCCAATGAATAACTGCTAATTTCTCAGAAATACCATATCATTTGCAATAACACTTTCTTGGCCTTAAACGGTGTTTATCAAAAAAACATTGATTTTCTCAAGAACTCTCGATTAAATTCACCTAAAAATGCTCTAAAACGACGTAAAGTATAGAGCTACAATAGAACCAAGCCATTTTTTCAATGAATAATTGCTAGTTTTTCAAAAATACCATATCATTTGCAATAACACTTACTTGGCCTATAACGGTGTTTATCAAAAAAACATTGATTTTCTCAAAAACTCTCGATTATAGTCACATAAAAATGCTCTAAAACGACGTAAAGTACAGAACTACAATAGAACCAAGGCATTTTTTCAATGAATAACCGCTAGTTTTTCAGAAATACCATATCATTTGCAATAACACTAACTAGGCCTAAAACAGTCTTTATCAAGAAAACATTGATTTTCTCAAAAACTCTTGATTAAATTCAAATAAAAATGCTCTAAAACGACGTAAAGTACAGAACTACAATAGAACCAAGCCATTTTTTCTGGGAATAACTGCTAGTTTTTGAGAAATACCATATCATTTGCAATAACACTAACTTGGCCTAAGACGGTGTTTATCAAAAATATATTGATTTTCTTAAAAACTCTCGATTATATTCACTTAAAAAATGCTCTAAAACGACGTAAAGTACAGAACTACAATAGAACCAAGCCATTTTTTCAATGAATAACCGCTAGTTTTTCAGAAATACCTATCATTTGCAATAACACTAACTAGGCCTAAAACGGTGTTTATCAAAAGTACATTGAATTTCTTAGAAATTCTCGATTATAGTCACAAAAAAATGCTCTAAAACGACGTAAAGTACAGAACTACAATAGAACAAAGCCATTTTTCAATGAATAACTGCTATTTTTTCAGAAATAACATATCATTTGCAATAACACTAACTTGGCCTAAAACGGTAAATATCAAAAAAGCATTGATTTTCTGAAAAACTCTCAATTAAATTCACATAAAAATGCTCTAAAACGACGTAAAGTACAGAACTACAATAGAACCAAGCTATTTTTCCAATAAATAACTGCTAGTATTTCAGAAATGCCATATCATTTGCAATAACACTAACTAGGCCTAAAACGGTCTTTATCAAATAAACATTGATTTTCTTAAAAATTCTAGATTATAGTCACAAAAAAATGCTCTAAAACGACGTAAAGTACAGAACAACAATAGAACCAAGCTATTTTTCCAATGAATAACTGCTAGTTTTTCAGAAATACCTATCATTTGCAATAACACTAACTAGGCCTAAAACGGTGTTTATCAAAAGTATATTGATTTTCTTAAAAATTCTCGATTATAGTCACAAAAAAATGCTCTAAAACGACGTAAAGTACAGAACTACAATAGAAACAAGCCATTTTTCAATGAATAACTGCTAGTTTTTCAGAAATAACATATCATTTGCAATAACACTAACTTGGCCTAAAACGGTAATTATCAAAAAAGCATTGATTTTCTCAAAAACTCTCGATTAAATTCACAAAAATAATGCTCTAAAACGACGTAAAGTACAGAACTACAATAGAACCAAGCTATTTTTCCAATGAATTGCTGCTAGTTTTTCAGAAATACCATATCATTTGCAATAACACGAACTAGGCCTAAAACGGTCTTTATCAAATAAACATTGATTTTCTCAACAACTCTCGATTAAATTCACATAAACATGCTCTAAACCGACGTAAAGTACAGAACTACAATAGAACCAAGCCATTTTTTCAATGAATAACTGCTAGTTTTTCAAAAATACCATATCATTTGCAATAACACTAACTTGGCCTAAAACGGTGTTTATCAAATATACATTGATTTTCTCAAAAACTCTCGATTATAGTCACAAAAAAATGCTCTAAAACGACGTATAGTACAGAACTACAATAGAACCAAGCCATTTTTTCAAAGAATAACTGCTAGTTTTTCAGAAATACCATATCATTTGCAATAACACTAACTAGGCCAAAAACGGTCTTTATCGAAAAAACATTGATTTTCTCAAAAGCTCTGGATTAAATTCAAATTAAAATTCTCTATAACGACGTAAAGTACAGAACTACAATAGAACCAAGCCATTTTTTCTATGAATAACTGCTAGTTTCTCAGAAATACCATATCATTTGCAATAACACTAACTTGGCCTATAACGGTGTTTATCAAAAATACATTGATTTTCTTAAAAACTCTCGATTATAGTCACATAAAAATCCTCTAAAACGACGTAAAGTACAGAACTACAATAGAACCAAGCCATTTTTTTAATGAATAACCGCTAGTTTTTCAGAAATACCATATCATTTGCAATAACACTAACTAGGCCTAAAACAGTCTTTATCAAGAAAACATTGATTTTCTCAAAAACTCTTGATTAAATTCAAATAAAAATGCTGTAAAACGACGTAAAGTACAGAACTACAATAGAACCAAGCCATTTTTTCAATGAATAACCGCTAGTTTTTCAGAAATAACATATCATTTGCAATAACACTAACTTGGCCTAAAACGGTAATTATCAAAAAAGCATTGATTTTCTCAAAAACTCTCGATTAAATTCACATAAAAATGCTCTAAAACGACGTAAAGTACAGAACTACAATAGAACCAAGCTATTTTTCCAATGAATAACTGCTAGTTTTTCAGAAATACCATGTCATTTGCAATAACACTAACTTGGCCTAAAAGGGTGTTTATCAAAAAAACATTGATTTTCTCAAAAACTCTCGATTAAATTCACATAAAAATGCTCTAAAACGACGTAAAGTACAGAACTACAATAGAACCAAGCCATTTTTCTAATGAATAACTGCTAGTTTTTCAAAAATACCATATCATTTGCAACAACACTAACTTGGCCTATAACGGTGTTTATCAAAAATACATTGATTTTCTTAAAAACTCTCGATTATAGTCACATAAAAATCCTCTAAAACGACGTAAAGTACAGAACTACAATAGAACCAAGCCATTTTTTCAATGAATAACCGCTAGTTTTTCAAAAATACCATATCATTTGCAATAACACTAACTAGGCCTAAAACAGTCTTTATCAAGAAAACATTGATTTTCTCAAAAACTCTTAATTAAATTCAAACAAAAATGCTCTAAAACGACGTAAAGTACAGAACTACAATAGAAAAAAGCCATTTTTTCTATGAATAACTGCTAGTTTTTCAGAAATACCATATCATTTGCAATAACACTAACTTGGCCTAAGACGGTGTTTATCAAAAATACATTGATTTTCTTAAAAACTCTAGATTATAGTCACATAAAAAATGCTCTAAAACGACGTAAAGTACAGAACTACAATAGAACCAAGCCATTTTTCAATGAATAACTGCTAGTTTTTCAGAAATAACATATCATTTGCAATAACACTAACTTGGCCTAAAACGGTAATTATCCAAAAAGCATTGATCTTCTCAAAAACTCTCGATTAAATTCACATAAAAATGCTCTAAAACGACGTAAAGTACAGAACTACAATAGAACCAAGCTATTTTTTCGATGAATAACTGCTAGTTTTTCAGAAATACCATATCATTTGCAATAACACTAACCTGGCCTAAAACGGTCTTCTTCAAAAAAACATTGATTTTCTCAAAAATTCTCGATTAAATTCACATAAAAATGCTCTAAAACGACGTAAAGTAAAAAAGTAGAATAGAACCAAGCCATTTTTCTAATGAATAACTGCTAGTTTTTCAGAAATACCATATCATTTGCAATAACACTAACTTGGCCTAAAACGATGTTTATCAAAAAAACATTGATTTTCTCAAAAACTCTCGTTTAAATTCAGATAAAATTGCTCTAAAACGACGTAAAGTACAGAACTACAATAGAACCAAGCTATTTTTTCAATGAATAACTGCTAGTTTTTCAGAAATACCATATCATTGGCAATAACAATAACTATTCCTAAAACGGTCTTTATCAAAAAAACATTGATTTTCTCAAAAACCCTTGATTAAATTCACATAAAAATGCTCTAAAACGACGTAAAGTACAGAACTTTAATAGAACCAATCCATTTTTTCTATGAATAACTGCTAGTTTTTCAGAAATACCATATCATTTGCAATAACACTAACTTGGCCTAAAACGGTCTTTATCAAAAAAACATTGATTTTCTCAAAAACTATCGATTAACTTCACATAACAATGTTCTAAGACGACGTAAAGTACAGAACTAGAATAGAACCAAGCTATTTTTCCAATGAATAACTGCTAGTTTTTCAGAAATACCATATCATTTGCAATAACACTAACTTGGCCTAATATGATGTTTATCAAAAAAACATTGATTTTCTCAAAAACTCTCGATTAAATTCAGATAAAATTGCTCTAAAACGACGTAAAGTACAGAACTACAATAGAACCAAGCTATTTTTTCAATGAATAACTGCTAGTTTTTCAGAAATACCATATCATTTGCAATAACAATAACTATTCCTAAAACGGTCTTTATCAAAAAAACATTGATTTTCTTAAAAACTCTCGATTATAGTCACATAAAAATCCTCTAAAACGACGTAAAGTACAGAACTACAATAGAACCAAGCCATTTTTTCAATGAATAACCGCTAGTTTTTCAAAAATACCATATCATTTGCAATAACACTAACTAGGCCTAAAACAGTCTTTATCGAGAAAACATTGATTTTCTCAAAAACTCTTGATTAAATTCAAACAAAAATGCTCTAAAACGACGTAAAGTGCAGAACTACAATAGAAACAAGCCTTTTTTTCTATGAATAACTGCTAGTTTTTCAGAAATACCATATCATTTGCAATAACACTATCTTGGCCTAAGACGGTGTTTATCAAAAATACATTGATTTTCTTAAAAACTCTCGATTATAGTCACATAAAAAATGCTCTAAAACGACGTAAAGTACAGAACTACAATAGAACCAAGCCATTTTTCAATGAATAACTGCTAGTTTTTCAGAAATAACATATCATTTGTAATAACACTAACTTGGCCTAAAACGGTAATTATCCAAAAAGCATTGATTTTCTCAAAAACTCTCGATTAAATTCACATAAAAATGCTCTAAAACGACGTAAAGTACAGAACTGCAATAGAACCAAGCTATTTTTTCGATGAATAACTGCTAGTTTTTCAGAAATACCATATCATTTGCAATAACACTAACCTGGCCTAAAACGGTCTTCTTCAAAAAAACATTGATTTTCTCAAAAACTCTCGATTAAATTCACATAAAAATGCTCTAAAACGACGTAAAGTAAAGAACTAGAATAGAAACAAGCCATTTTTCTAATGAATAACTGCTAGTTTTTCAGAAATACCATATCATTTGCAATAACACTAACTTGGCCTAAAACGATGTTTATCAAAAAAACATTGATTTTCTCAAAAACTCTCGTTTAAATTCAGATAAAATTGCTCTAAAACGACGTAAAGTACAGAACTACCATAGAACCAAGCTATTTTTTCAATGAATAACTGCTAGTTTTTCAGAAATACCATATCATTTGCAATAACAATAACTATTCCTAAAACAGTCTTTATCAAAAAAACATTGATTTTCTCAAAAACCCTTGATTAAGTTCACATAAAAAGGCTCTAAAACGACGTAAAGTACAGAACTTTAATAGAACCAATCCATTTTTTCTATGAATAACTGCTAGTTTTTCAGAAATACCATATCATTTGCAATAACACTAACTTGGCCTAAAACGGTCTTTATCAAAAAAACATTGATTTTCTCAAAAACTATCGATTAACTTCACATAACAATGTTCTAAGACGACGTAAAGTACAGAACTAGAATAGAACCAAGCTATTTTTCCACTGAATAACTGCTAGTTTTTCAGAAATACCATATCATTTGCAATAACACTAACTTGGCCTAACACGATGTTTATCAAAAAAACATTGATTTTCTCAAAAACTCTCGATTAAATTCAGATAAAATTGCTCTAAAAGGACGTAAAGTACAGAACTACAATAGAACCAAGCTATTTTTTCAATGAATAACTGCTAGTTTTTCAGAAATACCATATCATTTGCAATAACAATAACTATTCCTAAAACGGTCTTTATCAAAAAAACATTGATTTTCTCAAAAACCCTTGATTAAATTCACATAAAAATGCTCTAAAACGACGTAAAGTACAGAACTTCAATAGAACCAATCCATTTTTTCTATGAATAACTGCTAGTTTTTCAGAAATACCATATCATTTGCAATAACACTAACTTGGCCTAAAACGGTGTTTATCAAAAAAACATTGATTTTCTCAAAAACTAACGATTAACTTCACATAACAATGTTCTTAAACGAAGTAAAGTACAGAACTAGAATAGAACCAAGCTATTTTTCCAATGAATAACTGCTAATTTCTCAGAAATACCATATCATTTGCAATAACACTTTCTTGGCCTTAAACGGTGTTTATCAAAAAAACATTGATTTTCTCAAAAACTCTCGATTAAATTCACATAAAAATGCTCTAAAACGACGTGAAAAACAGAACTACAATAGAACCAAGCCAATTTTCCAATGAATAACTGCTAGTTTTTCAGAAATACCATATCATTTGCAATAACACTAACTTGGCCTAACACGATGTTTATCAAAAAAACATTGATTTTCTCAAAAACTCTCGATTAAATTCAGATAAAATTGCTCTAAAACGACGCAAAGTACAGAACTACAATAGAAACAAGCTATTTTTTCAATGAATAACTGCTAGTTTTTCAGAAATACCATATCATTTGCAATAACACTAACTTTGCCTAAAACGGTCTTTATCAAAAAAACATTGATTTTCTCAAAAACTATCGATTAACTTCACATAACAATGTTCTAAGACGACGTAAAGTACAGAACTAAAATAGAACCAAGCTATTTTTCCAATGAATAACTGCTAGTTTTTCAGAAATACCATATCATTTGCAATAACACTAACTTGGCCTAACACGATGTTTATCAAAAAAACATCGATTTTCTCAAAAACTCTCGATTAAATTCAGATAAAATTGCTCTAAAACGACGTAAAGTACAGAACTACAATAGAACCAAGCTATTTTTTCAATGAATAACTGCTAGTTTTTCAGAAATACCATATCATTTGCAATAACAATAACTATTCCTAAAACGGTCTTTATCAAAAAAACATTGATTTTCTCAAAAACCCTTGATTAAATTCACATAAAAATGCTCTAAAACGACGTAAAGTACAGAACTTTAATAGAACCAATCCATTTTTTCTATGAATAACTGCTAGTTTTTCAGAAATACCATATCATTTGCAATAACACTAACTTGGCCTAAAACGGTGTTTATCAAAAAAACATTGATTTTCTCAAAAACTAACGATTAACTTCACATAACAATGTTCTTAAGCGAAGTAAAGTACAGAACTACAATAGAACCAAGCTATTTTTCCAATGAATAACTGCTAATTTCTCAGAAATACCATATCATTTGCAATAACACTTACTTGGCCTTAAACGGTGTTTATCAAAAAAACATTGATTTTCTCAAAAACTCTCGATTAAATTCACATAAAAATGCTCTAAAACGACGTGAAAAACAGAACTACAATAGAACCAAGCCAATTTTCCAATGAATAACTGCTAGTTTTTCAGAAATACCATATCATTTGCAATAACTCTAACTTGGCTTAACACGATGTTTATCAAAAAAACATTGATTTTCTCAAAAACTCTCGATTAAATTCAGATAAAATTGCTCTAAAACGACGTAAAGTACAGAACTACAATAGAACCAAGCTATTTTTTCAATGAATAACTGCTAGTTTTTCAGAAATACCATATCATTTGCAATAACACTAACTTGGCCTAAAACGGTCTTTATCAAAAAAGCATTGATTTTCTCAAAAACTATCGATTAAATTCAGCTAAAATTGCTCTAAAACGACGTAAAGTACAGAACTACAATAGAACCAAGCTATTTTTTCAATGAATAACTGCTAGTTTTTCAGAAATACCATATTATTTGCAATAACAATAACTATTCCTAAAACGGTCTTTATCAAAAAAACATTGATTTTCTCAAAAACCCTTGATTAAATTCACATAAAAATGCTCTAAAACGACGTAAAGTACAGAACTTCAATAGAACCAATCCATTTTTTCTATGAATAACTGCTAGTTTTTCAGAAATACCATATCATTTGCAATAACACTAACTTGGCCTAAAACGGTGTTTATCAAAAAAACATTGATTTTCTCAAAAACTAACGATTAACTTCACATAACAATGTTCTTAAACGAAGTAAAGTACAGAACTACAATAGAACCAAGCTATTTTTCCAATGAATAACTGCTAATTTCTCAGAAATACCATATCATTTGCAATAACACTTTCTTGGCCTTAAACGGTAATTATCAAAAAAGCATTGATTTTCTCAAAAACTCTCGATTAAATTCACATAAAAATGCTCTAAAACGACGTGAAAAACAGAACTACAATAGAACCAAGCCAATTTTCCAATGAATAACTGCTAGTTTTTCAGAAATACCATATCATTTGCAATAACACTAACTTGGCCTAACACGATGTTTATCAAAAAAACATTGATTTTCTCAAAAACTCTCTATTAAATTCAGATAAAATTGCTCTAAAACGACGTAAAGTACAGAACTACAATAGAACCAAGCTATTTTTTCAATGAATAACTGCTAGTTTTTTAGAAATACCATATCATTTGCAATAACACTAACTTGGCCTAAAACGGTGTTTATCAAAAAAACATTGATTTTCTCAAAAACTATCGATTAACTTCACATAACAATGTTCTTAAACGACGTAAAGTACAGAACTACAATAGAACCAAGCTATTTTTCCAATGAATAACTGCTAATTTCTCAGAAATACCATATCATTTGCAATAACACTTTCTTGGCCTTAAACGGTGTTTATCAAAAAAACATTGATTTTCTCAAAAACTCTCGATTAAATTCACATAAAAATGCTCTAAAACGACGTGAAAAACAGAACTACAATAGAACCAAGCCAATTTTCCAATGAATAACTGCTAGTTTTTCAGAAATACCATATCATTTGCAAAAACACTTTCTTGGCCTAAAACGGTGTTTATCAAAAAAACATTGATTTTCTCAAAAATTCTCGATTAAATTCACATAAAAATGCTCTAAAACGACGTAAAGTACAGAGCTACAATAGAACCAAGCCATTTTTTCAATGAATAACTGCTAGTTTTTCAAAAATACCATATCATTTGCAATAACACTTACTTGGCCTATAACGGTGTTTATCAAAAATACATTGATTTTCTTAAAAACTCTCGATTATAGTCACATAAAAATAATCTAAAACGACGTAAAGTACAGAACTACAATAGAACCAAGCCATTTTTTCAATGAATAACCGCTAGTTTTTCAGAAATACCATATCATTTGCAATAACACTAACTAGGCCTAAAACAGTCTTTATCAAGAAAACATTGATTTTCTCAAAAACTCTTGATTAAATTCAAATAAAAATGCTCTAAAACGACGTAAAGTACAGAACTACAATAGAACAAAGCCATTTTTCAATGAATAACTGCTATTTTTTCAGAAATAACATATCATTTGCAATAACACTAACTTGGCCTAAAACGGTAAATATCAAAAAAGCATTGATTTTCTCAAAAACTCTCGATTAAATTCACATAAAAATGCTCTAAAACGACGTAAAGTACAGAACTACAATAGAACCAAGCTATTTTTCCAATGAATAACTGCTAGTATTTCAGAAATGCCATATCATTTGCAATAACACTAACTAGGCCTAAAACGGTCTTTATCAAATAAACATTGATTTTCTTAAAGATTCTCGATTATAGTCACAAAAAAATGCTCTAAAACGACGTAAAGTACAGAACTACAATAGAACCAAGCTATTTTTCCAATGAATAACTGCTAGTTTTTCAGAAATACCATATCATTTGCAGTAACACTAACTAGGCCTAAAACGGTGTTTATCAAAAGTACATTGATTTTCTTAAAAATTCTCGATTATAGTCACAAAAAAATGCTCTAAAACGACGTAAAGTACAGAACTACAATAGAACCAAGCCATTTTTCAATGAATAACTGCTAGTTTTTCAGAAATAACATATCATTTGCAATAACACTAACTTGGCCTAAAACGGTAATTATCAAAAAAGCATTGATTTTCTCAAAAACTCTCGATTAAATTCACAAAAATAATGCTCTAAAACGACGTAAAGTACAGAACTACAATAGAACCAAGCTATTTTTCCAATGAATAACTGCTAGTTTTTCAGAAATACCATATCATTTGCAATAACACTAACTAGGCCTAAAACGGTCTTTATCAAATAAACATTGATTTTCTCAACAACTCTCGATTAAATTCACATAAACATGCTCTAAACCGACGTAAAGTACAGAACTACAATAGAACCAAGCCATTTTTTCAATGAATAACTGCTAGTTTTTCAAAAATACCATATCATTTGCAATAACACTAACTTGGCCTAAAACGGTGTTTATCAAAAATACATTGATTTTCTCAAAAACTCTCGATTAAATTCACATAAAAATGCTCTAAAACGACGTAAAGTACAGAACTACAATAGAACCAAGCTATTTTGCCAATGAATAACTGCTAGTTTTTCAGAAATACCATGTCATTTGCAATAACACTAACTTGGTCTAAAAGGGTGATTATCAAAAAAACATTGATTTTCTCAAAAACTCTCGATTAAATTCACATAAAAATGCTCTAAAACGACGTAAAGTACAGAACTACAATAGAACCAAGCTATTTTTCCAATGAATAACTGCTAGTTTTTCAGAAATACCATGTCATTTGCAATAACACTAACTTGGTCTAAAACGGTAATTATCAAAAAAGCATTGATTTTCTCAAAAACTCTCGATTAAATTCACATAAAAATGCTCTAAAACGACGTAAAGTACAGAACTACAATAGAACCAAGCTATTTTTCCAATGAATAACTGCTAGTTTTTCAGAAATACCATATCATTTGCAGTAACACTAACTAGGCCTAAAACGGTGTTTATCAAAAGTACATTGATTTTCTTAAAAATTCTCGATTATAGTCACAAAAAAATGCTCTAAAACGACGTAAAGTACAGAACTACAATAGAACCAAGCTATTTTTCCAATGAATAACTGCTAGTTTTTCAGAAATACCATGTCATTTGCAATAACACTAACTTGGTCTAAAATTGTGTTTATTAAAAAAACATTGATTTTCTCAAAAACTCTCGATTAAATTCACATAAAAATGCTCTAAAACGACGTAAAGTACAGAACTACAATAGAACCAAGCTATTTTTCCAATGAATAACTGCTAGTATTTCAGAAATGCCATATCATTTGCAATAACACTAACTAGGCCTAAAACGGTCTTTATCAAATAAACATTGATTTTCTTAAAGATTCTCGATTATAGTCACAAAAAAATGCTCTAAAACGACGTAAAGTACAGAACTACAATAGAACCAAGCTATTTTTCCAATGAATAACTGCTAGTTTTTCAGAAATACCATATCATTTGCAATAACACTAACTTGGCCTAAAACAGTGTTTATCAAAAGTACATTGATTTTCTTAAAAACTCTCGATTAAATTCACAAAAATAATGCTCTAAAACGACGTAAAGTACAGAACTACAATAGAACCAAGCTATTTTTCCAATGAATAACTGCTAGTTTTTCAGAAATACCATATCATTTGCAATAACACTAACTAGGCCTAAAACGGTCTTTATCAAATAAACATTGATTTTCTCAACAACTCTCGATTAAATTCACATAAACATGCTCTAAACCGACGTAAAGTACAGAACTACAATAGAACCAAGCCATTTTTTCAATGAATAACTGCTAGTTTTTCAAAAATACCATATCATTTGCAATAACACTAACTTGGCCTAAAACGGTGTTTATCAAAAATACATTGATTTTCTCAAAATCTCTCGATTAAATTCACATAAAAATGCTCTAAAACGACGTAAAGTACAGAACTACAATAGAACCAAGCTATTTTTCCAATGAATAACTGCTAGTTTTTCAGAAATACCATGTCATTTGCAATAACACTAACTTGGTCTAAAAGGGTGTTTATCAAAAAAACATTGATTTTCGCAAAAACTCTCGATTAAATTCACATAAAAATGCTCTAAAACGACGTAAAGTACAGAACTACAATAGAACCAAGCTATTTTTCCAATGAATAACTGCTAGTTTTTCAGAAATACCATGTCATTTGCAATAACACTAACTTGGTCTAAAACGGTAATTATCAAAAAAGCATTGATTTTCTCAAAAACTCTCGATTAAATTCACATAAAAATGCTCTAAAACGACGTAAAGTACAGAACTACCATAGAACCAAGCTATTTTTCCAATGAATAACTGCTAGTATTTCAGAAATACCATATCATTTGCAATAACACTAACTTGGCCTAAAACGGTGTCTATCAAAAATACATTGATTTTCTCAAAAACTCTCGATTCTAGTCACAAAAAAATGCTCTAAAACGACGTAAAGTACAGAACTACAATAGAACCAAGCCATTTTTCTAATGAATAACTGCTAGTTTTTCAGAAATACCATATCATTTGCAATAACACTAACTAGGCCAAAAACGGTCTTTATCAAAAAAACATTGATTTTCTCAAAAGCTCTTTTTTAAAATCAAATTAAAATTCTCTAAAACGACGTAAAGTACAGAACTACAATAGAACCAAGCCATTTTTTCTATGAATAACTGCTAGTTTCTCAGAAATACCATATCATTCGCAATAACACTTACTGGGCCTAAAACGGTGTTTAGCAAAAAAACATTGATTTTCTCAATAACTCTCCATTAAATTCACATAAAAATGCTCTAAAACGATGTAAAGTACAGAACTACAATAAAACCAAGCTATTTGTTCAATGAATAACTGCTAGTTTGTCAGAAATACCATACCATTTGCAATAACACTAACTTGGCCTAAAACGGTGTTTATCATAAAAGCATTGATTTTCTCAAAAACTCTCGATTATAGTCACATAAAAATGCTCTAAAACGACGTAAAGTACAGAACTACAATAGAACCAAGCCATTTTTTCAATGAATAACCGCTAGTTTTTCAGAAATACCATATCATTTGCAATAACACTAACTAGGCCTAAAACAGTCTTTATCAAGAAAACATTGATTTTCTCAAAAACTCTTGATTAAATTCAAATAAAAATGCTCTAAAACGACGTAAAGTACAGAACTACAAATGAACCAAGCCTTTTTTTCTATGAATAACTGCTAGTTTTTGAGAAATACCATATCATTTGCAATAACACTAACTTGGCCTAAGACGGTGTTAATCAAAAATACATTGATTTTCTTAAAAACTCTCGATTATAGTCAGTTAAAAAATGCTCTAAAACGACGTAAAGTACAGAACTACAATAGAAACAAGCCATTTTTTCAATGAATAACCGCTAGTTTTTCAGAAATACCTATCATTTGCAATAACACTAACTAGGCCTAAAACGGTGTTTATCAAAAGTACATTGATTTTCTTAGAAATTCTCGATTATAGTCACAAAAAAATGCTCTAAAACGACGTAAAGTACAGAACTACAATAGAACAAAGCCATTTTTCAATGAATAACTGCTATTTTTTCAGAAATAACATATCATTTGCAATAACACTAACTTGGCCTAAAACGGTAAATATCAAAAAAGCATTGATTTTCTCAAAAACTCTCGATTAAATTCACATAAAAATGCTCTAAAACGACGTAAAGTACAGAACTACAATAGAACCAAGCTATTTTTCCAATGAATAACTGCTAGTTTTTCAGGAATACCATATCATTTGCAGTAACACTAACTAGGCCTAAAACGGTGTTTATCAAAAGTACATTGATTTTCTTAAAAATTCTCGATTATAGTCACAAAAAAATGCTCTAAAACGACGTAAAGTACAGAACTACAATAGAACCAAGCCATTTTTCAATGAATAACTGCTAGTTTTTCAGAAATACCATATCATTTGCAATAACACTAGCTTGATCTAAAACTGTGTTTATCAAAAAAACATTGATTTTCTCCAAAACTCTCGATTAAATTCACATAAAAATGCTCTAAAACGACGTAAAGTACAGAACTACAATAGAACCAAGCTATTTTGCCAATGAATAACTGCTAGTTTTTCAGAAATACCATGTCATTTGCAATAACACTAACTTGGTCTAAAAGGGTGATTATCAAAAAAACATTGATTTTCTCAAAAACTCTCGATTAAATTCACATAAAAATGCTCTAAAACGACGTAAAGTACAGAACTACAATAGAACCAAGCTATTTTTCCAATGAATAACTGCTAGTTTTTCAGAAATACCATGTCATTTGCAATAACACTAACTTGGTCTAAAACGGTAATTATCAAAAAAGCATTGATTTTCTCAAAAACTCTCGATTAAATTCACATAAAAATGCTCTAAAACGACGTAAAGTACAGAACTACAATAGAACCAAGCTATTTTTCCAATGAATAACTGCTAGTTTTTCAGAAATACCATATCATTTGCAGTAACACTAACTAGGCCTAAAACGGTGTTTATCAAAAGTACATTGATTTTCTTAAAAATTCTCGATTATAGTCACAAAAAAATGCTCTAAAACGACGTAAAGTACAGAACTACAATAGAACCAAGCTATTTTTCCAATGAATAACTGCTAGTTTTTCAGAAATACCATGTCATTTGCAATAACACTAACTTGGTCTAAAATTGTGTTTATTAAAAAAACATTGATTTTCTCAAAAACTCTCGATTAAATTCACATAAAAATGCTCTAAAACGACGTAAAGTACAGAACTACAATAGAACCAAGCTATTTTTCCAATGAATAACTGCTAGTATTTCAGAAATGCCATATCATTTGCAATAACACTAACTAGGCCTAAAACGGTCTTTATCAAATAAACATTGATTTTCTTAAAGATTCTCGATTATAGTCACAAAAAAATGCTCTAAAACGACGTAAAGTACAGAACTACAATAGAACCAAGCTATTTTTCCAATGAATAACTGCTAGTTTTTCAGAAATACCATATCATTTGCAATAACACTAACTTGGCCTAAAACAGTGTTTATCAAAAGTACATTGATTTTCTTAAAAACTCTCGATTAAATTCACAAAAATAATGCTCTAAAACGACGTAAAGTACAGAACTACAATAGAACCAAGCTATTTTTCCAATGAATAACTGCTAGTTTTTCAGAAATACCATATCATTTGCAATAACACTAACTAGGCCTAAAACGGTCTTTATCAAATAAACATTGATTTTCTCAACAACTCTCGATTAAATTCACATAAACATGCTCTAAACCGACGTAAAGTACAGAACTACAATAGAACCAAGCCATTTTTTCAATGAATAACTGCTAGTTTTTCAAAAATACCATATCATTTGCAATAACACTAACTTGGCCTAAAACGGTGTTTATCAAAAATACATTGATTTTCTCAAAAACTCTCGATTAAATTCACATAAAAATGCTCTAAAACGACGTAAAGTACAGAACTACAATAGAACCAAGCTATTTTTCCAATGAATAACTGCTAGTTTTTCAGAAATACCATGTCATTTGCAATAACACTAACTTGGTCTAAAAGGGTGTTTATCAAAAAAACATTGATTTTCGCAAAAACTCTCGATTAAATTCACATAAAAATGCTCTAAAACGACGTAAAGTACAGAACTACAATAGAACCAAGCTATTTTTCCAATGAATAACTGCTAGTTTTTCAGAAATACCATGTCATTTGCAATAACACTAACTTGGTCTAAAACGGTAATTATCAAAAAAGCATTGATTTTCTCAAAAACTCTCGATTAAATTCACATAAAAATGCTCTAAAACGACGTAAAGTACAGAACTACCATAGAACCAAGCTATTTTTCCAATGAATAACTGCTAGTATTTCAGAAATACCATATCATTTGCAATAACACTAACTTGGCCTAAAACGGTGTCTATCAAAAATACATTGATTTTCTCAAAAACTCTCGATTCTAGTCACAAAAAAATGCTCTAAAACGACGTAAAGTACAGAACTACAATAGAACCAAGCCATTTTTCTAATGAATAACTGCTAGTTTTTCAGAAATACCATATCATTTGCAATAACACTAACTAGGCCAAAAACGGTCTTTATCAAAAAAACATTGATTTTCTCAAAAGCTCTTTTTTAAAATCAAATTAAAATTCTCTAAAACGACGTAAAGTACAGAACTACAATAGAACCAAGCCATTTTTTCTATGAATAACTGCTAGTTTCTCAGAAATACCATATCATTCGCAATAACACTTACTGGGCCTAAAACGGTGTTTAGCAAAAAAACATTGATTTTCTCAATAACTCTCCATTAAATTCACATAAAAATGCTCTAAAACGACGTAAAGTACAGAACTACAATAAAACCAAGCTATTTGTTCAATGAATAACTGCTAGTTTGTCAGAAATACCATACCATTTGCAATAACACTAACTTGGCCTAAAACGGTGTTTATCATAAAAGCATTGATTTTCTCAAAAACTCTCGATTATAGTCACATAAAAATGCTCTAAAACGACGTAAAGTACAGAACTACAATAGAACCAAGCCATTTTTTCAATGAATAACCGCTAGTTTTTCAGAAATACCATATCATTTGCAATAACACTAACTAGGCCTAAAACAGTCTTTATCAAGAAAACATTGATTTTCTCAAAAACTCTTGATTAAATTCAAATAAAAATGCTCTAAAACGACGTAAAGTACAGAACTACAAATGAACCAAGCCTTTTTTTCTATGAATAACTGCTAGTTTTTGAGAAATACCATATCATTTGCAATAACACTAACTTGGCCTAAGACGGTGTTAATCAAAAATACATTGATTTTCTTAAAAACTCTCGATTATAGTCAGTTAAAAAATGCTCTAAAACGACGTAAAGTACAGAACTACAATAGAAACAAGCCATTTTTTCAATGAATAACCGCTAGTTTTTCAGAAATACCTATCATTTGCAATAACACTAACTAGGCCTAAAACGGTGTTTATCAAAAGTACATTGATTTTCTTAGAAATTCTCGATTATAGTCACAAAAAAATGCTCTAAAACGACGTAAAGTACAGAACTACAATAGAACAAAGCCATTTTTCAATGAATAACTGCTATTTTTTCAGAAATAACATATCATTTGCAATAACACTAACTTGGCCTAAAACGGTAAATATCAAAAAAGCATTGATTTTCTCAAAAACTCTCGATTAAATTCACATAAAAATGCTCTAAAACGACGTAAAGTACAGAACTACAATAGAACCAAGCTATTTTTCCAATGAATAACTGCTAGTTTTTCAGGAATACCATATCATTTGCAGTAACACTAACTAGGCCTAAAACGGTGTTTATCAAAAGTACATTGATTTTCTTAAAAATTCTCGATTATAGTCACAAAAAAATGCTCTAAAACGACGTAAAGTACAGAACTACAATAGAACCAAGCCATTTTTCAATGAATAACTGCTAGTTTTTCAGAAATAACATATCATTTGCAATAACACTAACTAGGCCTAAAACGGTGTTTATCAAAAGTACATTGATTTTCTTAAAAATTCTCGATTATAGTCACAAAAAAATGCTCTAAAACGACGTAAAGTACAGAACTACAATAGAACCAAGCCATTTTTCAATGAATAACTGCTAGTTTTTCAGAAATACCATATCATTTGCAATAACACTAACTAGGCCTAAAACGGTCTTTATCAAATAAACATTGATTTTCTCAACAACTCTCGATTAAATTCACATAAACATGCTCTAAACCGACGTAAAGTACAGAACTACAATAGAACCAAGCCATTTTTTCAATGAATAACTGCTAGTTTTTCAGAAATACCATGTCATTTGCAATAACACTAACTTGGTCTAAAAGGGTGATTATCAAAAAAACATTGATTTTCTCAAAAACTCTCGATTAAATTCACATAAAAATGCTCTAAAACGACGTAAAGTACCGAACTACAATAGAACCAAGCTATTTTTCCAATGAATAACTGCTAGTTTTTCAGAAATACCATGTCATTTGCAATAACACTAACTTGGTCTAAAACGGTAATTATCAAAAAAGCATTGATTTTCTCAAAAACTCTCGATTAAATTCACATAAAAATGCTCTAAAACGACGTAAAGTACAGAACTACAATAGAACCAAGCTATTTTTCCAATGAATAACTGCTAGTTTTTCAGAAATACCATATCATTTGCAGTAACACTAACTAGGCCTAAAACGGTGTTTATCAAAAGTACATTGATTTTCTTAAAAATTCTCGATTATAGTCACAAAAAAATGCTCTAAAACGACGTAAAGTACAGAACTACAATAGAACCAAGCTATTTTTCCAATGAATAACTGCTAGTTTTTCAGAAATACCATGTCATTTGCAATAACACTAACTTGGTCTTAAATTGTGTTTATTAAAAAAACATTGATTTTCTCAAAAACTCTCGATTAAATTCACATAAAAATGCTCTAAAACGACGTAAAGTACAGAACTACAATAGAACCAAGCTATTTTTCCAATGAATAACTGCTAGTATTTCAGAAATGCCATATCATTTGCAATAACACTAACTAGGCCTAAAACGGTCTTTATCAAATAAACATTGATTTTCTTAAAGATTCTCGATTATAGTCACAAAAAAATGCTCTAAAACGACGTAAAGTACAGAACTACAATAGAACAAAGCTATTTTTCCAATGAATAACTGCTAGTTTTTCAGAAATACCATATCATTTCCAGTAACACTAACTAGGCCTAAAACGGTGTTTATCAAAAGTACATTGATTTTCTTAAAAACTCTCGATTAAATTCACAAAAATAATGCTCTAAAACGACGTAAAGTACAGAACTACAATAGAACCAAGCTATTTTTCCAATGAATAACTGCTAGTTTTTCAGAAATACCATATCATTTGCAATAACACTAACTAGGCCTATAACGGTCTTTATCAAATAAACATTGATTTTCTCAACAAGTCTCGATTAAATTCACATAAACATGCTCTAAACCGACGTAAAGTACAGAACTACAATAGAACCAAGCCATTTTTTCAATGAATAACTGCTAGTTTTTCAAAAATACCATATCATTTGCAATAACACTAACTTGGCCTAAAACGGTGTTTATCAAAAATACATTGATTTTCTCAAAAACTCTCGATTAAATTCACATAAAAATGCTCTAAAACGACGTAAAGTACAGAACTACAATAGAACCAAGCTATTTTTCCAATGAATAACTGCTAGTTTTTCAGAAATACCATGTCATTTGCAAAAACACTAACTTGGTCTAAAAGGGTGTTTATCAAAAAAACATTGATTTTCGCAAAAACTCTCGATTAAATTCACATAAAAATGCTCTAAAACGACGTAAAGTACAGAACTACAATAGAACCAAGCTATTTTTCCAATGAATAACTGCTAGTTTTTCAGAAATACCATGTCATTTGCAATAACACTAACTTGGTCTAAAACGGTAATTATCAAAAAAGCATTGATTTTCTCAAAAACTCTCGATTAAATTCACATTAAAATGCTCTAAAACGACGTAAAGTACAGAACTACAATAGAACCAAGCTATTTTTCCAATGAATAACTGCTAGTTTTTCAGAAATACCATGTCATTTGCAACAACACTAACTTGGTCTAAAAGGGTGTTTATCAAAAAAACATTGATTTTCTCAAAAACTCTCGATTAAATTCACATAAAAATGCTCTAAAACGACGTAAAGTACAGAACTACAATAGAACCAAGCCATTTTTTCAATAAATAACTGCTGGTTTTTCAGAAATACCATATCATTTGCAATAACACTAACTAGGCCTAAAACGGTCTTTATCAAATAAACATTGATTTTCTCAAAAGCTCTTTTTAAAATTCAAATTAAAATTCTCTAAAACGACGTAAAGTACAGAACTACAATAGAACCAAGCCATTTTTTCAATGAATAACTGCTAGTTTTTTCAAAAATACCATATCATTTGCAATAACACTAACTTGGCCTAAAACGGTGTTTATCAAAAATACATTGATTTTCTCAAAAACTCTCGATTCTAGTCACAAAAAAATGCTCTAAAACGACGTAAAGTACAGAACTACAATAGAACCAAGCGATTTTTTCAAAGAATAACTGCTAGTTTCTCAGAAATACCATATCATTTGCAATAACACTAACTAGGCAAAAAACGGTCTTTATCAAAAAAACATTGATTTTCTTTAAAGCTCTTTTTTAAATTCAAATTAAAATTCTCTAAAACGACGTAAAGTACAGAACAACAATAGAACCAAGCCATTTTTTCTATGAATAACTGCTAGTTTTTCAGTAATACCATATCATTTGCAATAACACTAACTAGGCCAAAAACGGTCTTTATCAAAAAAACATTGATTTTCTCAAAAGCTCTTTTTTAAAATCAAATTAAAATTCTCTAAAACGACGTAAAGTACAGAACTACAATAGAACCAAGCCATTTTTTCTATGAATAACTGCTAGTTTCTCAGAAATACCATATCATTCGCAATAACACTAACTTGGCCTAAAACGGTGTTTATGAAAAATATATTGATTTTCTCAAAAACTCTCGATTAAATTCACATAAAAATGCTCTAAAACGACGTAAAGTACAGAACTACAATAGAACCAAGCTATTTTTCCAATGAATAACTGCTGGTTTTTTCAGAAATACCATATCATTTGCAATAACACTAACTAGGCCTAAAACGGTCTTTATCAACTAAACATTGATTTTCTCAACAACTCTCGATTAAATTCACATAAACATGCTCTAAACCGACGTAAAGTACAGAACTACAATAGAACCAAGCCATTTTTTCAATGAATAACTGCTAGTTTTTCAAAAATACCATATCATTTGCAATAACACTAACTTGGCCTAAAACGGTGTTTATCAAAAATACATTGATTTTCTCAAAAACTCTCGATTCTAGTCACAAAAAATTGCTCTAAAACGACGTAAAGTACAGAACTACAATAGAACCAAGCCATTTTTTCAAAGAATAACTGCTAGTTTCTCAGAAATACCATATCATTTGCAATAACACTAACTAGGCCAAAAACGGTCTTTATCAAAAAAACATTGATTTTCTCAAAAGCTCTTTTTTAAATTCAAATTAAAATTCTCTAAAACGACGTAAAGTACAGAACTACAATAGAACCAAGCCATTTTTTCTATGAATAACTGCTAGTTTTTCAGAAATACCATATCATTTGCAATAACACTAACTAGGCCAAAAACGGTCTTTATCAAAGAAACATTGATTTTCTCAAAAGCTCTTTTTTAAATTCAAATTAAAATTCTCTAAAACGACGTAAAGTACAGAACTACAATAGAACCAAGCCATTTTTTCTATGAATAACTGCTAGTTTTTCAGAAATACCATATCATTTGCAATAACACTAACTTGGCCTAAAACGGTGTTTATGAAAAATACATTGATTTTCTCAAAAACTCTCGATTAAAATTCACATAAACATGCTCTAAACCGACGTAAAGTACAGAACTACAATAGAACCAAGCCATTTTTTCAATGAATAACTGCTAGTTTTTCAAAAATACCATATCATTTTCAATAACACTAACTTGGCCTAAAACGGTGTTTATCAAAAAAACATTGATTTTCTTAAAAACTCTCGATTATAGTAAAAAAAAATGCTCTAAAACGACGTAAAGTACAGAGCTACAATAGAACCAAGCCATTTTTTCAAAGAATAACTGCTAGTTTTTCAGAAATACCATATCATTTGAAACAACACTAACTAGGCCAAAAACGGTCTTTATCAAAAAAACATTGATTTTCTCCAAACCTCTCGATTCTAGTCACAAAAAAATGCTCTAAAACGACGTAAAGTACAGAACTACAATAGAACCAAGCCATTTTTTCAAAGAATAACTGCTAGTTTTTCAGAAATACCATATCATTTGAAACAACACTAACTAGGCAAAAAACGGTCTTTATCAAAAAAACATTGATTTTCTCCAAACCTCTCGATTCTAGTCACAAAAAAATGCTCTAAAACGACGTAAAGTACAGAACTACAATAGAACCAAGCCATTTTTTCAAAGAATAACTGCTAGTTTCTCAAAAATACCATATCATTTGCAATAACACTAACTAGGCCAAAAACGGTCTTTATCAAAAAAACATTGATTTTCTCAAAAGCTCTTTTTTAAATTCAAATTAAAATTCTCTAAAACGACGTAAAGTACAGAACTACAATAGAACCAAGCCATTTTTTCTATGAATAACTGCTAGTTTTTCAGAAATACCATATCATTTGCAATAACACTAACTAGGCCAAAAACGGTCTTTATCAAAAAAACATTGATTTTCTCAAAAGCTCTTTTTTAAATTCAAATTAAAATTCTCTAAAACGACGTAAAGTACAGAACTACAATAGAACCAAGCCATTTTTTCTATGAATAACTGCTAGTTTTTCAGAAATACCATATCATTTGCAATAACACTAACTTGGCCTAAAACGGTGTTTATGAAAAATACATTGATTTTCTCAAAAACTCTCGATGAAATTCACATAAACATGCTCTAAACCGACGTAAAGTACAGAACTACAATAGAACCAAGCCATTTTTTCAATGAATAACTGCTAGTTTTTCAAAAATACCATATCATTTTCAATAACACTAACTTGGCCTAAAACGGTGTTTATCAAAAAAACTATGATTTTCTCAAAAACTCTCGATTATAGTAAAAAAAAATGCTCTAAAACGACGTAAAGTACAGAGCTACAATAGAACCAAGCCATTTTTTCAAAGAATAACTGCTAGTTTTTCAGAAATACCATATCATTTGAAACAACACTAACTAGGCCAAAAACGGTCTTTATCAAAAAAACATTGATTTTCTCAAAAGCTCTTGATTAAATTCAAATTAAAATTCTCTAAAACGACGTAAAGTACAGAACTGCAATAGAACCAAGCCATTTTTCCAATGAATAACTGCTAGTTTTTCAGAAATACCATATCATTTGCAATAACACTAACTTGGCCTAAAACGGTTTTTATCAAAAAAATATTGACTTTCTCAAAAACTCTCGATTAAATTCACATAAAAATGCTCTAAAACGACGTAAAGTACAGAATTACAATAGAAACAAGCTATTTTTTTAATGAATAACTGCCAGTTTTTCAGAAATACCATATCATTTGCAATAACACTAACTGGGCCTAAAACGGTGTTTAGCAAAAAAACATTGATTTTCTCCAAAACTCTCGATTGAATTTACATAAAAATGCTCTAAAACCACGTAAAGTACAGAACTTCAATAGAACCATGCCATTTTTCTAGTGAATAACAGCTAGTTTTTCAGAAATAACATATCATTTGCAATAACACTAACTTGGCCTAAAACGGTAATTATCAAAGAAACATTGATTTTCTCAAAAACTCTCGATTAAATTCACATAAAAATGCTCTAAAACGACGTAAAGTACAGAACTACAATAGAACCAAGCTATATTCCCAATGAATAACTGCTAGTTTTTCAGAAATACCATATCATCTGCAACAACACTAACTTGGCCTAAAACGGTGTTTATCAAAAAGACATTGATTTTCTCAAAAACTCTCGATTAAATTCACCTAAAAATGCTCTAAAACTACGTAGTGTACAGAACTACAATAGAACCAAGCCATTTTTTCAATGAATAACTGCTAGTTTTTCTGAAATAACATATCATTTGCAATAACACTAACTTGGCCTAAAACGGTCTTTATCAAAAAAACATTGATTTTCTCAAAAGCTCTCGATTAAATTCACATAAAAATGCTCTAAAACGACGTAAAGTACAGAACTACAATAGAACCAAGCTATTTTTCCAATGAATAACTGCTAGTTTTTCAGAAATACCATATCATTTGCAATAACACTAACTTGGCCTAAAACGGTGTTTATCAAAACAACATTGATTTTCCCAAAAACTCTTAATTAAATTCACATAAAAAAATTCTAAAATGACGTAAAGTACAGAACTACAATAGAACCAAGCCATTTTTTCAATGAATAACTGCTGGTTTCTCAGAAATACCATATCATTTGCAATAACACTAACTTGGCCTAAAACGGTGTTTATCAAAAAAACATTGATTTTCTCAAAAACTCTCGATTAAATTCACCTAAAAATGCTCTAAAACTACGTAATGTACAGAACTACAATAGAACAAAGCCATTTTTTCAATGAATAACTGCTAGTTTTTCTGAAATAACATATCATTTGCAATAACACTAACTTGGCCTAAAACGGTGTTTATCAAAAAAACATTGATTTTCTCAAAAGCTCTCGATTAAATTCACATAAAAATGCTCTAAAACGACGTAAAGTACAGAACTACAATAGAACCAAGCTATTTTTCCAATGAATAACTGCTAGTTTTTCAGAAATACCATATCATTTGCAATAACACTAACTTGGCCTAAAACGGTGTTTATCAAAACAACATTGATTTTCTCAAAAACTCTTAATTAAATTCACGTAAAAAAATTCTAAAATGACGTAAAGTACAGAACTACAATAGAACCAAGCCATTTTTTCAATGAATAACTGCTGGTTTCTCAGAAATACTATATCATTTGCAATAACACTAACTTGGCCTAAAACGGTGTTTATCAAAAAAACATTGATTTTCTGAAAAACTCTCGATTAAATTCACATAAAAATGCTCGAGAACGACGTAACGTACAGAACTACAATAGAACCAAGCCATTTTTCCAATGAATAACTGCTAATTTCTCAGAAATACCATATCATTTGCTATAACACTAACTTGACCTAAAACGGTGTTTATCAAAAAAACATTGATTTTCTCAAAAACACTCGATTAAATTCACATAAAAATGCTCTAAAACGACGTAAAGTACAAAACTACAATAGAACCAAGCTATTTTTCCAATGAATAACTCCTAGTTTTTCAGAAATACCATATCATTTGCAATAACACTAACTTGGCCTAAAACGGTGTTGATCAAAAAAACATTGATTTTCTCAAAAACTATCGATTAAATTCACATAACATTGCTCTAAAACGACGTAAAGTACAGAACTACAATAAAACCAAGCCATGAATAACTGCTAGTTTTTCAGAAATAACATATCATTTGCAATAACACTAACATGGCCTAAAACGGTAATTATCAAAAAAACATTGATTTTCTCAAAAATTCTCTATAAAATTCACATAAATATGCTCTAAAACGACGTACTGTACAGAACTACAATAGAACCAAGCTATTTTTCCAATCAATAACTGCTAGTTTCTCAGAAATACCATATCATTTGCAATAACACTAACTTGGCCTAAAACGGTGTTAATCAAAACAACATTGATTATCTCAAAAACTCTCGATTAAATTCACTTAAAAAAATGCTAAAATGACGTAAAGTACAGAACTACAATAGAACCAAGGCATTTTTTCAATGAATAACTGCTGGTTTCTCAGAAATACCATATCATTTGCAATAACACTAACTTGGCCTAAAACGGTGTTTATCAAAAAAACATTAATTTTCTGAAAAACTCTCGATCAAATTCACATAAAAATGCTCTAAAACGACGTAAAGTACAGAACTACAATAGAACCAAGCCATTTTTTTAATGAATAACTGCTAGTTTTTCAGAAATACCATATCATTTGCTATAACACTAACTTGACCTAAAACGGTGTTTATCAAAAAAACATTGATTTTCTCAAAAACACTCGATTAAATTCACATAAAAATGCTCTAAAACGACGTAAAGTACAAAACTACAATAGAACCAAGCTATTTTTCCAATGAATAACTGCTAGTTTTTCAGAAATACCATATCATTTGCAATAACACTAACTTGGCCTAAAACGGTGTTGATCAAAAAAACATTGATTTTCTCAAAAACTATCGATTAAATTCACATAACATTGCTCTAAAACGACGTAAAGTACAGAACTACAATAAAACCAAGCCATGAATAACTGCTAGTTTTTCAGAAATAACATATCATTTGCAATAACACTAACATGGCCTAAAACGGTAATTATCAAAAAAACATTGATTTTCTCAAAAATTCTCTATAAAATTCACATAAATATGCTCTAAAACGACGTACTGTACAGAACTACAATAGAACCAAGCTATTTTTCCAATCAATAACTGCTAGTTTTTCAGAAATACCATATCATTTGCAATAACACTAACTTGGCCTAAAACGGTGTTAATCAAAACAACATTGATTATCTCAAAAACTCTCGATTAAATTCACATAAAAAAATGCTAAAATGACGTAAAGTACAGAACTACAATAGAACCAAGGCATTTTTTCAATGAATAACTGCTGGTTTCTCAGAAATACCATATCATTTGCAATAACACTAACTTGGCCTAAAACGGTGTTTATCAAAAAAACATTAATTTTCTGAAAAACTCTCGATCAAATTCACATAAAAATGCTCTAAAACGACGTAAAGTACAGAACTACAATAGAACCAAGCTATTTTTCCAATGAATAACTGCTAGTTTTTCAGAAATACCATATCATTTGCAATAACACAAACTTGGCCTAAAACGGTGTTGATCAAAAAAACATTGATTTTCTCAAAAACTATCGATTAAATTCACATAACATTGCTCTAAAACGACGTAAAGTACAGAACTACAATAAAACCAAGCCATGAATAACTGCTAGTTTTTCAGAAATAACATATCATTTGCAATAACACTAACATGGCCTAAAACGGTAATTATCAAAAAAACATTGATTTTCTCAAAAATTCTCTATAAAAGTCACATAAATATGCTCTAAAACGACGTACTGTACAGAACTACAATAGAACCAAGCTATTTTTCCAATCAATAACTGCTAGTTTTTCAGAAATACCATATCATTTGCAATAACACTAACTTGGCCTAAAACGGTGTTAATCAAAACAACATTGATTATCTCAAAAACTCTCGATTAAATTCACATAAAAAAATGCTAAAATGACGTAAAGTACAGAACTACAATAGAACCAAGGCATTTTTTCAATGAATAACTGCTGGTTTCTCAGAAATACCATATCATTTGCAATAACACTAACTTGGCCTAAAACGGTGTTTATCAAAAAAACATTAATTTTCTGAAAAACTCTCGATCAAATTCACATAAAAATGCTCTAAAACGACGTAAAGTACAGAACTACAATAGAACCAAGCCATTTTTTTAATGAATAACTGCTAGTTTTTCAGAAATACCATATCATTTCCAATAACACAAACTAAGCCTAAAACGGTCTTTTTCAAAAAAACATTGATTTTCTCAAAAACTCTCGATTAAATTCACATAAAAATGCTCTAAAACGACGTAAAGTACGGAACTACAATAGAACCAACATATTTTTTCAATGAATCACGGCTAGTTTTTCAGAAATAACATATCATTTGCAATAACACTAACTTGGCCTAAAACGGTGCTTATCAAAAAAAACATTGATTTTCTCAACAACTCTCGATTATATTCAAATAAAAATGCTCTAAAACGACGTAAAGTACAGAACTACAATAAAACCAAGTTATTTTTCCAATGAATAACTGCTAGTTTTTCAGAAATACCATATGATATGCAATAACACTAACTTGGCCTAAAACGGTGTTTATCAAAAAAACATTGATTTTCTCAAAAAATCTCGATTAAATTCACATAAAACTGCTCCAAAATGACGTAAAGTATAGAACTACAATAGAACCAAGCCATTTTTTCAATGAATAACTGCTTTTTTTTTCAGAAATACCATATCATTTGCAATAACACTAACTTGGCCTAAAACGGTGCTTATCAAAAAAACATTGATTTTCTCAAAAACTCTCGATTAAATTCACATAAAAATGCTCTAAAACGACGTAAAGTACAGAAATACAATAGAACCAACATATTATTTCAATGAATCACTTCTAGTTTTTTAGAAATACCATGTCATTTGCAATAACACTAACTTGGTCTAAAACGGTGTTGATCAAAAAAACATTGATTTTCTCAAAAACTATCGATTAAATTCACATAACATTGCTCTAAAACGACGTAAAGTACAGAACTACAATAAAACCAAGCCATGAATAACTGCTAGTTTTTCAGAAATAACATATCATTTGCAATAACACTAACATGGCCTAAAACGGTAATTATCAAAAAAACATTGATTTTCTCAAAAATTCTCTATAAAATTCACATAAATATGCTCTAAAACGACGTACTGTACAGAACTACAATAGAACCAAGCTATTTTTCCAATCAATAACTGCTAGTTTTTCAGAAATACCATATCATTTGCAATAACACTAACTTGGCCTAAAACAGTGTTAATCAAAACAACATTGATTATCTCAAAAACTCTCGATTAAATTCAGATAAAAAAATGCTAAAATGACGTAAAGTACAGAACTACAATAGAACCAAGGCATTTTTTCAATGAATAACTGCAGGTTTCTCAGAAATACCATATCATTTGCAATAACACTAACTTGGCCTAAAACGGTGTTTATCAAAAAAACATTAATTTTCTGAAAAACTCTCGATCAAATTCACATAAAAATGCTCTAAAACGACGTAAAGTACAGAACTACAATAGAACCAAGCCATTTTTTTAATGAATAACTGCTAGTTTTTCAGAAATACCATATCATTTCCAATAACACAAACTAAGCCTAAAACGGTCTTTTTCAAAAAAACATTGATTTTCTCAAAAACTCTCGATTAAATTCACATAAAAGTGCTCTAAAACGACGTAAAGTACAGAACTACAATAGAACCAACATATTATTTCAATGAATCACTGCTAGTTTTTTAGAAATACCATATCATTTGCAATAACACTAACTTGGCCTAAAACGGTGCTTATCAAAAAAAACATTGATTTTCTCAACAACTCTCGATTATATTCAAATAAAAATGCTCTAAAACGACGTAAAGTACAGAACTACAATAAAACCAAGCTATTTTTCCAATGAATAACTGCTAGTTTTTCAGAAATACCATATGATATGCAATAACACTAACTTGGCCTAAAACGGTGTTTATCAAAAAAACATTGATTTTCTCAAAAAATCTCGATTAAATTCACATAAAACTGCTCCAAAATGACGTAAAGTATAGAACTACAATAGAACCAAGCCATTTTTTCAATGAATAACTGCTTTTTTTTTCAGAAATACCATATCATTTGCAATAACACTAACTTGGCCTAAAACGGTGCTTATCAAAAAAACATTGATTTTCTCAACAAGTCTCGATTATATTCACATAAAAATGCTCTAAAACGACGTAAAGTACAGAACTACAATAAAACCAAGCTATTTTTCCAATGAATAACTCTTAGTTTTTCAGAAATACCATATCATTTGCAATAACACTACCTTGGCCTAAAACGGTGTTTATCAAAAAAACATTGATTTTCTCAAAAACTCTCGATTAAATTCACATAAAACTGCTCCAAAACGACGTAAAGTACAGAACTACAATAAAACCAAGCTATTTTTCCAATGAATAACTGCTAGTTTCTCAGAAATACAATATCATTTGCAATAACACTAACTTGGCCTAAAACGGTCTTTAACAAAAAAACATTGATTTTCTCAAAAACTCTCGATTAAATTCACATAAAAATACTCTTAAACGACGTAGAGTACAGAACTACAATAGAACCAAGCTATTTTTCCAATGAATAACTGCTAGTTTTTCAGAAATACCATATGATTTGCAATAACACTAACTTGGCCTAAAACGGTGTTTATCAAAAAAACATTGATTTTCTCAAAAAATCTCGATTAAATTCACATAAAACTGCTCTAAAATGACGTAAAGTATAGAACTACAATAGAACCAAGCCATTTTTTCAATGAATAACTGCTTTTTTTTCAGAAATACCATATCATTTCAATAACACAAACTTGGCCTAAAACGGTGTTTATCAAAAAAACATTGATTTTCTCAAAAACTCTCGATTAAATTCACATAAAAATGCTCTAAAACGACGTAAAGTACAGAAATACAATAGAACCAACATATTATTTCAATGAATCACTGCTAGTTTTTTAGAAATACCATGTCATTTGCAATAACACTAACTTGGTCTAAAACGGTGTTGATCAAAAAAACATTGATTTTCTCAAAAACTATCGATTAAATTCACATAACATTGCTCTAAAACGACGTAAAGTACAGAACTACAATAAAACCAAGCCATGAATAACTGCTAGTTTTTCAGAAATAACATATCATTTGCAATAACACTAACATGGCCTAAAACGGTAATTATCAAAAAAACATTGATTTTCTCAAAAATTCTCTATAAAATTCACATAAATATGCTCTAAAACGACGTACTGTACAGAACTACAATAGAACCAAGCTATTTTTCCAATCAATAACTGCTAGTTTTTCAGAAATACCATATCATTTGCAATAACACTAACTTGGCCTAAAACGGTGTTAATCAAAACAACATTGATTATCTCAAAAACTCTCGATTAAATTCACATAAAAAAATGCTAAAATGACGTAAAGCACAGAACTACAATAGAACCAAGGCATTTTTTCAATGAATAACTGCTGGTTTCTCAGAAATACCATATCATTTGCAATAACACTAACTTGGCCTAAAACGGTGTTTATCAAAAAAACATTAATTTTCTGAAAAACTCTCGATCAAATTCACATAAAAATGCTCTAAAACGACGTAAAGTACAGAACTACAATAGAACCAAGCCATTTTTTTAATGAATAACTGCTAGTTTTTCAGAAATACCATATCATTTCCAATAACACAAACTAAGCCTAAAACGGTCTTTTTCAAAAAAACATTGATTTTCTCAAAAACTCTCGATTAAATTCACATAAAAATGCTCTAAAACGACGTAAAGTACAGAACTACAATAGAACCAACATATTATTTCAATGAATCACTGCTAGTTTTTTAGAAATACCATATCATTTGCAATAACACAAACTTGGCCTAAAACGGTGTTTATCAAAAAAACATTGATTTTCTCAAAATCCCTCCATTAAATTCACATAAAAATGCTCTAAAACGACGTAAAGTACGGAACTACAATAGAACCAACATATTTTTTCAATGAATCCCGCCTAGTTTTTCAGAAATAACATATCATTTGCAATAACACTAACTTGGCCTAAAACGGTGCTTATCAAAAAAAACATTGATTTTCTCAACAACTCTCGATTATATTCAAATAATAATGCTCTAAAACGACGTAAAGTACAGAACTACAATAAAACCAAGCTATTTTTCCAATGAATAACTGCTAGTTTTTCAGAAATACCATATGATATGCAATAACACTAACTTGGCCTAAAACGGTGTTTATCAAAAAAACATTGATTTTCTCAAAAAATCTCGATTAAATTCACATAAAACTGCTCCAAAATGACGTAAAGTATAGAACTACAATAGAACCAAGCCATTTTTTCAATGAATAACTGCTTTTTTTTTCAGAAATACCATATCATTTGCAATAACACTAACTTGGCCTAAAACGGTGCTTATCAAAAAAACATTGATTTTCTCAACAAGTCTCGATTATATTCACATAAAAATGCTCTAAAACGACGTAAAGTACAGAACTACAATAGAACCAAGCCATTTTTTTAATGAATAACTGCTAGTTTTTCAGAAATACCATATCATTTCCAATAACACAAACTAAGCCTAAAACGGTCTTTTTCAAAAAAACATTGATTTTCTCAAAAACTCTCGATTAAATTCACATAAAAATGCTCTAAAACGACGTAAAGTACAGAACTACAATAGAACCAACATATTATTTCAATGAATCACTGCTAGTTTTTTAGAAATACCATATCATTTGCAATAACACAAACTTGGCCTAAAACGGTGTTTATCAAAAAAACATTGATTTTCTCAAAATCCCTCCATTAAATTCACATAAAAATGCTCTAAAACGACGTAAAGTACGGAACTACAATAGAACCAACATATTTTTTCAATGAATCCCGCCTAGTTTTTCAGAAATAACATATCATTTGCAATAACACTAACTTGGCCTAAAACGGTGCTTATCAAAAAAAACATTGATTTTCTCAACAACTCTCGATTATATTCAAATAATAATGCTCTAAAACGACGTAAAGTACAGAACTACAATAAAACCAAGCTATTTTTCCAATGAATAACTGCTAGTTTTTCAGAAATACCATATGATATGCAATAACACTAACTTGGCCTAAAACGGTGTTTATCAAAAAAACATTGATTTTCTCAAAAAATCTCGATTAAATTCACATAAAACTGCTCCAAAATGACGTAAAGTATAGAACTACAATAGAACCAAGCCATTTTTTCAATGAATAACTGCTTTTTTTTTCAGAAATACCATATCATTTGCAATAACACTAACTTGGCCTAAAACGGTGCTTATCAAAAAAACATTGATTTTCTCAACAAGTCTCGATTATATTCACATAAAAATGCTCTAAAACGACGTAAAGTACAGAACTACAATAAAACCAAGCTATTTTTCCAATGAATAACTCCTAGTTTTTCAGAAATACCATATCATTTGCAATAACACTACCTTGGCCTAAAACGGTGTTTATCAAAAAAACATTGATTTTCTCAAAAACTATCGATTAAATTCACATAACATTGCTCTAAAACGACGTAAAGTACAGAACTACAATAAAACCAAGCCATGAATAACTGCTAGTTTTTCAGAAATAACATATCATTTGCAATAACACTAACATGGCCTAAAACGGTAATTATCAAAAAAACATTGATTTTCTCAAAAATTCTCTATAAAATTCACATAAATATGCTCTAAAACGACGTACTGTACAGAACTACAATAGAACCAAGCTATTTTTCCAATCAATAACTGCTAGTTTTTCAGAAATACCATATCATTTGCAATAACACTAACTTGGCCTAAAACGGTGTTAATCAAAACAACATTGATTATCTCAAAAACTCTCGATTAAATTCACATAAAAAAATGCTAAAATGACGTAAAGTACAGAACTACAATAGAACCAAGGCATTTTTTCAATGAATAACTGCTGGTTTCTCAGAAATACCATATCATTTGCAATAACACTAACTTGGCCTAAAACGGTGTTTATCAAAAAAACATTAATTTTCTGAAAAACTCTCGATCAAATTCACATAAAAATGCTCTAAAACGACGTAAAGTACAGAACTACAATAGAACCAAGCCATTTTTTTAATGAATAACTGCTAGTTTTTCAGAAATACCATATCATTTCCAATAACACAAACTAAGCCTAAAACGGTCTTTTTCAAAAAAACATTGATTTTCTCAAAAACTCTCGATTAAATTCACATAAAAATGCTCTAAAACGACGTAAAGTACAGAACTACAATAGAACCAACATATTATTTCAATGAATCACTGCTAGTTTTTTAGAAATACCATATCATTTGCAATAACACAAACTTGGCCTAAAACGGTGTTTATCAAAAAAACATTGATTTTCTCAAAATCCCTCCATTAAATTCACATAAAAATGCTCTAAAACGACGTAAAGTACGGAACTACAATAGAACCAACATATTTTTTCAATGAATCACGGCTAGTTTTTCAGAAATAACATATCATTTGCAATAACACTAACTTGGCCTAAAACGGTGCTTATCAAAAAAAACATTGATTTTCTCAACAACTCTCGATTATATTCAAATAATAATGCTCTAAAACGACGTAAAGTACAGAACTACAATAAAACCAAGCTATTTTTCCAATGAATAACTGCTAGTTTTTCAGAAATACCATATGATATGCAATAACACTAACTTGGCCTAAAACGGTGTTTATCAAAAAAACATTGATTTTCTCAAAAAATCTCGATTAAATTCACATAAAACTGCTCCAAAATGACGTAAAGTATAGAACTACAATAGAACCAAGCCATTTTTTCAATGAATAACTGCTTTTTTTTTCAGAAATACCATATCATTTGCAATAACACTAACTTGGCCTAAAACGGTGCTTATCAAAAAAACATTGATTTTCTCAACAAGTCTCGATTATATTCACATAAAAATGCTCTAAAACGACGTAAAGTACAGAACTACAATAAAACCAAGCTATTTTTCCAATGAATAACTCCTAGTTTTTCAGAAATACCATATCATTTGCAATAACACTACCTTGGCCTAAAACGGTGTTTATCAAAAAAACATTGATTTTCTCAAAAACTCTCGATTAAATTCACATAAAAATGCTCTAAAACGACGTAAAGTACAGAACTACAATAAAACCAAGCTATTTTTCCAATGAATAACTGCTAGTTTCTCAGAAATACAATATCATTTGCAATAACACTAACTTGGCCTAAAACGGTCTTTAACAAAAAAACATTGATTTTCTCAAAAACTCATGATTAAATTCACATAAAAATACTCTTAAACGACGTAGAGTACAGAACTACAATAGAACCAAGCTATTTTTCCAATGAATAACTGCTAGTTTTTCAGAAATACCATATGATTTGCAATAACACTAACTTGGCCTAAAACGGTGTTTATCAAAAAAACATTGATTTTCTCAAAAAATCTCGATTAAATTCACATAAAACTGCTCTAAAATGACGTAAAGTATAGAACTACAATAGAACCAAGCCATTTTTTCAATGAATAACTGCTTTTTTTTCAGAAATACCATATCATTTGCAATAACACAAACTTGGCCTAAAACGGTGTTTATCAAAAAAACATTGATTTTCTCAAAAACTCTCGATTAAATTCACATAAAAATGCTCTAAAACGACGTAAAGTACAGAAATACAATAGAACCAACATATTATTTCAATGAATCACTGCTAGTTTTTTAGAAATACCATATCATTTGCAATAACACAAACTTGGCCTAAAACGGTGTTTATCAAAAAAACATTGATTTTCTCAAAATCCCTCTATTAAATTCACATAAAAATGCTCTAAAACGACGTAAAGTACAGAACTACAATAGAACCAACATAATTTTCCAATGAATAACTGCTAGTTTCTTAGAAATACCATATCATTTCCAATAACACTAACTTGGCCTAAAACGGTCTTTATCAAAATAACATTGATTTTCTCAAAAACTCTCGATTAAATTAACATAAAAATGCTCTAAAACGACGTAAAGTACAGAATTACAATAGAACCATGCCATTTTTTTAATGAATAACTGCTAGTTTTTCAGAAATACCATATCATTTCCAATAACACAAACTAAGCCTAAAACGGTTTTTTTAAAAAAACATTGATTTTCTCAAAAACTCTCGATTAAATTGACATAAACATGCTCTAAAACGACGTAAAGTACAGAACTACAATAGAACCAACATATTATTTCAATGAATCACTGCTAGTTTTTTAGAAATACCATATCATTTGCAATAACACAAACTTGGCCTAAAACGGTGTTTATCAAAAAAACATTGATTTCTCAAAATCCCTCTATTAAATTGACATAAAAATGCTCTAAAACGACGTAAAGTACGGAACTACAATAGAACCAACATATTTTTTCAATGAATCACTGCTAGTTTTTCAGAAATAACATATCATTTGCAATAACACTAACTTGGCCTAAAACGGTGCTTATCAAAAAAACATTGATTTTCTCAACAACTCTCGATTATATTCACATAAAAATGCTCTAAAACGACGTAAAGTACAGAACTACAATAAAACCAAGCTATTTTTCCAATGAATAACTGCTAGTTTCTCAGAAATACCATATCATTTGCAATAACACTAACTTGGCCTAAAACGGTCTTTAACAAAAAAACATTGATTTTCTCAAAAACTCTAGATTAAATTCACATAAAAATACTCTTAAACGACGTAGAGTACAGAACTACAATAGAACCAAGCTATTTTTCCAATGAATAACTGCTAGTTTTTCAGAAATACCATATGATATGCAATAACACTAACTTGGCCTAAAACGGTGTTTATCAAAAAAACATTAATTTTCTCCAAAACTCTCGATTAAATTCACATGAAAATGCTCTAAAACGACGTAAAGTACAGAACTACAATAAAACCAAGCTATTTTTCCAATGAATAACTGCTAGTTTCTCAGAAATACCATATCATTTGCAATAACACTAACTTGGCCTAAAACGGTCTTTAACAAAAAAACATTGATTTTCTCAAAAACTCTCGATTAAATTCACATAAAAATACTCTTAAACGACGTAGAGTACAGAACTACATTTGAACCAAGCTATTTTTCCAATGAATAACTGCTAGTTTTTCAGAAATACCATATGATTTGCAATAACACTAACTTGGCCTAAAACGGTGTTTATCAAAAAAACATTGATTTTCTCAAAAAATCTCTATTAAATTCACATAAAACTGCTCTAAAATGACGTAAAGTATAGAACTACAATAGAACCAAGCTATTTTTTCAATGAATAACTGCTTTTTCTTCAGAAATACCATATCATTTGCAATAACACTAACTTGGCCTAAAACGGTGCTTATCAAAAAAACATTGATTTTCTCAAAATCCCTCTATTAAATTCACATAAAAATGCTCTAAAACGACGTAAAGTACAGAACTACAATAGAACCAACATAATTTTCCAATGAATAACTGCTAGTTTCTAAGAAATACCATATCATTTCCAATAACACTAACTTGGCCTAAAACGGTCTTTATCAAAAAAACATTGATTTTCTCAAAAACTCTCGATTAAATTAACATAAAAATGCTCTAAAACGACGTAAAGTACAGAACTACAATAGAACCAAGCTATTTTTACAAAGAATAACTGCTAGTTTTTCAGAAATACCATATCATTTGCAATAACACTAACTTGGCCTAAAACGGTGTTTATCAAAAAAACATTGATTTTCTCCAAACCTCTCGATTAAATTCACATAAAAATGCTCTAAAAAGAAGTAAAGTACAGATCTACAATAGAACCAACATATTTTTCAAATTAATAACTGCTAGTTTCTCAGAAATACCATATGATTTGCAATAACACTAACTTGGCCTAAAACGCTCTTTTTCAAAAAAACATTGATTTTCTCACAAACTCTCGAGTAAATTCACATAAAAATGCTCTAAAACAACGTAAAGTACGGAACTACAATAGAACCAACATATTTTTTCAATGAATCACTGCTAGTTTTTCAGAAATAACATATCATTTGCAATAACACTAACTTGGCCTAAAACGGTGTTTATCAAAAAAACATTGATTTTCTCAAAATCCCTCTATTAAATTCACATAAAAATGCTCTAAAACGACGTAAAGTACAGAACTACAATAGAACCAACATAATTTTCCAATGAATAACTGCTAGTTTCTAAGAAATACCATATCATTTCCAATAACACTAACTTGGCCTAAAACGGTCTTTATCAAAAAAACATTGATTTTCTCAAAAACTCTCGATTAAATTAACATAAAAATGCTCTAAAACGACGTAAAGTACAGAACTACAATAGAACCAAGCTATTTTTACAAAGAATAACTGCTAGTTTTTCAGAAATACCATATCATTTGCAATAACACTAACTTGGCCTAAAACGGTGGTTATCAAAAAAACATTGATTTACTCCAAACCTCTCGATTAAATTCACATAAAAATGCTCTAAAACGAAGTAAAGTACAGATCTACAATGGAACCAACATATTTTTCCAATGAATAACTGCTAGTTTCTCAGAAATACCATATGATTTGCAATAACACTAACTTGGCCTAAAACGCTCTTTTTCAAAAAAACATTGATTTTCTCACAAACTCTCGAGTAAATTCACATAAAAATGCTCTAAAACAACGTAAAGTACGGAAGTAAAATAGAACCAACATATTTTTTCAATGAATCACTGCTAGTTTTTCAGAAATAACATATCATTTGCAATAACACTAACTTGGCCTAAAACGGTGCTTATCAAAAAAACATTGATTTTCTCAACAACTCTCCATTATATTCACATAAAAATGCTCTAAAACGACGTAAAGTACAGAACTACAATAAAACCAAGCTATTTTTCCAATGAATAACTGCTAGTTTTTCAGAAATACCATATGATTTGCAATAACACTAACTTGGCCTAAAACGGTGTTTATCAAAAAAACATTGATTTTCTCAAAAAATCTCTATTAAATTCACATAAAACTGCTCTAAAATGACGTAAAGTATAGAACTACAATAGAACCAAGCCATTTTTTCAATGAATAACTGCTTTTTCTTCAGAAATACCATATCATTTGCAATAACACTAACTTGGCCTAAAACGGTGCTTATCAAAAAAACATTGATTTTCTCAAAATCCCTCTATTAAATTCACATAAAAATGCTCTAAAACGACGTAAAGTACAGAACTACAATAGAACCAACATAATTTTCCAATGAATAACTGCTAGTTTCTAAGAAATACCATATCATTTCCAATAACACTAACTTGGCCTAAAACGGTCTTTATCAAAAAAACATTGATTTTCTCAAAAACTCTCGATTAAATTAACATAAAAATGCTCTAAAACGACGTAAAGTACAGAACTACAATAGAACCAAGCTATTTTTACAAAGAATAACTGCTAGTTTTTCAGAAATACCATATCATTTGCAATAACACTAACTTGGCCTAAAACGGTGTTTATCAAAAAAACATTGATTTTCTCCAAACCTCTCGATTAAATTCACATAAAAATGCTCTAAAAAGAAGTAAAGTACAGATCTACAATAGAACCAACATATTTTTCAAATTAATAACTGCTAGTTTCTCAGAAATACCATATGATTTGCAATAACACTAACTTGGCCTAAAACGCTCTTTTTCAAAAAAACATTGATTTTCTCACAAACTCTCGAGTAAATTCACATAAAAATGCTCTAAAACAACGTAAAGTACGGAACTACAATAGAACCAACATATTTTTTCAATGAATCACTTCTAGTTTTTCAGAAATAACATATCATTTGCAATAACACTAACTTGGCCTAAAACGGTGTTTATCAAAAAAACATTGATTTTCTCAAAATCCCTCTATTAAATTCACATAAAAATGCTCTAAAACGACGTAAAGTACAGAACTACAATAGAACCAACATAATTTTCCAATGAATAACTGCTAGTTTCTAAGAAATACCATATCATTTCCAATAACACTAACTTGGCCTAAAACGGTCTTTATCAAAAAAACATTGATTTTCTCAAAAACTCTCGATTAAATTAACATAAAAATGCTCTAAAACGACGTAAAGTACAGAACTACAATAGAACCAAGCTATTTTTACAAAGAATAACTGCTAGTTTTTCAGAAATACCATATCATTTGCAATAACACTAACTTGGCCTAAAACGGTGGTTATCAAAAAAACATTGATTTTCTCCAAACCTCTCGATTAAATTCACATAAAAATGCTCTAAAACGAAGTAAAGTACAGATCTACAATGGAACCAACATATTTTTCCAATGAATAACTGCTAGTTTCTCAGAAATACCATATGATTTGCAATAACACTAACTTGGCCTAAAACGCTCTTTTTCAAAAAAACATTGATTTTCTCACAAACTCTCGAGTAAATTCACATAAAAATGCTCTAAAACAACGTAAAGTACGGAAGTAAAATAGAACCAACATATTTTTTCAATGAATCACTGCTAGTTTTTCAGAAATAACATATCATTTGCAATAACACTAACTTGGCCTAAAACGGTGCTTATCAAAAAAACATTGATTTTCTCAACAACTCTCCATTATATTCACATAAAAATGCTCTAAAACGACGTAAAGTACAGAACTACAATAGAACCAAGCTATTTTTCCAATGAATAACTGCTAGTTTTTCAGAAATACCATATCATTTGCAATAACACTTACTTGGCAGAAAACGGTGTTTATCAAAAAAACATTGATTTTCTCCAAAACTCTCCATTAAATTCACATAAAAATGCTCTAAAACGACGTAAAATACAGAACTACAATAGAACCAAGCTATATTTCCAATGAATAACTGCTAGTTTCTCAGAAATACCATATCATTTGCAATAACACTAACTTGGCCTAAAACGGTCTTTAACAAAAAAACATTGATTTTCTCAAAAACTCTCGAATAAATTCACATAAAAATACTCTTAAACGACGTAAAGTACAGAACTACAATAGAACCAAGCCATTTTTTCAATGAATAACTGCTTTTTTTTCAGAAATACCATATCATTTGCAATAACACTAACTTGGCCTAAAACGGTGTTTATCAAAAAAACATTGATTTTCTCAAAAACTCTCGATTAAATTCACATAAAAATGCTCTAAAACGATGTAAAGTACAGAACTACAATAGAACCAACATATTTTTCAATGAATCACTGCTAGTTTTTCAGAAATACCATATCATTTGCAATAACACTAACTTGGCCTAAAACGGTGTTTATCAAAAGGACATTGATTTTCTCAAAAACTCTCGATTAAATTCACATAAAAATGCTCTAAAACGACGTAAAGTACAGAACTACAATAGAACCAACATATTTTTCCAATGAATAACTGCTAGTTTCTCAGAAATACCATATCATTTGCAATAACACTAACTTGGCCTAAAACGGTCTTTATCAAAAAAACATTGATTTTCTCAAAAACTCTCGATTAAATTCGCATAAAAATGCTCTAAAGCGACGTAAATTACAGAATTTCAATAGTACCAAGCCACTTTTTCAATAAATAACTGCTAGTTTTTCAGAAATACCATATCATTTGCAATAACACTAACTTTGCCTAAAACGTTCTTTTTCAAAAAGACATTGATTTTCTCACAAACTCTCGATTAAATTCACATAAAAATGCTCTATAACGACGTAAAGTACAGAACTACAATAGAACCAACATATTTTTTCAATGAATCACTGCTAGTTTTTCAGAAATAACATATCATTTGCAATAACACTTACTGGGCCTAAAACGGTGTTTATCAAGATAACATTGATTTTCTCAAAAACTCTTGATTACATTCAAATAAAAATGCTCTAAAACGACGTAAAGTACAGAACTACAATAGAACCAAGCCATTTTTCCAATGAATAACTGCTAGTTTTTCAGAAATACCATATCATTTGCAATAACACTAACTGGGCCTAAAACGGTGTTTATCAAGAAAACATTGATTTTCTCAAAAACTCTCGATTAAATTCATATAAAAATGCTCTAAAACGACGTAAAGTACAGAACTACAATAGAACCAAGCTATTTTTCTAATGAATAACTGCTAGTTTTTCAGAAATACCATATCATTTGCAATAACACTAACTTAGCCTAACACGGTGTTTATCAAAAAAACATTGATTTTCTCACAAACTTTCGATTAAATTCACATAAAAATGCTCTAAAACGACGTAAAGTACGGAACTACAATAGAACCAAGCTTTTTTTCCAATGAATAACTGCTAGTTTTTCAGAAATACCATATCATTTGCAATAACACTAACTGGGCCTAAAACGGTGTTTATCAAGAAAACATTGATTTTCTCAAAAACTCTCGATTAAATTCACATAAAAATACTCTAAAACGACGTAAAGTACAGAACTACAATAGAACCAAGCTATTTTTCTAATGAATAACTGCTAGTTTTTCAGAAATACCATATCATTTGCAATAACACTAACTTAGCCTAACACGGTGTTTATCAAACAAACATTGATTTTCTCAAAAACTCTCGATTATATTCACATAAAAATGCTCTAAAACGACGTAAAGTACAGAACTACAATAGAACCAACATAATTTTCCAATGAATAACTGCTAGTTTCTAAGAAATACCACATCATTTCCAATAACACTAACTTGGCCTAAAACGGTCTTTATCAAAAAAACATTGATTTTCTCAAAAACTCTCGATTAAATTAACATAAAAATGCTCTAAAACGACGTAAAGTACAGAACTACAATAGAACCAAGCTATTTTTACAAAGAATAACTGCTAGTTTTTCAGAAATACCATATCATTTGCAATAACACTAACTTGGCCTAAAACGGTGTTTATCAAAAAAACATTGATTTTCTCCAAACCTCTCTATTAAATTCACATAAAAATGCTCTAAAACGAAGTAAAGTACAGATCTACAATAGAACCAACATATTTTTCCAATGAATAACTGCTAGTTTCTCAGAAATACCATATGATTTGCAATAACACTAACTTGGCCTAAAACGCTCTTTTTCAAAAAAACATTGATTTTCTCACAAACTCTCGAGTAAATTCACATAAAAATGCTCTAAAACAACGTAAAGTACGGAACTACAATAGAACCAACATATTTTTTCAATGAATCACTGCTAGTTTTTCAGAAATAACATATCATTTGCAATAACACTAACTTGGCCTAAAACGGTGTTTATCAAAAAAACATTGATTTTCTCAAAATCCCTCTATTAAATTCACATAAAAATGCTCTAAAACGACGTAAAGTACAGAACTACAATAGAACCAACATAATTTTCCAATGAATAACTGCTAGTTTCTAAGAAATACCATATCATTTGCAATAACACTAACTTGGCCAAAAACGGTGTTTATCAAAAAAACATTGATTTTCTCCAAACCTCTCGATTAAATTCACATAAAAATGCTCTAAAACGAAGTAAAGTACAGATCTACAATAGAACCAACATATTTTTCCAATGAATAACTGCTAGTTTCTCAGAAATACCATATGATTTGCAATAACACTAACTTGGCCTAAAACACTCTTTTTCAAAAAAACATTGATTTTCTCACAAACTCTCGAGTAAATTCACATAAAAATGCTCTAAAACAACGTAAAGTACGGAACTACAATAGAACCAACCTTTTTTTTTCAATGAACCACTGCTAGTTTTTCAGAAATAACATATCATTTGCAATAACACTAACTTGGCCTAAAACGGTGTTTATCAAAAAAACATTGATTTTCTCAAAATCCCTCTATTAAATTCACATAAAAATGCTCTAAAACGACGTAAAGTACAGAACTACAATAGAACCAACATAATTTTCCAATGAATAACTGCTAGTTTCTAAGAAATACCATATCATTTCCAATAACACTAATTTGGCCTAAAACGGTTTTTATCAAAAAAACATTGATTTTCTCAAAAACTCTCGATTAAATTAACATAAAAATGCTCTAAAACGACGTAAAATACAGAACTACAATAGAACCAAGCTATTTTTACAAAGAATAACTGCTAGTTTTTCAGAAATACCATATCATTTGCAATAACACTAACTTGGCCTAAAACGGTGTTTATCAAAAAAACATTGATTTTCTCCAAACCTCTCGATTAAATTCACATAAAAATGCTCTAAAACGAAGTAAAGTACAGATCTACAATAGAAACAACATATTTTTCCAATGAATAACTGCTAGTTTCTCAGAAATACCATATGATTTGCAATAACACTAACTTGGCCTAAAACGCTCTTTTTCAAAAAAACATTGATTTTCTCACAAACTCTCGAGTATATTCACATAAAAATGCTCTAAAACAACGTAAAGTACGGAACTACAATAGAACCAACATATTTTTTCAATGAATCACTGCTAGTTTTTCAGAAATAACATATCATTTGCAATAACACTAACTTGGCCTAAAACGGTGCTTATCAAAAAAACATTGATTTTCTCAACAACTCTCCATTATATTCACATAAAAATGCTCTAAAACGACGTAAAGTACAGAACTACAATAGAACCAAGCTATATTTCCAATGAATAACTGCTAGTTTCTCAGAAATACCATATCATTTGCAATAACACTAACTTGGCCTAAAACGGTCTTTAACAAAAAAACATTGATTTTCTCAAAAACTCTCGAATAAATTCACATAAAAATACTCTTAAACGACGTAAAGTACAGAACTACAATAGAACCAAGCCATTTTTTCAATGAATAACTGCTTTTTTTTCAGAAATACCATATCATTTGCAATAACACTAACTTGGCCTAAAACGGTGTTTATCAAAAAAACATTGATTTTCTCAAAAACTCTCGATTAAATTCACATAAAAATGCTCTAAAACGACGTAAAGTACAGAACTACAATAGAACCAACATATTTTTCAATGAATCACTGCTAGTTTTTCAGAAATACCATATCATTTGCAATAACACTAACTTGGCCTAAAACGGTGTTTATCAAAAGGACATTGATTTTCTCAAAAACTCTCGATTAAATTCACATAAAAATGCTCTAAAACGACGTAAAGTACAGAACTACAATAGAACCAACATATTTTTCCAATGAATAACTGCTAGTTTCTCAGAAATACCATATCATTTGCAATAACACTAACTTGGCCTAAAACGGTCTTTATCAAAAAAACATTGATTTTCTCAAAAACTCTCGATTAAATTCGCATAAAAATGCTCTAAAGCGACGTAAATTACAGAATTACAATAGTACCAAGCCACTTTTTCAATAAATAACTGCTAGTTTTTCAGAAATACCATATCATTTGCAATAACACTAACTTGGCCTAAAACGCTCTTTTTCAAAAAAACATTGATTTTCTCACAAACTCTCGATTAAATTCACATAAAAATGCTCTATAACAACGTAGAGTACAGAACTACAATAGAACCAACATATTTTTTCAATGAATCACTGCTAGTTTTTTAGAAATACCATATCATTTGCAATAACACAAACTTGGCCTAAAACGGTGTTTATCAAAAAAACATTGATTTTCTCAAAATCCCTCTATTAAATTCACATAAAAATGCTCTAAAACGACGTAAAGTACAGAACTACAATAGAACCAACATAATTTTCCAATGAATAACTGCTAGTTTCTCAGAAATACCATATAATTTCCAATAACACTAACTTGGCCTAAAACGGTGCTTATTAAAAAAACATTGATTTTCTCAACAACTCTCGATTATATTCACATAAAAATGCTCTAAAACGACGTAAAGTACAGAACTACAATAGAACCAAGCTATTTTTCCAATGAATAACTGCTAGTTTTTCAGAAATACCATATCATTTGCAATAACACTAACTTGGCCTAAAACGGTGTTTATCAAAAAAACATTGATTTTCTCCAAAACTCTCCAATAAATTCACATAAAAATGCTCTAAAACGACGTAAAGTACAGAACTACAATAGAACCAAGCTATATTTCCAATGAATAACTGCTAGTTTCTCAGAAATACCATATCATTTGCAATAACACTAACTTGGCCTAAAACGGTCTTTAACAAAAAAACATTGATTTTCTCAAAAACTCTCGATTAAATTCACATAAAAATACTCTTAAACGACGTAAAGTACAGAACTACAATAGAACCAAGCTATTTTTCCAATGAATAACTGCTAGTTTTTCAGAAATACCATATCATTTGCAATAACACTAACTTGGCCTAAAACGGTGTTTATCAAAAAAACATTGATTTTCCCAAAAAATCTCGATTAAATTCACATAAAACTGCTCTAAAATGACGTAAAGTATAGAACTACAATAGAACCAAGCCATTTTTTCAATGAATAACTGCTAGCTTTTCAAAAATGGCATATCATTTGCAATAACACTAACTTGGCCTAAAACGCTCTTTTTCAAAAAACATTGATTTTCTCACAAACTCTCGATTAAATTCACATAAAAATGCTCTAAAACGACGTAAAGTACGGAACTACAATGGAACCAACATATTTTTTCAATAAATCACTGCTAGTTTTTCAGTAATAACATATCATTTGCAATAACACTTACTGGGCCTAAAACGGTGTTTATCAAGATAACATTGATTTTCTCAAAAACTCTTGATTATATTCACATAAAAATGCTCTAAAACGACGTAAAGTACAGAACTACAATAGAACCAAGCCATTTTTCCAATGAATAACTGCTAGTTTTTCAGAAATACCATATCATTTGCAATAACACTAACTTAGCCTAACACGGTGTTTATCAAAAAAACATTGATTTTCTCACAAACTTTCGATTAAATTCACATAAAAATGCTCTAAAACGACGTAAAGTACGGAACTACAATAGAACCAAGCTTTTTTTCCAATGAATAACTGCTATTTTTTCAGAAATACCATATCATTTGCAATAACACTAACTGGGCCTAAAACGGTGTTTATCAAGAAAACATTGATTTTCTCAAAAACTCTCGATTAAATTCATATAAAAATGCTCTAAAACGACGTAAAGTACAGAACTACAATAGAACCAAGCTATTTTTCTAATGAATAACTGCTAGTTTTTCAGAAATACCATATCATTTGCAATAACACTAACTTAGCCTAACACGGTGTTTATCAAAAAAACATTGATTTTCTCACAAACTTTCGATTAAATTCACATAAAAATGCTCTAAAACGACGTAAAGTACGGAACTACAATAGAACCAAGCTTTTTTTCCAATGAATAACTGCTAGTTTTTCAGAAATACCATATCATTTGCAATAACACTAACTGGGCCTAAAACGGTGTTTATCAAGAAAACATTGATTTTCTCAAAAACTCTCGATTAAATTCACATAAAAACACTCTAAAACAACGTAAAGTACAGAACTACAATAGAACCAAGCTATTTTTCTAATGAATAACTGCTAGTTTTTCAGAAATACCATATCATTTGCAATAACACTAACTTAGCCTAACACGGTGTTTATCAAACAAACATTGATTTTCTCAAAAACTCTCGATTATATTCACATAAAAATGCTCTAAAACGACGTAAAGTACAGAACTTCAATAGAACCAAGCCATTTTTTCAATGAATAACTGATGGTTTTTCAGAAATACCATATCATTTGCAATAACACTAACTTGGCCTAAAACGCTCTTTTTAAAAAAAACATTGATTTTCTCAAAAACTCTCGATTATATTCACATAAAAATGCTCTAAAACGACGTAAAGTACAGAACTACAATAGAACCAAGCTATTTTTCCAATGAATAACTGCTAGTTTTTCAGAAATACCATATCATTTGCAATAACACTAACTTGGCCTAAAACGGTGTTTATCAAAAAAACATTGATTTTCTCCAAAACTCTCCAATAAATACACATAAAAATGCTCTAAAACGACGTAAAGTACAGAACTACAATAGAACCAAGCTATATTTCCAATGAATAACTGCTAGTTTCTCAGAAATACCATATCATTTGCAATAACACTAACTTGGCCTAAAACGGTCTTTAACAAAAAAACATTGATTTTCTCAAAAACTCTCGATTAAATTCACATAAAAATACTCTTAAACGACGTAAAGTACAGAAATACAATAGAACCAACATATTTTTCAAATTAATAACTGCTAGTTTCTCAGAAATACCATATGATTTGCAATAACACTAACTTGGCCTAAAACGCTCTTTTTCAAAAAAACATTGATTTTCTCACAAACTCTCGAGTAAATTCACATAAAAATGCTCTAAAACAACGTAAAGTACGGAACTACAATAGAACCAACATATTTTTTCAATGAATCACTTCTAGTTTTTCAGAAATAACATATCATTTGCAATAACACTAATTTGGCCTAAAACGGTGTTTATCAAAAAAACATTGATTTTCTCAAAATCCCTCTATTAAATTCACATAAAAATGCTCTAAAACGACGTAAAGTACAGAACTACAATAGAACCAACATAATTTTCCAATGAATAACTGCTAGTTTCTAAGAAATACCATATCATTTCCAATAACACTAACTTGGCCTAAAACGGTCTTTATGAAAAAAACATTGATTTTCTCAAAAACTCTCGATTAAATTAACATAAAAATGCTCTAAAACGACGTAAAGTACAGAACTACAATAGAACCAAGCTATTTTTACAAAGAATAACTGCTAGTTTTTCAGAAATACCATATCATTTGCAATAACACTAACTTGGCCTAAAACGGTGGTTATCAAAAAAACATTGATTTTCTCCAAACCTCTCGATTAAATTCACATAAAAATGCTCTAAAACGAAGTAAAGTACAGATCTACAATGGAACCAACATATTTTTCCAATGAATAACTGCTAGTTTCTCAGAAATACCATATGATTTGCAATAACACTAACTTGGCCTAAAACGCTCTTTTTCAAAAAAACATTGATTTTCTCACAAACTCTCGAGTAAATTCACATAAAAATGCTCTAAAACAACGTAAAGTACGGAAGTAAAAAAGAACCAACATATTTTTTCAATGAATCACTGCTAGTTTTTCAGAAATAACATATCATTTGCAATAACACTAACTTGGCCTAAAACGGTGCTTATCAAAAAAACATTGATTTTCTCAACAACTCTCCATTATATTCACATAAAAATGCTCTAAAACGACGTAAAGTACAGAACTACAATAGAACCAAGCTATTTTTCCAATGAATAACTGCTAGTTTTTCAGAAATACCATATCATTTGCAATAACACTTACTTGGCAGAAAACGGTGTTTATCAAAAAAACATTGATTTTCTCCAAAACTCTCCATTAAATTCACATAAAAATGCTCTAAAACGACGTAAAATACAGAACTACAATAGAACCAACATATTTTTCAAATTAATAACTGCTAGTTTCTCAGAAATACCATATGATTTGCAATAACACTAACTTGGCCTAAAACGCTCTTTTTCAAAAAAACATTGATTTTCTCACAAACTCTCGAGTAAATTCACATAAAAATGCTCTAAAACAACGTAAAGTACGGAACTACAATAGAACCAACATATTTTTTCAATGAATCACTTCTAGTTTTTCAGAAATAACATATCATTTGCAATAACACTAATTTGGCCTAAAACGGTGTTTATCAAAAAAACATTGATTTTCTCAAAATCCCTCTATTAAATTCACATAAAAATGCTCTAAAACGACGTAAAGTACAGAACTACAATAGAACCAACATAATTTTCCAATGAATAACTGCTAGTTTCTAAGAAATACCATATCATTTCCAATAACACTAACTTGGCCTAAAACGGTCTTTATGAAAAAAACATTGATTTTCTCAAAAACTCTCGATTAAATTAACATAAAAATGCTCTAAAACGACGTAAAGTACAGAACTACAATAGAACCAAGCTATTTTTACAAAGAATAACTGCTAGTTTTTCAGAAATACCATATCATTTGCAATAACACTAACTTGGCCTAAAACGGTGGTTATCAAAAAAACATTGATTTTCTCCAAACCTCTCGATTAAATTCACATAAAAATGCTCTAAAACGAAGTAAAGTACAGATCTACAATGGAACCAACATATTTTTCCAATGAATAACTGCTAGTTTCTCAGAAATACCATATGATTTGCAATAACACTAACTTGGCCTAAAACGCTCTTTTTCAAAAAAACATTGATTTTCTCACAAACTCTCGAGTAAATTCACATAAAAATGCTCTAAAACAACGTAAAGTACGGAAGTAAAATAGAACCAACATATTTTTTCAATGAATCACTGCTAGTTTTTCAGAAATAACATATCATTTGCAATAACACTAACTTGGCCTAAAACGGTGCTTATCAAAAAAACATTGATTTTCTCAACAACTCTCCATTATATTCACATAAAAATGCTCTAAAACGACGTAAAGTACAGAACTACAATAGAACCAAGCTATTTTTCCAATGAATAACTGCTAGTTTTTCAGAAATACCATATCATTTGCAATAACACTTACTTGGCAGAAAACGGTGTTTATCAAAAAAACATTGATTTTCTCCAAAACTCTCCATTAAATTCACATAAAAATGCTCTAAAACGACGTAAAATACAGAACTACAATAGAACCAAGCTATATTTCCAATGAATAACTGCTAGTTTCTCAGAAATACCATATCATTTGCAATAACACTAACTTGGCCTAAAACGGTCTTTAACAAAAAAACATTGATTTTCTCAAAAACTCTCGAATAAATTCACATAAAAATACTCTTAAACGACGTAAAGTACAGAACTACAATAGAACCAAGCCATTTTTTCAATGAATAACTGCTTTTTTTTCAGAAATACCATATCATTTGCAATAACACTAACTTGGCCTAAAACGGTGTTTATCAAAAAAACATTGATTTTCTCAAAAACTCTCGATTAAATTCACATAAAAATGCTCTAAAACGATGTAAAGTACAGAACTACAATAGAACCAACATATTTTTCAATGAATCACTGCTAGTTTTTCAGAAATACCATATCATTTGCAATAACACTAACTTGGCCTAAAACGGTGTTTATCAAAAGGACATTGATTTTCTCAAAAACTCTCGATTAAATTCACATAAAAATGCTCTAAAACGACGTAAAGTACAGAACTACAATAGAACCAACATATTTTTCCAATGAATAACTGCTAGTTTCTCAGAAATACCATATCATTTGCAATAACACTAACTTGGCCTAAAACGGTCTTTATCAAAAAAACATTGATTTTCTCAAAAACTCTCGATTAAATTCGCATAAAAATGCTCTAAAGCGACGTAAATTACAGAATTTCAATAGTACCAAGCCACTTTTTCAATAAATAACTGCTAGTTTTTCAGAAATACCATATCATTTGCAATAACACTAACTTTGCCTAAAACGCTCTTTTTCAAAAAGACATTGATTTTCTCACAAACTCTCGATTAAATTCACATAAAAATGCTCTATAACGACGTAAAGTACAGAACTACAATAGAACCAACATATTTTTTCAATGAATCACTGCTAGTTTTTCAGAAATAACATATCATTTGCAATAACACTTACTGGGCCTAAAACGGTGTTTATCAAGATAACATTGATTTTCTCAAAAACTCTTGATTACATTCAAATAAAAATGCTCTAAAACGACGTAAAGTACAGAACTACAATAGAACCAAGCCATTTTTCCAATGAATAACTGCTAGTTTTTCAGAAATACCATATCATTTGCAATAACACTAACTGGGGCTAAAACGGTGTTTATCAAGAAAACATTGATTTTCTCAAAAACTCTCGATTAAATTCATATAAAAATGCTCTAAAACGACGTAAAGTACAGAACTACAATAGAACCAAGCTATTTTTCTAATGAATAACTGCTAGTTTTTCAGAAATACCATATCATTTGCAATAACACTAACTTAGCCTAACACGGTGTTTATCAAAAAAACATTGATTTTCTCACAAACTTTCGATTAAATTCACATAAAAATGCTCTAAAACGACGTAAAGTACGGAACTACAATAGAACCAAGCTTTTTTTCCAATGAATAACTGCTAGTTTTTCAGAAATACCATATCATTTGCAATAACACTAACTGGGCCTAAAACGGTGTTTATCAAGAAAACATTGATTTTCTCAAAAACTCTCGATTAAATTCACATAAAAATACTCTAAAACGACGTAAAGTACAGAACTACAATAGAACCAAGCTATTTTTCTAATGAATAACTGCTAGTTTTTCAGAAATACCATATCATTTGCAATAACACTAACTTAGCCTAACACGGTGTTTATCAAACAAACATTGATTTTCTCAAAAACTCTCGATTATATTCACATAAAAATGCTCTAAAACGACGTAAAGTACAGAACTACAATAGAACCAACATAATTTTCCAATGAATAACTGCTAGTTTCTAAGAAATACCACATCATTTCCAATAACACTAACTTGGCCTAAAACGGTCTTTATCAAAAAAACATTGATTTTCTCAAAAACTCTCGATTAAATTAACATAAAAATGCTCTAAAACGACGTAAAGTACAGAACTACAATAGAACCAAGCTATTTTTACAAAGAATAACTGCTAGTTTTTCAGAAATACCATATCATTTGCAATAACACTAACTTGGCCTAAAACGGTGTTTATCAAAAAAACATTGATTTTCTCCAAACCTCTCTATTAAATTCACATAAAAATGCTCTAAAACAAAGTAAAGTACAGATCTACAATAGAACCAACATATTTTTCCAATGAATAACTGCTAGTTTCTCAGAAATACCATATGATTTGCAATAACACTAACTTGGCCTAAAACGCTCTTTTTCAAAAAAACATTGATTTTCTCACAAACTCTCGAGTAAATTCACATAAAAATGCTCTAAAACAACGTAAAGTACGGAACTACAATAGAACCAACATATTTTTTCAATGAATCACTGCTAGTTTTTCAGAAATAACATATCATTTGCAATAACACTAACTTGGCCTAAAACGGTGTTTATCAAAAAAACATTGATTTTCTCAAAATCCCTCTATTAAATTCACATAAAAATGCTCTAAAACGACGTAAAGTACAGAACTACAATAGAACCAACATAATTTTCCAATGAATAACTGCTAGTTTCTAAGAAATACCATATCATTTGCAATAACACTAACTTAGCCTAACACGGTGTTTATCAAAAAAACATTGATTTTCTCACAAACTTTCGATTAAATTCACATAAAAATGCTCTAAAACGACGTAAAGTACGGAACTACAATAGAACCAAGCTTTTTTTCCAATGAATAACTGCTAGTTTTTCAGAAATACCATATCATTTGCAATAACACTAACTGGGCCTAAAACGGTGTTTATCAAGAAAACATTGATTTTCTCAAAAACTCTCGATTAAATTCACATAAAAATACTCTAAAACGACGTAAAGTACAGAACTACAATAGAACCAAGCTATTTTTCTAATGAATAACTGCTAGTTTTTCAGAAATACCATATCATTTGCAATAACACTAACTGGGCCTAAAACGGTCTTTATCAAAAAAACATTGATTTTCTCAAAAACTCTCGATTAAATTAACATAAAAATGCTCTAAAACGACGTAAAGTACAGAACTACAATAGAACCAAGCTATTTTTACAAAGAATAACTGCTAGTTTTTCAGAAATACCATATCATTTGCAATAACACTAACTTGGCCTAAAACGGTGTTTATCAAAAAAACATTGATTTTCTCCAAACCTCTCGATTAAATTCACATAAAAATGCTCTAAAACGAAGTAAAGTACAGATCTACAATAGAACCAACATATTTTTCCAATGAATAACTGCTAGTTTCTCAGAAATACCATATGATTTGCAATAACACTAACTTGGCCTAAAACACTCTTTTTCAAAAAAACATTGATTTTCTCACAAACTCTCGAGTAAATTCACATAAAAATGCTCTAAAACAACGTAAAGTACGGAACTACAATAGAACCAACCTTTTTTTTTCAATGAACCACTGCTAGTTTTTCAGAAATAACATATCATTTGCAATAACACTAACTTGGCCTAAAACGGTGTTTATCAAAAAAACATTGATTTTCTCAAAATCCCTCTATTAAATTCACATAAAAATGCTCTAAAACGACGTAAAGTACAGAACTACAATAGAACCAACATAATTTTCCAATGAATAACTGCTAGTTTCTAAGAAATACCATATCATTTCCAATAACACTAACTTGGCCTAAAACGGTTTTTATCAAAAAAACATTGATTTTCTCAAAAACTCTCGATTAAATTAACATAAAAATGCTCTAAAACGACGTAAAATACAGAACTACAATAGAACCAAGCTATTTTTACAAAGAATAACTGCTAGTTTTTCAGAAATACCATATCATTTGCAATAACACTAACTTGGCCTAAAACGGTGTTTATCAAAAAAACATTGATTTTCTCCAAACCTCTCGATTAAATTCACATAAAAATGCTCTAAAACGAAGTAAAGTACAGATCTACAATAGAAACAACATATTTTTCCAATGAATAACTGCTAGTTTCTCAGAAATACCATATGATTTGCAATAACACTAACTTGGCCTAAAACGCTCTTTTTCAAAAAAACATTGATTTTCTCACAAACTCTCGAGTAAATTCACATAAAAATGCTCTAAAACAACGTAAAGTACGGAGCTACAATAGAACCAACATATTTTTTCAATGAATCACTGCTAGTTTTTCAGAAATAACATATCATTTGCAATAACACTAACTTGGCCTAAAACGGTGCTTATCAAAAAAACATTGATTTTCTCAACAACTCTCCATTATATTCACAAAAAAATGCTCTAAAACGACGTAAAGTACAGAACTACAATAGAACCAAGCTATATTTCCAATGAATAACTGCTAGTTTCTCAGAAATACCATATCATTTGCAATAACACTAACTTGGCCTAAAACGGTCTTTAACAAAAAAACATTGATTTTCTCAAAAACTCTCGAATAAATTCACATAAAAATACTCTTAAACGACGTAAAGTACAGAACTACAATAGAACCAAGCCATTTTTTCAATGAATAACTGCTTTTTTTTCAGAAATACCATATCATTTGCAATAACACTAACTTGGCCTAAAACGGTGTTTATCAAAAAAACATTGATTTTCTCAAAAACTCTCGATTAAATTCACATAAAAATGCTCTAAAACGACGTAAAGTACAGAACTACAATAGAACCAACATATTTTTCAATGAATCACTGCTAGTTTTTCAGAAATACCATATCATTTGCAATAACACTAACTTGGCCTAAAACGGTGTTTATCAAAAGGACATTGATTTTCTCAAAAACTCTCGATTAAATTCACATAAAAATGCTCTAAAACGACGTAAAGTACAGAACTACAATAGAACCAACATATTTTTCCAATGAATAACTGCTAGTTTCTCAGAAATACCATATCATTTGCAATAACACTAACTTGGCCTAAAACGGTGTTTATCAAAAAAACATTGATTTTCTCAAAAACTCTCGATTAAATTCACATAAAAATGCTCTAAAACGACGTAAAGTACAGAACTACAATAGAACCAACATATTTTTCAATGAATCACTGCTAGTTTTTCAGAAATACCATATCATTTGCAATAACACTAACTTGGCCTAAAACGGTGTTTATCAAAAGGACATTGATTTTCTCAAAAACTCTCGATTAAATTCACATAAAAATGCTCTAAAACGACGTAAAGTACAGAACTACAATAGAACCAACATATTTTTCCAATGAATAACTGCTAGTTTCTCAGAAATACCATATCATTTGCAATAACACTAACTTGGCCTAAAACGGTCTTTATCAAAAAAACATTGATTTTCTCAAAAACTCTCGATTAAATTCGCATAAAAATGCTCTAAAGCGACGTAAATTACAGAATTACAATAGTACCAAGCCACTTTTTCAATAAATAACTGCTAGTTTTTCAGAAATACCATATCATTTGCAATAACACTAACTTGGCCTAAAACGCTCTTTTTCAAAAAAACATTGATTTTCTCACAAACTCTCGATTAAATTCACATAAAAATGCTCTATAACAACGTAGAGTACAGAACTACAATAGAACCAACATATTTTTTCAATGAATCACTGCTAGTTTTTTAGAAATACCATATCATTTGCAATAACACAAACTTGGCCTAAAACGGTGTTTATCAAAAAAACATTGATTTTCTCAAAATCCCTCTATTAAATTCACATAAAAATGCTCTAAAACGACGTAAAGTACAGAACTACAATAGAACCAACATAATTTTCCAATGAATAACTGCTAGTTTCTCAGAAATACCATATAATTTCCAATAACACTAACTTGGCCTAAAACGGTGCTTATTAAAAAAACATTGATTTTCTCAACAACCCTCGATTATATTCACATAAAAATGCTCTAAAACGACGTAAAGTACAGAACTACAATAGAACCAAGCTATTTTTCCAATGAATAACTGCTAGTTTTTCAGAAATACCATATCATTTGCAATAACACTAACTTGGCCTAAAACGGTGTTTATCAAAAAAACATTGATTTTCTCCAAAACTCTCCAATAAATTCACATAAAAATGCTCTAAAACGACGTAAAGTACAGAACTACAATAGAACCAAGCTATATTTCCAATGAATAACTGCTAGTTTCTCAGAAATACCATATCATTTGCAATAACACTAACTTGGCCTAAAACGGTCTTTAACAAAAAAACATTGATTTTCTCAAAAACTCTCGATTAAATTCACATAAAAATACTCTTAAACGACGTAAAGTACAGAACTACAATAGAACCAAGCTATTTTTCCAATGAATAACTGCTAGTTTTTCAGAAATACCATATCATTTGCAATAACACTAACTTGGCCTAAAACGGTGTTTATCAAAAAAACATTGATTTTCCCAAAAAATCTCGATTAAATTCACATAAAACTGCTCTAAAATGACGTAAAGTATAGAACTACAATAGAACCAAGCCATTTTTTCAATGAATAACTGCTAGCTTTTCAAAAATGGCATATCATTTGCAATAACACTAACTTGGCCTAAAACGCTCTTTTTCAAAAAACATTGATTTTCTCACAAACTCTCGATTAAATTCACATAAAAATGCTCTAAAACGACGTAAAGTACGGAACTACAATGGAACCAACATATTTTTTCAATAAATCACTGCTAGTTTTTCAGAAATAACATATCATTTGCAATAACACTTACTGGGCCTAAAACGGTGTTTATCAAGATAACATTGATTTTCTCAAAAACTCTTGATTATATTCACATAAAAATGCTCTAAAACGACGTAAAGTACAGAACTACAATAGAACCAAGCCATTTTTCCAATGAATAACTGCTAGTTTTTCAGAAATACCATATCATTTGCAATAACATTAACTTAGCCTAACACGGTGTTTATCAAAAAAACATTGATTTTCTCACAAACTTTCGATTAAATTCACATAAAAATGCTCTAAAACGACGTAAAGTACGGAACTACAATAGAACCAAGCTTTTTTTCCAATGAATAACTGCTATTTTTTCAGAAATACCATATCATTTGCAATAACACTAACTGGGCCTAAAACGGTGTTTATCAAGAAAACATTGATTTTCTCAAAAACTCTCGATTAAATTCATATAAAAATGCTCTAAAACGACGTAAAGTACAGAACTACAATAGAACCAAGCTATTTTTCTAATGAATAACTGCTAGTTTTTCAGAAATACCATATCATTTGCAATAACACTAACTTAGCCTAACACGGTGTTTATCAAAAAAACATTGATTTTCTCACAAACTTTCGATTAAATTCACATAAAAATGCTCTAAAACGACGTAAAGTACGGAAATACAATAGAACCAAGCTTTTTTTCCAATGAATAACTGCTAGTTTTTCAGAAATACCATATCATTTGCAATAACACTAACTGGGCCTAAAACGGTGTTTATCAAGAAAACATTGATTTTCTCAAAAACTCTCGATTAAATTCACATAAAAACACTCTAAAACAACGTAAAGTACAGAACTACAATAGAACCAAGCTATTTTTCTAATGAATAACTGCTAGTTTTTCAGAAATACCATATCATTTGCAATAACACTAACTTAGCCTAACACGGTGTTTATCAAACAAACATTGATTTTCTCAAAAACTCTCGATTATATTCACATAAAAATGCTCTAAAACGACGTAAAGTACAGAACTTCAATAGAACCAAGCCATTTTTTCAATGAATAACTGATGGTTTTTCAGAAATACCATATCATTTGCAATAACACTAACTTGGCCTAAAACGCTCTTTTTAAAAAAAACATTGATTTTCTCAAAAACTCTCGATTATATTCACATAAAAATGCTCTAAAACGACGTAAAGTACAGAACTACAATAGAACCAAGCTATTTTTCCAATGAATAACTGCTAGTTTTTCAGAAATACCATATCATTTGCAATAACACTAACTTGGCCTAAAACGGTGTTTATCAAAAAAACATTGATTTTCTCCAAAACTCTCCAATAAATACACATAAAAATGCTCTAAAACGACGTAAAGTACAGAACTACAATAGAACCAAGCTATATTTCCAATGAATAACTGCTAGTTTCTCAGAAATACCATATCATTTGCAATAACACTAACTTGGCCTAAAACGGTCTTTAACAAAAAAACATTGATTTTCTCAAAAACTCTCGATTAAATTCACATAAAAATACTCTTAAACGACGTAAAGTACAGAAATACAATAGAACCAAGCCATTTTTCCAATGAATAACTGCTAGTTTTTCAGAAATACCATATCATTTGCAATAACACTAACTTGGCCTAAAACGGTGTTTATCAAAAAAACATTGATTTTCCCAAAAAATCTCGATTAAATTCACATAAAACTGCTCTAAAATGACGTAAAGTATAGAACTACAATAGAACCAAGCCATTTTTTCAATGAATAACTGCTAGTTTTTCAGAAATGGCATATCATTTGCAATAACACTAACTTGGCCTAAAACGCTCTTTTTCAAAAAACATTGATTTTCTCACAAACTCTCGATTAAATTCACATAAAAATGCTCTAAAACGACGTAAAGTACGGAACTACAATGGAACCAACATATTTTTTCAATAAATCACTGCTAGTTTTTCAGAAACAACATATCATTTGCAATAACACTTACTGGGCCTAAAACGGTGTTTATCAAGATAACATTGATTTTCTCAAAAACTCTTGATTATATTCACATAAAAATGCTCTAAAACGACGTAAAGTACAGAACTACAATAGAACCAAGCCATTTTTCCAATGAATAACTGCTAGTTTTTCAGAAATACCATATCATTTGCAATAACACTAACTGGGCCTAAAACGGTGTTTATCAAGAAAATATTGATTTTCTCAAAAACTCTCGATTAAATTCATATAAAAATGCTCTAAAACGACGTAAAGTACAGAACTACAATAGAACCAAGCTATTTTTCTAATGAATAACTGCTAGTTTTTCAGAAATACCATATCATTTGCAATAACACTAACTTAGCCTAACACGGTGTTTATCAAAAAAACATTGATTTTCTCACAAACTTTCGATTAAATTCACATAAAAATGCTCTAAAACGACGTAAAGTACGGAACTACAATAGAACCAAGCTTTTTTTCCAATGAATAACTGCTAGTTTTTCAGAAATACCATATCATTTGCAATAACACTAACTGGGCCTAAAACGGTGTTTATCAAGAAAACATTGATTTTCTCAAAAACTCTCGATTAAATTCACATAAAAATGCTCCACAACGACTTAAAGTACAGAACTACAATAGAACCAAGCCATTTTTTCAATGAATAACTGATGGTTTTTCAGAAATACCATATCATTTGCAATAACACTAACTTGGCCTAAAACTGTGTTTATCAAAAAAACATTTATTTTTTCAAAAACTCTCGATTAAATTCACACAAAAATGCTCTAAAACGACGTAAAGTACAGAATTACAATAGGACCAAGCTATTTTTCAATGAATAACTGCTAGTTTTTCAGAAATACCATATCATTTCCAATAACACTAACTTGGCCTAAAACGGTCTTTTTCAAAAAAACATTGATTTTCTCAAAAACTCTCGATTAAATTCACATAAAAATGCTCTAAAACGACGTAAAGTACAAAACTACAATAGAACCAACATATTTTTTCAATGAATCACTGCTAGTTTTTCAGAAATACCATATCATTGGCAATAACACTAACTTGGCCTAAAACGGTGTTTATCAAAAAAACATTGATTTTCTCAAAAACTCTCGATTAAATTCACATAAAAATGCTCTAAAACGACGTAAAGTACAGAACTATAATAGAACAAAGTCATTGTTTCAATGAATAACTGCTTTTTTTTCAGAAATACCATGTCATTTGCAATAACACTAACTTGGTCTAAAACGGTGTTTATCAAAAAGACATTGATTTTCTCAAAAACTCTCGATTAAATTCACATAAAACTGCTCTAAAACGACGTAAAGTACAGAACTACAATAGAACCAAGCCATTTTTCCAATGAATAACTGCTAGTTTTTCAGAAATACCATATCATTTGCAATAACACTAACTGGGCCTAAAACGGTGTTTATCAAGAAAACATTGATTTTCTCAAAAACTCTCGATTAAATTCATATAAAAATGCTCTAAAACGACGTAAAGTACAGAACTACAATAGAACCAAGCTATTTTTCTAATGAATAACTGCTAGTTTTTCAGAAATACCATATCATTTGCAATAACACTAACTTAGCCTAACACGGTGTTTATCAAAAAAACATTGATTTTCTCACAAACTTTCGATTAAATTCACATAAAAATGCTCTAAAACGACGTAAAGTACGGAACTACAATAGAACCAAGCTTTTTTTCCAATGAATAACTGCTAGTTTTTCAGAAATACCATATCATTTGCAATAACACTAACTTGGCCCAAAACGGTCTTTTTCAAAAAAACATTGATTTTCTCAAAAACTCTCGATTAAATTCACATAAAAATGCTCTAAAACGACGTAAAGTACAAAACTACAATAGAACCAACATATTTTTTCAATGAATCACTGCTAGTTTTTCAGAAATACCATATCATTGGCAATAACACTAACTTGGCCTAAAACGGTGTTTATCAAAAAAACATTGATTTTCTCAAAAACTCTCGATTAAATTGACATAAAAATGCTCTAAAACGACGTAAAGTACAGAACTATAATAGAACAAAGTCATTGTTTCAATGAATAACTGCTTTTTTTTCAGAAATACCATATCATTTGCAATAACACTAACTTGGCCTAAAACGGTGTTTATCAAAAAGACATTGATTTTCTCAAAAACTCTCGATTAAATTCACATAAAACTGCTCTAAAACGACGTAAAGTACAGAACTACAATAGAACCAAGCTATTTTCTCAATGAATAACTGCTAGTTTTTCAGAAATACCATATCATTTGCAATAACACTAACTTGGCCTAAAACGGTCTTTTTCAAAAAAACATTGATTTTCTCCAAAACACTCGATTAAATTCCCATAAAAATGCTCTAAAACGACGTATAGTACAGAACTACAATAGAACCAACATATTTTTTCAATGAATAACTGCTAGTTTTTCAGAAATACCATATCATTTGCAATAACACTAACTTGGCCTGAACCAGTGGTTATCAAAAAAACATTGATTTTCTCAAAAACTCTCGATTAACTTCACACAAAAATGCTCTAAAACGACGTAAAGTACAGAATTACAATAGAACCAAGCTATTTTTCAATGAATAACTGCTAGTTTTTCAGAAATACCATATCATTTGCAATAACACTAACTTGGCCTAAAACAGTGTCTATGAGAAAAACATTGATTTTCTCAAAAACTCTCGATTAAATTCACATAAAAATGCTCTAAAACGACGTAAAGTACAGAACTACAATAGAACCAAGCTATTTTTCCAATGAATAACTGCTAGTTTTTCAGAAATACCATATCATTTGCAATAACACTAACTTGGCCTAAAACGTTGTTTATCAAAAAAAACATTGATTTTCTCAAAAACTCTCGATTAAATTCACATAAAAATGCTCTAAAACGACGTAAAGTACGGAACTACAATAGAACCAAGCTATTTTTTTCAATGAATAACTGCTAGTTTTTCAGAAATACCATATCATTTGCAATAACACTAACTTGGCCTAAAACAGTGTTTATGAAAAAAACATTGATTTTCTCAAAAACTCTCGATTAAATTCACATACAAATGCTCTAAAACGACGTAAAGTACAGAACTACAATAGAACCATCTTATTTTTTCAACGAATCACTGCTAGTTTTTCAGAAATACAATATCATTTGCAATAACACTAACTTGGCCTAAAGCAGTTTTTATCAAAAAAACATTGATTTTCTGAAAAACTCTCGATTAAATTCACACAAAAATGCTCTAAAACGACGTAAAGTACAGAACTACAATAGAACCAACATATTTTTTCAATGAATCACTGCTAGTTTTTCAGAAATACCATATCATTTGCAATAACACTAACTTGGCCTAAAACGGTGTTTATCAAAAAAACATTGATTTTCTCAAAAACTCTCGATTAAATTCACATAAAGATGCTCTAGAACGACGTAAAGTACAGAACTATAATAGAACCAAGCCATTGTTTCAATGAATAACTGCTTTTTTTTCAGAAATACCATATCTTTTGCAATAACACTAACTTGGCCTAAAACAGTGTTTATCAAAAAAACATCGATTTTCTCAAAAACTCTCGATTAAATTGACATAAAAATGCTCTACAACGACTTAAAGTACAGAACTACAATAGAACCAAGCCATTTTTTCAATGAATAACTGATGCTTTTTCAGAAATACCATATCATTTGCAATAACACTAACTTGGCCTAAAACTGTGTTTATCAAAAAAACATTTATTTTTTCAAAAACTCTCGATTAAATTCACACAAAAATGCTCTAAAACGACGTAAAGTACAGAATTACAATAGGACCAAGCTATTTTTCAATGAATAACTGCTAGTTTTTCAGAAATACCATATCATTTCCAATAACACTAACTTGGCCTAAAACGGTCTTTTTCAAAAAAACATTGATTTTCTCAAAAACTCTCTATTAAATTCACATAAAAATGCTCTAAAACGACGTAAAGTACAAAACTACAATAGAACCAACATATTTTTTCAATGAATCACTGCTAGTTTTTCAGAAATACCATATCATTTGCAATAACACTAACTTGGCCTAAAACAGTGTTTATCAAAAACACATTGATTTTCTCAAAAACTCTCGATTAAATTCACACAAAAATGCTCTAAAACGACGTAAAGTACAGAACTACAATAGAACAAACATATTTTTTCAATGAATCACTGCTAGTTTTTCAGAAATACCATATCATTGGCAATAACACTAACTTGGCCTAAAACGGTATTTATCAAAAAAACATTGATTTTCTGAAAAACTCTCGATTAAATTCACACAAAAATGCTCTAAAACGACGTAAAGTACAGAACTACAATAGAACCAACATATTTTTTCAATGAATCACTGCTAGTTTTTCAGAAATACCATATCATTTGCAATAACACTAACTTGGCCTAAAACGGTGTTTATCAAAAAAACATTGATTTTCTCACAAACTTTCGATTAAATTCACATAAAAATGCTCTAAAACGACGTAAAGTACGGAACTACAATAGAACCAAGCTTTTTTTCCAATGAATAACTGCTAGTTTTTCAGAAATACCATATCATTTGCAATAACACTAACTGGGCCTAAAACGGTGTTTATCAAGAAAACATTGATTTTCTCAAAAACTCTCGATTAAATTCACATAAAAATGCTCCACAACGACTTAAAGTACAGAACTACAATAGAACCAAGCCATTTTTTCAATGAATAACTGATGGTTTTTCAGAAATACCATATCATTTGCAATAACACTAACTTGGCCTAAAACTGTGTTTATCAAAAAAACATTTATTTTTTCAAAAACTCTCGATTAAATTCACACAAAAATGCTCTAAAACGACGTAAAGTACAGAATTACAATAGGACCAAGCTATTTTTCAATGAATAACTGCTAGTTTTTCAGAAATACCATATCATTTCCAATAACACTAACTTGGCCTAAAACGGTCTTTTTCAAAAAAACATTGATTTTCTCAAAAACTCTCGATTAAATTCACATAAAAATGCTCTAAAACGACGTAAAGTACAAAACTACAATAGAACCAACATATTTTTTCAATGAATCACTGCTAGTTTTTCAGAAATACCATATCATTGGCAATAACACTAACTTGGCCTAAAACGGTGTTTATCAAAAAAACATTGATTTTCTCAAAAACTCTCGATTAAATTCACATAAAAATGCTCTAAAACGACGTAAAGTACAGAACTATAATAGAACAAAGTCATTGTTTCAATGAATAACTGCTTTTTTTTCAGAAATACCATGTCATTTGCAATAACACTAACTTGGCCTAAAACGGTGTTTATCAAAAAGACATTGATTTTCTCAAAAACTCTCGATTAAATTCACATAAAACTGCTCTAAAACGACGTAAAGTACAGAACTACAATAGAACCAAGCCATTTTTCCAATGAATAACTGCTTGTTTTTCAGAAATACCATATCATTTGCAATAACACTAACTGGGCCTAAAACGGTGTTTATCAAGAAAACATTGATTTTCTCAAAAACTCTCGATTAAATTCATATAAAAATGCTCTAAAACGACGTAAAGTACAGAACTACAATAGAACCAAGCTATTTTTCTAATGAATAACTGCTAGTTTTTCAGAAATACCATATCATTTGCAATAACACTAACTTAGCCTAACACGGTGTTTATCAAAAAAACATTGATTTTCTCACAAACTTTCGATTAAATTCACATAAAAATGCTCTAAAACGACGTAAAGTACGGAGCTACAATAGAACCAAGCTTTTTTTCCAATGAATAACTGCTAGTTTTTCAGAAATACCATATCATTTGCAATAACACTAACTTGGCCTAAAACGGTCTTTTTCAAAAAAACATTGATTTTCTCAAAAACTCTCGATTAAATTCACATAAAAATGCTCTAAAACGACGTAAAGTACAAAACTACAATAGAACCAACATATTTTTTCAATGAATCACTGCTAGTTTTTCAGAAATACCATATCATTGGCAATAACACTAACTTGGCCTAAAACGGTGTTTATCAAAAAAACATTGATTTTCTCAAAAACTCTCGATTAAATTGACATAAAAATGCTCTAAAACGACGTAAAGTACAGAACTATAATAGAACAAAGTCATTGTTTCAATGAATAACTGCTTTTTTTTCAGAAATACCATATCATTTGCAATAACACTAACTTGGCCTAAAACGGTGTTTATCAAGAAGACATTGATTTTCTCAAAAACTCTCGATTAAATTCACATAAAACTGCTCTAAAACGACGTAAAGTACAGAACTACAATAGAACCAAGCTATTTTCTCAATGAATAACTGCTAGTTTTTCAGAAATACCATATCATTTGCAATAACACTAACTTGGCCTAAAACGGTCTTTTTCAAAAAAACATTGATTTTCTCCAAAACACTCGATTAAATTCCCATAAAAATGCTCTAAAACGACGTATAGTACAGAACTACAATAGAACCAACATATTTTTTCAATGAATAACTGCTAGTTTTTCAGAAATACCATATCATTTGCAATAACACTAACTTGGCCTGAACCAGTGGTTATCAAAAAAACATTGATTTTCTCAAAAACTCTCGATTAACTTCACACAAAAATGCTCTAAAACGACGTAAAGTACAGAATTACAATAGAACCAAGCTATTTTTCAATGAATAACTGCTAGTTTTTCAGAAATACCATATCATTTGCAATAACACTAACTTGGCCTAAAACAGTGTCTATGAGAAAAACATTGATTTTCTCAAAAACTCTCGATTAATTTCACATAAAAATGCTCTAAAACGACGTAAAGTACAGAACTACAATAGAACCAAGCTATTTTTCCAATGAATAACTGCTAGTTTTTCAGAAATACCATATCATTTGCAATAACACTAACTTGGCCTAAAACGTTGTTTATCAAAAAAAACATTGATTTTCTCAAAAACTCTCGATTAAATTCACATAAAAATGCTCTAAAACGACGTAAAGTACGGAACTACAATAGAACCAAGCTATTTTTTTCAATGAATAACTGCTAGTTTTTCAGAAATACCATATCATTTGCAATAACACTAACTTGGCCTAAAACAGTGTTTATGAAAAAAACATTGATTTTCTCAAAAACTCTCGATTAAATTCACATACAAATGCTCTAAAACGACGTAAAGTACAGAACTACAATAGAACCAAGCCATTTTTCCAATGAATAACTGCTAGTTTTTCAGAAATACCATATCATTTGCAATAACACTAACTGGGCCTAAAACGGTGTTTATCAAGAAAACATTGATTTTCTCAAAAACTCTCGATTAAATTCATATAAAAATGCTCTAAAACGACGTAAAGTACAGAACTACAATAGAACCAAGCTTATTTTCTAATGAATAACTGCTAGTTTTTCAGAAATACCATATCATTTGCAATAACACTAACTTAGCCTAACACGGTGTTTATCAAAAAAACATTGATTTTCTCACAAACTTTCGATTAAATTCACATAAAAATGCTCTAAAACGACGTAAAGTACGGAACTACAATAGAACCAAGCTTTTTTTCCAATGAATAACTGCTAGTTTTTCAGAAATACCATATCATTTGCAATAACACTAACTTGGCCTAAAACAGTGTCTATGAGAAAAACATTGATTTTCTCAAAAACTCTCGATTAAATTCACATAAAAATGCTCTAAAACGACGTAAAGTACAGAACTACAATAGAACCAAGCTATTTTTCCAATGAATAACTGCTAGTTTTTCAGAAATACCATATCATTTGCAATAACACTAACTTGGCCTAAAACGTTGTTTATCAAAAAAAACATTGATTTTCTCAAAAACTCTCGATTAAATTCACATAAAAATGCTCTAAAACGACGTAAAGTACGGAACTACAATAGAACCAAGCTATTTTTTTCAATGAATAACTGCTAGTTTTTCAGAAATACCATATCATTTGCAATAACACTAACTTGGCCTAAAACAGTGTTTATGAAAAAAACATTGATTTTCTCAAAAACTCTCGATTAAATTCACATACAAATGCTCTAAAACGACGTAAAGTACAGAACTACAATAGAACCAAGCCATTTTTCCAATGAATAACTGCTAGTTTTTCAGAAATACCATATCATTTGCAATAACACTAACTGGGCCTAAAACGGTGTTTATCAAGAAAACATTGATTTTCTCAAAAACTCTCGATTAAATTCATATAAAAATGCTCTAAAACGACGTAAAGTACAGAACTACAATAGAACCAAGCTATTTTTCTAATGAATAACTGCTAGTTTTTCAGAAATACCATATCATTTGCAATAACACTAACTTAGCCTAACACGGTGTTTATCAAAAAAACATTGATTTTCTCACAAACTTTCGATTAAATTCACATAAAAATGCTCTAAAACGACGTAAAGTACGGAACTACAATAGAACCAAGCTTTTTTTCCAATGAATAACTGCTAGTTTTTCAGAAATACCATATCATTTGCAATAACACTAACTTGGCCTAAAACGGTCTTTTTCAAAAAAACATTGATTTTCTCAAAAACTCTCGATTAAATTCACATAAAAATGCTCTAAAACGACGTAAAGTACAAAACTACAATAGAACCAACATATTTTTTCAATGAATCACTGCTAGTTTTTCAGAAATACCATATCATTGGCAATAACACTAACTTGGCCTAAAACGGTGTTTATCAAAAAAACATTGATTTTCTCAAAAACTCTCGATTAAATTGACATAAAAATGCTCTAAAACGACGTAAAGTACAGAACTATAATAGAACAAAGTCATTGTTTCAATGAATAACTGCTTTTTTTTCAGAAATACCATATCATTTGCAATAACACTAACTTGGCCTAAAACGGTGTTTATCAAAAAGACATTGATTTTCTCAAAAACTCTCGATTAAATTCACATAAAACTGCTCTAAAACGACGTAAAGTACAGAACTACAATAGAACCAAGCTATTTTCTCAATGAATAACTGCTAGTTTTTCAGAAATACCATATCATTTGCAATAACACTAACTTGGCCTAAAACGGTCTTTTTCAAAAAAACATTGATTTTCTCCAAAACACTCGATTAAATTCCCATAAAAATGCTCTAAAACGACGTATAGTACAGAACTACAATAGAACCAACATATTTTTTCAATGAATAACTGCTAGTTTTTCAGAAATACCATATCATTTGCAATAACACTAACTTGGCCTGAACGAGTGGTTATCAAAAAAACATTGATTTTCTCAAAAACTCTCGATTAACTTCACACAAAAATGCTCTAAAACGACGTAAAGTACAGAATTACAATAGAACCAAGCTATTTTTCAATGAATAACTGCTAGTTTTTCAGAAATACCATATCATTTGCAATAACACTAACTTGGCCTAAAACGTTGTTTATCAAAAAAAACATTGATTTTCTCAAAAACTCTCGATTAAATTCACATAAAAATGCTCTAAAACGACGTAAAGTACAGAACTACAATAGAACCAAGCTATTTTTCCAATGAATAACTGCTAGTTTTTCAGAAATACCATATCATTTGCAATAACACTAACTTGGCCTAAAACGTTGTTTATCAAAAAAAACATTGATTTTCTCAAAAACTCTCGATTAAATTCACATAAAAATGCTCTAAAACGACGTAAAGTACGGAACTACAATAGAACCAAGCTATTTTTTTCAATGAATAACTGCTAGTTTTTCAGAAATACCATATCATTTGCAATAACACTAACTTGGCCTAAAACAGTGTTTATGAAAAAAACATTGATTTTCTCAAAAACTCTCGATTAAATTCACATACAAATGCTCTAAAACGACGTAAAGTACAGAACTACAATAGAACCATCTTATTTTTTCAACGAATCACTGCTAGTTTTTCAGAAATACCATATCATTTGCAATAACACTAACTTGGCCTAAAGCAGTTTTTATCAAAAAAGCATTGATTTTCTGAAAAACTCTCGATTAAATTCACACAAAAATGCTCTAAAACGACGTAAAGTACAGAACTACAATAGAACCAACATATTTTTTCAATGAATCACTGCTAGTTTTTCAGAAATACCATATCATTTGCAATAACACTAACTTGGCCTAAAACGGTGTTTATCAAAAAAACATTGATTTTCTCAAAAACTCTCGATTAAATTCACATAAAGATGCTCTAAAACGACGTAAAGTACAGAACTATAATAGAACCAAGCCATTGTTTCAATGAATAACTGCTTTTTTTTCAGAAATACCATATCATTTGCAATAACACTAACTTGGCCTAAAACAGTGTTTATCAAAAAAACATCGATTTTCTCAAAAACTCTCGATTAAATTGACATAAAAATGCTCCACAACGACTTAAAGTACAGAACTACAATAGAACCAAGCCATTTTTTCAATGAATAACTGATGGTTTTTCAGAAATACCATATCATTTGCAATAACACTAACTTGGCCTAAAACTGTGTTTATCAAAAAAACATTTATTTTTTCAAAAACTCTCGATTAAATTCACACAAAAATGCTCTAAAACGACGTAAAGTACAGAATTACAATAGGACCAAGCTATTTTTCAATGAATAACTGCTAGTTTTTCAGAAATACCATATCATTTCCAATAACACTAACTTGGCCTAAAACGGTCTTTTTCAAAAAAACATTGATTTTCTCAAAAACTCTCGATTAAATTCACATAAAAATGCTCTAAAACGACGTAAAGTACAAAACTACAATAGAACCAACATATTTTTTCAATGAATCACTGCTAGTTTTTCAGAAATACCATATCATTTGCAATAACACTAACTTGGCCTAAAACAGTGTTTATCAAAAACACATTGATTTTCTCAAAAACTCTCGATTAAATTCACACAAAAATGCTCTAAAACGACGTAAAGTACAGAACTACAATAGAACAAACATATTTTTTCAATGAATCACTGCTAGTTTTTCAGAAATACCATATCATTGGCAATAACACTAACTTGGCCTAAAACGGTGTTTATCAAAAAAACATTGATTTTCTGAAAAACTCTCGATTAAATTCACACAAAAATGCTCTAAAACGACGTAAAGTACAGAACTACAATAGAACCAACATATTTTTTCAATGAATCACTGCTAGTTTTTCAGAAATACCATATCATTTGCAATAACACTAACTTGGCCTAAAACGGTGTTTATCAAAAAAACATTGATTTTCTCAAAAACTCTCGATTAAATTCACATAAAGATGCTCCAAAACGACGTAAAGTACAGAACTATAATAGAACCAAGCCATTGTTTCAATGAATAACTGCTTTTTTTTCAGAAATACCATATCATTTCCAATAACACTAACTTGGCCTAAAACAGTGTTTATCAAAAAAACATCGATTTTCTCAAAAACTCTCGATTAAATTCACATAAAAATGCTCCACAACGACTTAAAGTACAGAACTACAATAGAACCAAGCCATTTTTTCAATGAATAACTGATGGTTTTTCAGAAATACCATATCATTTGCAATAACACTAACTTGGCCTAAAACTGTGTTTATCAAAAAAACATTTATTTTTTCAAAAACTCTCGATTAAATTCACACAAAAATGCTCTAAAACGACGTAAAGTACAGAATTACAATAGGACCAAGCTATTTTTCAATGAATAACTGCTAGCTTTTCAGAAATACCATATCATTTCCAATAACACTAACTTGGCCTAAAACGGTCTTTTTCAAAAAAACATTGATTTTCTCAAAAACTCTCGATTAAATTCACATAAAAATGCTCTAAAACGACGTAAAGTACAAAACTACAATAGAACCAACATATTTTTTCAATGAATCACTGCTAGTTTTTCAGAAATACCATATCATTTGCAATAACACTAACTTGGCCTAAAACAGTGTTTATCAAAAACACATTGATTTTCTCAAAAACTCTCGATTAAATTCACACAAAAATGCTCTAAAACGACGTAAAGTACAGAACTACAATAGAACAAACATATTTTTTCAATGAATCACTGCTAGTTTTTCAGAAATACCATATCATTGGCAATAACACTAACTTGGCCTAAAACGGTGTTTATCAAAAAAACATTGATTTTCTCAAAAACTCTCGATTAAATTCACATAAAAATGCTCTAAAACGACGTAAAGTACAGAACTATGATAGAACAAAGTCATTGTTTCAATGAATAACTGCTTTTTTTTCAGAAATACCATATCATTTGCAATAACACTATCTTGGCCTAAAACGGTGTTTATCAAAAAGACATTGATTTTCTCAAAAACTCTCGATTAACTTCACACAAAAATGCTCTAAAACGACGTAAAGTACAGAATTACAATAGAACCAAGCTATTTTTCATTGAATAACTGCTAGTTTTTCAGAAATACCATATCATTTGCAATAACACTAACTTGGCCTAAAACAGTGTCTATGAGAAAAACATTGATTTTCTCAAAAACTCTCGATTAAATTCACATAAAAATGCTCTAAAACGACGTAAAGTACAGAACTATAATAGAACCAAGCCATTGTTTCAATGAATAACTGCTTTTTTTTCAGAAATACCATATCATTTGCAATAACACTAACTTGGCCTAAAACAGTGTTTATCAAAAAAACATCGATTTTCTCAAAAACTCTCGATTAAATTGACATAAAAATGCTCCACAACGACTTAAAGTACAGAACTACAATAGAACCAAGCCATTTTTTCAATGAATAACTGATGGTTTTTCAGAAATACCATATCATTTGCAATAACACTAACTTGGCCTAAAACTGTGTTTATCAAAAAAACATTTATTTTTTCAAAAACTCTCGATTAAATTCACACAAAAATGCTCTAAAACGACGTAAAGTACAGAATTACAATAGGACCAAGCTATTTTTCAATGAATAACTGCTAGTTTTTCAGAAATACCATATCATTTCCAATAACACTAACTTGGCCTAAAACGGTCTTTTTCAAAAAAACATTGATTTTCTCAAAAACTCTCGATTAAATTCACATAAAAATGCTCTAAAACGACGTAAAGTACAAAACTACAATAGAACCAACATATTTTTTCAATGAATCACTGCTAGTTTTTCAGAAATACCATATCATTTGCAATAACACTAACTTGGCCTAAAACAGTGTTTATCAAAAACACATTGATTTTCTCAAAAACTCTCGATTAAATTCACACAAAAATGCTCTAAAACGACGTAAAGTACAGAACTACAATAGAACAAACATATTTTTTCAATGAATCACTGCTAGTTTTTCAGAAATACCATATCATTGGCAATAACACTAACTTGGCCTAAAACGGTGTTTATCAAAAAAACATTGATTTTCTCAAAAACTCTCGATTAAATTCACATAAAAATGCTCTAAAACGACGTAAAGTATCATTTGCAATAACACTAACTTGGCCTAAAACAGTGTTTATCAAAAAAACATCGATTTTCTCAAAAACTCTCGATTAAATTGACATAAAAATGCTCCACAACGACTTAAAGTACAGAACTACAATAGAACCAAGCCATTTTTTCAATGAATAACTGATGGTTTTTCAGAAATACCATATCATTTGCAATAACACTAACTTGGCCTAAAACTGTGTTTATCAAAAAAACATTTATTTTTTCAAAAACTCTCGATTAAATTCACACAAAAATGCTCTAAAACGACGTAAAGTACAGAATTACAATAGGACCAAGCTATTTTTCAATGAATAACTGCTAGTTTTTCAGAAATACCATATCATTTCCAATAACACTAACTTGGCCTAAAACGGTCTTTTTCAAAAAAACATTGATTTTCTCAAAAACTCTCGATTAAATTCACATAAAAATGCTCTAAAACGACGTAAAGTACAAAACTACAATAGAACCAACATATTTTTTCAATGAATCACTGCTAGTTTTTCAGAAATACCATATCATTTGCAATAACACTAACTTGGCCTAAAACAGTGTTTATCAAAAACACATTGATTTTCTCAAAAACTCTCGATTAAATTCACACAAAAATGCTCTAAAACGACGTAAAGTACAGAACTACAATAGAACAAACATATTTTTTCAATGAATCACTGCTAGTTTTTCAGAAATACCATATCATTGGCAATAACACTAACTTGGCCTAAAACGGTGTTTATCAAAAAAACATTGATTTTCTGAAAAACTCTCGATTAAATTCACACAAAAATGCTCTAAAACGACGTAAAGTACAGAACTACAATAGAACCAACATATTTTTTCAATGAATCACTGCTAGTTTTTCAGAAATACCATATCATTTGCAATAACACTAACTTGGCCTAAAACGGTGTTTATCAAAAAAACATTGATTTTCTCAAAAACTCTCGATTAAATTCACATAAAGATGCTCTAAAACGACGTAAAGTACAGAACTATAATAGAACCAAGCCATTGTTTCAATGAATAACTGCTTTTTTTTCAGAAATACCATATCATTTGCAATAACACTAACTTGGCCTAAAACAGTGTTTATCAAAAAAACATCGATTTTCTCAAAAACTCTCGATTAAATTCACATAAAAATGCTCCACAACGACTTAAAGTACAGAACTACAATAGAACCAAGCCATTTTTTCAATGAATAACTGATGGTTTTTCAGAAATACCATATCATTTGCAATAACACTAACTTGGCCTAAAACTGTGTTTATCAAAAAAACATTTATTTTTTCAAAAACTCTCGATTAAATTCACACAAAAATGCTCTAAAACGACGTAAAGTACAGAATTACAATAGGACCAAGCTATTTTTCAATGAATAACTGCTAGCTTTTCAGAAATACCATATCATTTCCAATAACACTAACTTGGCCTAAAACGGTCTTTTTCAAAAAAACATTGATTTTCTCAAAAACTCTCGATTAAATTCACATAAAAATGCTCTAAAACGACGTAAAGTACAAAACTACAATAGAACCAACATATTTTTTCAATGAATCACTGCTAGTTTTTCAGAAATACCATATCATTTGCAATAACACTAACTTGGCCTAAAACAGTGTTTATCAAAAACACATTGATTTTCTCAAAAACTCTCGATTAAATTCACACAAAAATGCTCTAAAACGACGTAAAGTACAGAACTACAATAGAACAAACATATTTTTTCAATGAATCACTGCTAGTTTTTCAGAAATACCATATCATTGGCAATAACACTAACTTGGCCTAAAACGGTGTTTATCAAAAAAACATTGATTTTCTCAAAAACTCTCGATTAAATTCACATAAAAATGCTCTAAAACGACGTAAAGTACAGAACTATGATAGAACAAAGTCATTGTTTCAATGAATAACTGCTTTTTTTTCAGAAATACCATATCATTTGCAATAACACTATCTTGGCCTAAAACGGTGTTTATCAAAAAGACATTGATTTTCTCAAAAACTCTCGATTAAATTCACATAAAACTGCTCTAAAACGACATAAAGTACAGAACTACAATAGAACCAAGCTATTTTTCTAATGAATAACTGCTAGTTTTTCAGAAATACCATATCATTTGCAATAACACTAACTTGGCCTAAAACGTTGTTTATCAAAAAAAACATTGATTTTCTCAAAAACTCTCGATTAAATTCACATAAAAATGCTCTAAAACGACGTAAAGAACAGAACTACAATAGAACCAACATTTTTTTCCAATGAATAACTGCTAGTTTTTCAGAAATACCATATCATTTGCAATAACACTAACTTGGCCTAAAACAGTGTTTATGAAAAAAACATTGATTTTCTCAAAAACTCTCGATTAAATTCACATACAAATGCTCTAAAACGACTTAAAGTACAGAACTACAATAGAACCATCTTATTTTTTCAATGAATCACTGCTAGTTTTTCAGAAATACCATATCATTTGCAATAACACTAACTTGGCCTAAAGCAGTTTTTATCAAAAAAACATTGATTTTCTGAAAAACTCTCGATTAAATTCACACAAAAATGCTCTAAAACGACGTAAAGTACAGAACTACAATAGAACCAACATATTTTTTCAATGAATCACTGCTAGTTTTTCAGAAATACCATATCATTTGCAATAACACTAACTTGGCCTAAAACGGTGTTTATCAAAAAAACATTGATTTTCTCAAAAACTCTCGATTAAATTCACATAAAGATGCTCTAAAACGACGTAAAGTACAGAAATATAATAGAACCAAGCCATTGTTTCAATGAATAACTGCTTTTTTTTCAGAAATACCATATCATTTGCAATAACACTAACTTGGCCAAAAACGGTGTTTATCAAAAAGACATTGATTGTCTCAAAAAACTCTCGATTAAATTCACATAAAAATGCTCTAAAACGACGTAAAGTACAGAACTACAATAGAACCAACATTTTTTTTCAATGAATAACTGCTAGTTTTTCAGAAATACCATATCATTTGCAATAACACTAACTTGGCCTAAACCGGTCTTTTTCAAAAAAACATTGATTTTCTCCAAAACTCTCGATTAAATTCACATAAAAATGCTTTAAAACGACGTAAAGTACAGAACTACAATAGAACCAACATATTTTTTCAATGAATAACTGCTAGTTTTTCAGAAATACCATATCATTTGCAATAACACTAATTTGGCCTAAAACTGTGTTTATCAAAAAAACATTGATTTTGTCAAAACCTCTCGATTAAATTCACACAAAAATGCTCTAAAACGACGTAAAGTACAGAATTACAATAGAACCAAGCTATTTTTCAATGAATAACTGCTACTTTTTCAGAAATACCATATCATTTGCAATAACACTAACTTGGCCTAATACGATCTTTATCAAAAAAACATTGATTTTCTCACAAACTCTCGATTAAATTCACAGAAAAATGCTCTAAAACGACGTAAAGTACAGAACTACAATAGAACCAACATTTTTTTTCAATGAATCACTGCTAGTTTTTCAGAAATGCCATATCATTTGCAATAACACTAACTTGGCCTAAAACAGTGTTTATCAAAAAAACATTGATTTTCTCAAAAAATCTCGATTAAATTCACATAAAAATGCTCTAAAACGACGTAAAGTACAGAACTACAATAGAACCAACATTTTTTTTCAATGAATCACTGCTAGTTTTTCAAAAATACCATAGCATTTGCAATAACACTAACTTGGCCTAAAACGGTCTTTTTCAAAAAAACATTGATTTTCTCAAAAACTCTTGATTAAATTGACACAAAAATGCTCGAAAACGACGTAAAGTACAGAACTACAATAGAACCAACATATTTTTTCAATGAATAACTGCTAGTTTTTCAGAAATACCATATCATTTGCAATAACACTAACTTGGCCTGAAACAGTGGTTATCAAAAAAACATTGACTTTCTCAAAAACTCTCGATTAAATTCACATAAAAATGCTCCACAACGACGTAAAGTACAGAACTACAATAGAACCAAGCCATTTTTTAAATGAATAATTGATGGTTTTTCAGAAATACCATATCATTTGCAATAACACTAACTTGGCCTAAAACTGTGTTTATCAAAAAAACATTGATTTTCTCAAAAACTCTCGATTAAAGTCACACAAAAATGCTCTAAAACGACGTAAAGTAGAGAATTACAATAGAAACAAGCTATTTTTCAATGAATATCTGCTAGTTTTTCAGAAATACCATATCATTTGCAATAACACTAACTTGGCCTTAAACGGTCTTTATTAAAAAAACATTGATTTTCTCGCAAACTCTCGATTAAATTCACATAAGAAATGCTCTAAAACAACGTAAAGTACAGAACTACAATAGAACCAACATTTTTTTTCAATGAATCACTGCTAGTTTTTCAGAAATACCATATCATTTGCAATAACACTAACTTGGCCTAAAACAGTGTTTATCAAAAAAACATTGATTTTCTCAAAAACTATCGATTAAATTCACACAAAAATGCTCTAAAACGACGTAAAGTACAGAACTACAATAGAACCAACATATTTTTTCAATGAATCACTGCTAGTTTTTCAGAAATACCATATCATTTGCAATAACACTAACTTGGCCTAAAACGGTGTTTATCAAAAAAACATTGATTTTCTCAAAAACTCTCGATTAAATTCACATAAAAATGCTCTAAAACGACGTAAAGTACAGAACTATAATAGAACCAAGCCATTGTTTCAATGAATAACTGCTTTTTTTTCAGAAATACCATATCATTTGCAATAACACTAACTTGGCCTTAAACGGTGTTAATCAAAAAGACATTGATTTTCTCAAAAACTCTCGATTAAATTCACATAAAAATGCTCTAAAACGACGTAAAGTACAGAACTACAATAGAATCAAGCTATTTTCTCAATGAATAACTGCTAGTTTTTCAGAAAACCATATCATTTGCAATAACACTAACTTGGCCTAAAATGGTGTTTATCTAAAACACATTGATTTTGTCAAAAACTCTTGATTAAATTCACATGAAAATGCTCTAAAACGACGTAAAGTACAGAACTACAATAGAACCAAGTTATTTTTCCAATAAATAACTGCTAGTTTCTCAGAAAACCATATCATTTGCAATAACACTAACTTGGCCTAAACCGGTCTTTATCAAAAAGACATTGATTTTCTCAAAAACTCTCGATTAAATTCACATAAAAATGCTCTAAAACGACGTAAAGTACAGAATTACAATAGAACCAAGCCATTTTTTCAATGAATAACTGCTAGTTTTTTAGAAATACCATATCATTTGCAAGAACACTAACTTGGCCTAAAATGCTCTTTTTGAAAAAAACATTGATTTTCTCCAAAACTCTCGATTAAATTCACATGAAAATGCTCTAAAACGACGTAAAGTACAGAACTACAATAGAACCAACATATTTTTTCAATGAATCACTGCTAGTTTTTCAGAAATACCATATCATTTGCAATAACACTAACTTGGCCTTAAAAAGTGTTTATGAAAAAAACATTGATTTTCTCAAAACCTATCGATTAAATTCACATAAAAGTGCTCTAAAACGACATAAAGTACAGAACTACAATAGAACGAAGCCATTTTTCCAATGAATAAATGCTAGTTTTTCAGAAATAACATATCATTTTCAATAACACGAATTTGGCCTAAAACGGTGTTTATCAAGAAAACATTGATTTTCTCAAAACCTCTCGATTAAATTCACATAAAAGTGCTCTAAAACGACATAAAGTACAGAACTACAATAGAACCAAGCCATTTTTCCAATGAATAAATGCTAGTTTTTCAGAAATAACATATCATTTTCAATAACACGAACTTGGCCTAAAACAGTGTTTATCAAAAAAACATTTATTTTTAAAAAAATCTCGATTAAATTCACATAAAAATGCTCCACAACGACGTAAAGTAAAGAACTACAATAGAACCAAGCCATTTTTTCAATGAATAACTGATGGTTTTTCAGAAATACCATATCATTTGCAATAACACTAACTTGGCCTAAAACGTTCTTTTTAAAAAAGCCATTGATTTTCTCAAAAACTCTCGATTAAATTCACATAAAAATGCTCTAAAACGACGTAAAGTACAGAACTACAATAGTACCAACATATTTTTTCAATGAATCACTGCTAGTTTTTCAGAAATACCATATCATTTGTAATAACACTAACTTGGCCTAAAACGGTGCTTATCAAAAAAACATTGATTTTCTCAAAAACTCTCGATTAAATTCACACAAAAATGCTCTAAAACGACGTAAAGTACAGAACTACAATAGAACCAAGCTATTTTTATATGAATAACTGCTAGTTTTTCAGAAATACCATATCATTTGCAATAACACTAACTTGGCCTAAAACGCTATTTTTAAAAAAAACATTGATTTTCTCACAAACTCTCGATTAAATTCACATAAAAATGCTCTAAAACGACGTAAAGTACAGAACTACAATAGAACCAACATATTTTTTCAAAGAATCACTGCTACTTTTTCAGAAATACCATATCATTTGCAATAACACTAACTTGGCCTTAAACGGTGTTTATCAAAAAAACATTGATTTTCTCAAAAAGTCTCCATTAAATTCACATAAAAATGCTCTAAAACGACGTAAAGTACAGAACTATAATAGAACCAAGCCATTGTTTCAAAGAATAACTGCTTTTTTTTCAGAAATACCATATCATTTGCAATAACACTAACTTGGCCTAAAACGGTGTTTATCAAAAAGACATTGATTTTCTCTAAAACTCTCCATTAAATTCACATAAAAATGCTCTAAAACGACGTAAAGTACAGAACTACAATAGAACCAAGCTATTTTCTCAATGAATAACTGCTAGTTCTTCAGAAATACCATATCATTTGCAATAACACTAACTTGGCCTAAAACGGTCTTTTTCAACAGAACATTGATTTTCTCCAAAACTCTCGATTAAATTCACATAAAAATGCTCTAAAACGACGTCAAGTACAGAACTACAATAGAACCAACATATTTTTTCAATGAATAACTGCTAGTTTTTCAGAAATACCATATCATTTGCAATAACACTAACTTGGCCTGAAACAGTGGTTATCAAAAAAATATTGATTTTCTCAAAAACTCCCGATCAAATTCGCTTAAAAATGCTCTAAAACGACGTAAAGTACAGAACTACAATAGAACCAACACATTTTTTCAATGAATAACTGCTAGTTTTTCAGAAATAACAAATCATTTGCAATAACACTAACTTGGCCTAAAATGGTGTTTATCTAAAACACATTGATTTTCTCAAAAACTCTTGATTAAATTCACATGAAAATGCTCTAAAACGACGTAAAGTACAGAACTACAATAGAACCAAGCTATTTTTCCAATAAATAACTGCTAGTTTCTCAGAAATACCATATCATTTGCAATAACACTACATTGGCGTAAAACGGTCTTTAACAAAAAAACATTGATTTTCTCAAAAACTCTCGATTAAATTCACATAAAAATGCTCTAAAACGACGTAAAGTACAGAATTACAATAGAACCAAGCCATTTTTTCAATGAATAACTGCTAGTTTTTTAGAAATACCATATCATTTGCAAGAACACTAACTTGGCCTTAAACGCTCTTTTTCAAAAAACATTGATTTTCTCACAAACTCTCGATTAAATTCACATGAAAATGCTCTAAAACGACGTAAAGTACAGAACTTCAATAGAACCAAGCCATTTTTCCAATGAATAACTGCTAGTTTTTCAGAAATAACATATCATTTGCAATAACACTAACTTGGCCTAAAATGGTCTTACCAAAAAAACATTGATTTTCTCAAAAACTCTCGATTAAATTCACATAAAAATGCTCTAAAACGACGTAAAGTACAGAATTACAATAGAACCAAGCCATTTTTTCAATGAATAACTGCTAGTTTTTAGAAATACCATATCATTTGCAAGAACACTAACTTGGCCTTAAACGCTCTTTTTCAAAAAACATTGATTTTCTCACAAACTCTCGATTAAATTCACATGAAAATGCTCTAAAACGACGTAAAGTACAGAACTTCAATAGAACCAAGCCATTTTTCCAATGAATAACTGCTAGTTTTTCAGAAATAACATATCATTTGCAATAACACTAACTGGGCCTAAAACGGTGTTTATCAAGAAAACATCGATTTTCTCAAAAACTCTCGATTAAATTCACATAAAAATGCTCTAAAACGACGTAAAGTACAGAACTACAATAGAACCAAGCTTTTTTTCCAATGAATAACTGCTAGTTTTTCAGAAATACCATATCATTTTTCAATAACACTAACCTGGCCTAAAACGGTGTTTATCAAAAAGACATTGATTTTCTCAAAAACTCTCGATTAAATTCACATAAAAATGCTCTAAAACGACGTAAAGTACAGAACTTCAATAGAACCAAGCCATTTTTTCAATGAATAACTGCTAGTTTTTCAGAAATAACATATCATTTGCAATAACACTAACTTGGCCTAAACCGCTCTTTATCAAAAAAACATTGATTTTCTCAAAAACTCTCGATTAAATTCTTATAAAAATGCTCTAAAACGACGTAAAGTACAGAATTACAATAGAACCAAGCTTTTTTTCAATGAATAACTGCTAGTTTTTCAGAAATACCATATCATTTGCAATAATACTAACTGGGCCTAAAACGGTGTTTATCAAGAAAACATTGATTTTCTCAAAAACTCTCGATAAAATTCACATAAAAAGGCTCTAAAACGACGTAAAGTACAGAACTACAATAGAACCAAGCTTTTTTTCCAATTAATAACTGCTAGTCTTTCAGAAATACCATATCATTTGCAATAACACTAACTTTGCCTAAACCACTCTTTATCAAAAAAACATTGATTTTCTCAAAAACTCTCGATTAAATTCACATAAAAATGCTCTAAAACGACGTAAAGTACAGAACTACAATAGAACCAAGCCATTTTTCCAATTAATAACTGCTAGTTTTTCAGAAATAACATATCATTTGCAATAACACTAACTTGGCCTAAAACGGTGTTTATCAAAAAAACATTGATTTTCTCAAAAACTCTACATTATATTCACATAAAAATACTCTTAAACGATGTAAAGTACAGAACTACAATAGAACCAAGCCATTTTTTCAATGAATAACTGCTAGTTTTTCAGAAATAACATATCATTTGCAATAACATTAACTTGGCCTAAAACGGTGTTTATCAAAAAAACATTGATTTTCTGAAAAACTCTTGAATATATTCACATAAAAATGCTCTAAAACGACGTAAAGTACAGAGCTGCAATAGAACCAAGCTTTTTTTCCAATGAATAACTGCTAGTTTTTCAGAAATACCATATCATTTGCAATAACACTAACTTTGCCTAAACCACTCTTTATCAAAAAAACATTGATTTTCTCAAAAACTCTCGATTAAATTCACATAAAAATGCTCTAAAACGACGTAAAGTACGGAACTACAATAGAAACAAGCCATTTTTTAAATGAATAACTGATGGTTTTTCAGAAATACCATATCATTTGCAATAAAACTAACTTGGCCTAAAACGGTGTTTATCAAAAAACATTGATTTTCTCAAAAACTCTCGATTATATTCACATAAAAATGCTCTAAAACGACGTAACGTACAGAACTGCAATAGATCCAAGCTATTTTTCCAATGAATAACCTGCTAGTTTTTCAGAAATACCATATCATTTGCAATAACACTTACTTGGCCTAACACGGTGTTTATCAAAAAAACATTGATTTTCTCAAAAACTCTCGATTATATTCACATAAAAATGCTCTAAAACGACGTAAAGTACAGAATTACAATACAACCAAGCCATTTTTTCAATGAATAACTGCTAGTTTTTCAGAAATACCATATCATTTGCAATAACACTTACTGGGCCTAAAACGGTGTTTAGCAAAAAAACATTGATTTTCTCAAAAACTCTCGATTATATTCAAATAAAAATGCTCTAAAACGACGTAAAGTACAGAACTTCAATAGAACCAAGCCATTGTTTCAATGAATAACTGCTTTTTTTTCAGAAATACCATATCATTTGCAATAACACTAACTTGGCCTAAAACGGTGTTTATCAAAAAGACATTGATTTTCTCTAAAACTCTCCATTAAATTCACATAAAAATGCTCTAAAACGACGTAAAGTACAGAACTACAATAGAACCAAGCTATTTTCTCAATGAATAACTGCTAGTTCTTCAGAAATACCATATCATTTGCAATAACACTTACTGGGCCTAAAACGGTGTTTAGCAAAAAAACATTGATTTTCTCAAAAACTCTCGATTATATTCAAATAAAAATGCTCTAAAACGACGTAAAGTACAGAACTTCAATAGAACCAAGCCATTGTTTCAATGAATAACTGCTTTTTTTTCAGAAATACCATATCATTTGCAATAACACTAACTTGGCCTAAAACGGTGTTTATCAAAAAGACATTGATTTTCTCTAAAACTCTCCATTAAATTCACATAAAAATGCTCTAAAACGACGTAAAGTACAGAACTACAATAGAACCAAGCTATTTTCTCAATGAATAACTGCTAGTTCTTCAGAAATACCATATCATTTGCAATAACACTAACTTGGCCTAAAACGGTCTTTTTCAACAGAACATTGATTTTCTCAAAAACTCCCGATCAAATTCACATGAAAATGCTCTAAAACGACGTAAAGTACAGAACTACAATAGAACCAAGCTATTTTTCCAATAAATAACTGCTAGTTTCTCAGAAATACCATATCATTTGCAATAACACTACATTGGCCTAAAACGGTGTTTATCAAAAAGACATTGATTTTCTCAAAAACTCTCGATTAAATTCACATAAAAATGCTCTAAAACGACGTAAAGTACAGAACTTCAATAGAACCAAGCCATTTTTTCAATGAATAACTGCTAGTTTTTCAGAAATAACATATCATTTGCAATAACACTAACTTGGCCTAAACCGCTCTTTATCAAAAAAACATTGATTTTCTCAAAAACTCTCGATTAAATTCTTATAAAAATGCTCTAAAACGACGTAAAGTACAGAATTACAATAGAACCAAGCTTTTTTTCAATGAATAACTGCTAGTTTTTCAGAAATACCATATCATTTGCAATAATACTAACTGGGCCTAAAACGGTGTTTATCAAGAAAACATTGATTTTCTCAAAAACTCTCGATAAAATTCACATAAAAAGGCTCTAAAACGACGTAAAGTACAGAACTACAATAGAACCAAGCTTTTTTTCCAATTAATAACTGCTAGTCTTTCAGAAATACCATATCATTTGCAATAACACTAACTTTGCCTAAACCACTCTTTATCAAAAAAACATTGATTTTCTCAAAAACTCTCGATTAAATTCACATAAAAATGCTCTAAAACGACGTAAAGTACAGAACTACAATAGAACCAAGCCATTTTTCCAATTAATAACTGCTAGTTTTTCAGAAATAACATATCATTTGCAATAACACTAACTTGGCCTAAAACGGTGTTTATCAAAAAAACATTGATTTTCTCAAAAACTCTACATTATATTCACATAAAAATACTCTTAAACGATGTAAAGTACAGAACTACAATAGAACCAAGCCATTTTTTCAATGAATAACTGCTAGTTTTTCAGAAATAACATATCATTTGCAATAACATTAACTTGGCCTAAAACGGTGTTTATCAAAAAAACATTGATTTTCTGAAAAACTCTTGAATATATTCACATAAAAATGCTCTAAAACGACGTAAAGTACAGAGCTGCAATAGAACCAAGCTTTTTTTCCAATGAATAACTGCTAGTTTTTCAGAAATACCATATCATTTGCAATAACACTAACTTTGCCTAAACCACTCTTTATCAAAAAAACATTGATTTTCTCAAAAACTCTCGATTAAATTCACATAAAAATGCTCTAAAACGACGTAAAGTACGGAACTACAATAGAAACAAGCCATTTTTTAAATGAATAACTGATGGTTTTTCAGAAATACCATATCATTTGCAATAAAACTAACTTGGCCTAAAACGGTGTTTATCAAAAAACATTGATTTTCTCAAAAACTCTCGATTATATTCACATAAAAATGCTCTAAAACGACGTAACGTACAGAACTGCAATAGATCCAAGCTATTTTTCCAATGAATAACCTGCTAGTTTTTCAGAAATACCATATCATTTGCAATAACACTTACTTGGCCTAACACGGTGTTTATCAAAAAAACATTGATTTTCTCAAAAACTCTCGATTATATTCACATAAAAATGCTCTAAAACGACGTAAAGTACAGAATTACAATACAACCAAGCCATTTTTTCAATGAATAACTGCTAGTTTTTCAGAAATACCATATCATTTGCAATAACACTTACTGGGCCTAAAACGGTGTTTAGCAAAAAAACATTGATTTTCTCAAAAACTCTCGATTATATTCAAATAAAAATGCTCTAAAACGACGTAAAGTACAGAACTTCAATAGAACCAAGCCATTGTTTCAATGAATAACTGCTTTTTTTTCAGAAATACCATATCATTTGCAATAACACTAACTTGGCCTAAAACGGTGTTTATCAAAAAGACATTGATTTTCTCTAAAACTCTCCATTAAATTCACATAAAAATGCTCTAAAACGACGTAAAGTACAGAACTACAATAGAACCAAGCTATTTTCTCAATGAATAACTGCTAGTTCTTCAGAAATACCATATCATTTGCAATAACACTAACTTGGCCTAAAACGGTCTTTTTCAACAGAACATTGATTTTCTCAAAAACTCCCGATCAAATTCACATGAAAATGCTCTAAAACGACGTAAAGTACAGAACTACAATAGAACCAAGCTATTTTTCCAATAAATAACTGCTAGTTTCTCAGAAATACCATATCATTTGCAATAACACTACATTGGCCTAAAACGGTCTTTAACAAAAAAACATTGATTTTCTCAAAAACTCTCGATTAAATTCACATAAAAATGCTCTAAAACGACGTAAAGTACAGAATTACAATAGAACCAAGCCATTTTTTCAATGAATAACTGCTAGTTTTTTAGAAATACCATATCATTTGCAAGAACACTAACTTGGCCTTAAACGCTCTTTTTCAAAAAACATTGATTTTCTCACAAACTCTCGATTAAATTCACATGAAAATGCTCTAAAACGACGTAAAGTACGGAACTACAATAGAAACAAGCCATTTTTTAAATGAATAACTGATGGTTTTTCAGAAATACCATATCATTTGCAATAAAACTAACTTGGCCTAAAACGGTGTTTATCAAAAAACATTGATTTTCTCAAAAACTCTCGATTATATTCACATAAAAATGCTCTAAAACGACGTAACGTACAGAACTGCAATAGATCCAAGCTATTTTTCCAATGAATAACCTGCTAGTTTTTCAGAAATACCATATCATTTGCAATAACACTTACTTGGCCTAACACGGTGTTTATCAAAAAAACATTGATTTTCTCAAAAACTCTCGATTATATTCACATAAAAATGCTCTAAAACGACGTAAAGTACAGAATTACAATACAACCAAGCCATTTTTTCAATGAATAACTGCTAGTTTTTCAGAAATACCATATCATTTGCAATAACACTTACTGGGCCTAAAACGGTGTTTAGCAAAAAAACATTGATTTTCTCAAAAACTCTCGATTATATTCAAATAAAAATGCTCTAAAACGACGTAAAGTACAGAACTTCAATAGAACCAAGCCATTGTTTCAATGAATAACTGCTTTTTTTTCAGAAATACCATATCATTTGCAATAACACTAACTTGGCCTAAAACGGTGTTTATCAAAAAGACATTGATTTTCTCTAAAACTCTCCATTAAATTCACATAAAAATGCTCTAAAACGACGTAAAGTACAGAACTACAATAGAACCAAGCTATTTTCTCAATGAATAACTGCTAGTTCTTCAGAAATACCATATCATTTGCAATAACACTAACTTGGCCTAAAACGGTCTTTTTCAACAGAACATTGATTTTCTCAAAAACTCCCGATCAAATTCACATGAAAATGCTCTAAAACGACGTAAAGTACAGAACTACAATAGAACCAAGCTATTTTTCCAATAAATAACTGCTAGTTTCTCAGAAATACCATATCATTTGCAATAACACTACATTGGCCTAAAACGGTCTTTAACAAAAAAACATTGATTTTCTCAAAAACTCTCGATTAAATTCACATAAAAATGCTCTAAAACGACGTAAAGTACAGAATTACAATAGAACCAAGCCATTTTTTCAATGAATAACTGCTAGTTTTTTAGAAATACCATATCATTTGCAAGAACACTAACTTGGCCTTAAACGCTCTTTTTCAAAAAACATTGATTTTCTCACAAACTCTCGATTAAATTCACATGAAAATGCTCTAAAACGACGTAAAGTACAGAACTACAATAGAACCAAGCTATTTTTCCAATGAATAACTGCTAGTTTTTCAGAAATAACATATCATTTGCAATAACACTAACTGGGCCTAAAACGGTGTTTATCAAGAAAACATTGATTTTCTTAAAAACTCTCGATTAAATTCACATGAAAATGCTCTTAAACGACGTAAAGTACAGAACTACAATAGAACCAAGCTTTTTTTCCAATGAATAACTGCTAGTTTTTCAGAAATACCATATCATTTTTCAATAACACTAACTTGGCCTAAAACGGTGTTTATCAAAAAGACATTGATTTTCTCAAAAACTCTCGATTAAATTCACATATAAATGCTCTAAAACGACGTAAAGTACAGAACTTCAATAGAACCAACATATTTTTTCAATGAATAACTGCTAGTTTTTCAGAAATACCATATCATTTGCAATAACACTAACTTGGCCTAAAACGGTGTTTATCAAGAAAACATTGATTTTCTCAAAAACTCTCGATTAAATTCACATAAAAATGCTCTAAAACGACGTAAAGTTCAGAACAACAATAGAACCAAGCTTTTTTACCAATTAATAACTGCTAGTTTTTCAGAAATACCATATCATTTGCAATAACACTAACTTTGCCTAAACCACTCTTTATCAAAAAAACATTGATTTTCTCAAAAACTCTCGATTAAATTCACATAAAAGAGCTCTAAAACGACGTAAAGTACAGAACTACAATAGAACCAAGCCATTTTTCCAATGTATACTTGCTAGTTTTTCAGAAATAACATATCATTTGCAATAACACTAACTTGGCCTAAAACGGTGTTTATCAAAAAAACATTGATTTTCTCAAAAACTCTACATTATATTCACATAAAAATACTCTTAAACGACGTAAAGTACTGAACTACAATAGAACCAAGCCATTTTTTCAATGAATAACTGCTAGTTATTCAGAAATACCATATCATTTGCAATAACACAAACTTGGCCTGAAACAGTGGTTATCAAAAAAACATTGATTTTCTCAAAAACTCTCGATTAAATTCACATAAAAATGCTCCACAACGACGTAAAGTACAGAACTACAATAGAACCAAGCCATTTTTTAAATGAATAACTGATTGTTTTTCAGAAATACCATATCATTTGCAATAACACTAACTTGGCCTAAGACAGTGTTTATCAAAAAACATTGATTTTCTCAAAAACTCTCGATTATATTCACATAAAAATGCTCTAAAACGACGTAAAGTACAGAACTGCAATAGAACCAAGCTATTTTTTCAATGAATAACTGCTAGTTTTTCAGAAATACCATATCATTTGCAATAACATTTACTTGGCCTAAAACGGTGTTTATCAAAAAAACATTGATTTTCTCAAAAACTCTCGATTAAATTCACATAAAAATGCTCTAAAACGACGTAAAGTACAGAATTACAATACAACCAAGCCATTTTTTCAATGAATAAATGCTAGTTTTTCAGAAATACCATATAATTTGCAATAACACTTACTGGGCCTAAAACGGTGTTTAGCAAAAAAACATTGATTTTCTCAAAAACTCTCCATTAAATTCACATAAAAATGCTCTAAAACGACGTAAAGTACAGAACTACAATAAAACCAAGCTATTTGTTCAATGAATAACTGCTAGTTTGTCAGAAATATCATACCATTTGCAATAACACTAACTTGGCCTAAAACGGTGTTTATCAAAAAAGCATTGATTTTCTCAAAAACTCTCGATTATATTCAAACAAAAATGCTCTAAAACGACGTAAAGTACAGAACTTCAATAGAATCAAGGTATTTTTCCAATGAATAACTGCTAGTTTCTCAGAAATAACATATCATTTGCAATAACACTAACTTGGCCTAAAACGGTGTTTATCAAAAAAACATTGATTTTCTCAAAAACTCTACATTATATTCACATAAAAATACTCTTAAACGACGTAAAGTACTGAACTACAATAGAAACAAGCCATTTTTTCAATGAATAACTGATTGTTTTTCAGAAATACCATATCATTTGCAATAACACTAACTTGGCCTAAGACAGTGTTTATCAAAAAACATTGATTTTCTCAAAAACTCTCGATTATATTCACATAAAAATGCTCTAAAACGACGTAAAGTACAGAACTGCAATAGAACCAAGCTATTTTTTCAATGAATAACTGCTAGTTTTTCAGAAATACCATATCATTTGCAATAACATTTACTTGGCCTAAAACGGTGTTTATCAAAAAAACATTGATTTTCTCAAAAACTCTCGATTAAATTCACATAAAAATGCTCTAAAATGACGTAAAGTACAGAATTACAATACAACCAAGCCATTTTTTCAATGAATAACTGCTAGTTTTTCAGAAATACCATATCATTTGCAATAACACTTACTGGGCCTAAAACGGTGTTTAGCAAAAAAACATTGATTTTCTCAAAAACTCTCCATTAAATTCACATGAAAATGCTCTAAAACGAGGTAAAGTACAGAGCTACAATAGAACCAACATATTTTTTCAATGAATCACTGCTAATTTCTCAGAAATACCATATCATTTGCAATAACACTAACTTGGCCTAAAACAGTGTTTATGAAAAAAACATTGATTTTCTCAAAAACTCTCGATTAAATTCACATAAAAATGCTCTAAAACGACGTAAAGTACAGAACTACAATAGAACCAAGCCATTTTTCCAATGAATAACTGCTAGTTTTTCAGAAATAACATATCATTTGCAATAACACTAACTTGGCCTAAAACGGTGTTTATCAAAAAAACATTGATTTTCTCAAAAACTCTACATTATATTCACATAAAAATACTCTTAAACGACGTAAATTACAGAACTACAATAGAACCAAGCTATTTTTCCAATGAATAACTGCTAGTTTTTCAGAAATACCATATCATTTGCAATAACACTAACTAGGCCTAAAACGGTGTTTATCAAAAAAACATTTATTTTCTCAAAATCTCTCGATTAAATTCACATAAAAATGCTCTAAAACGACGTAAAGTACAGAATTACAATACAACCAAGCTATTTGTTCAATGAATAACTGCTAGTTTTTCAGAAATACCATATCATTTGCAATAACACTAACGTGGCCTAAAACGGTGTTTATCAAAAAAGCATCGATTTTCTCAAAAACTCTCGATTATATTCAAATAAAAATGCTCCAAAGCGAAGTGAAGTACAGAAGTTCAATAGAACCAAGGTATTTTTCCAATGAATAACTGCTAGTTTCTAAGAAATACCATATCATTTGCA